>JAGVSP010000047.1:0-186076 GCA_022494985.1 Micrasema minimum | reverse complement strand
AAAACCCTTTTAAAAACATTTTTAAACATTTCTTTTGTTTTCAAAAATGTTGGAACAAAAAAATAAATACTTTAATTAAGGGTTAATTTAAAAAAATTTCAAATTTTTTTTCCCTACCTAATGTCCCTCTTAAACAATTCTGTGGTTAACTATTTTTATTGAAAATTAATATGTCTTTTGAAATAAAAATAGCATGCTTCTCACATCCTGTTGTATTTGATCGTCGTTTGTCGTATTATCTGTCTAATAAGTACCTACATAATTGGGATAGTGATCTTACTCATATTCATAAGTCTTGTATTGGTAAATTGCGATATTTTTGTTAACTTGATAGATCTTTTTGTTTTGACAAAAATCGGTATACCTCCAAGGCAAGCTGCACGTGAATAGGAGTGTCCACCGCCAAGTATTTTAAATGGACTTACTGGCTTCCGCAGACCGCTCTCGCGTGATGAAATGATTTCTTCTATGGTCCAGGAGGATCAACGACTCCCTGAGATGAGCGATAGCCACTGTTTCGATGTTGGTTGTTAGTAATAGTAGAGAAGAATATATCAGGATTAGGATCAATGTGGGTATAGTCGAGTAAAGATAAGGTCCCCCGAAATGCAATTAATGCAACCTACTCTATTCAAACATATTTATATAGACTGGTCTAGTAGGATAGATTGTATTACGCATTGGCGCGAATGCGAATTATCACGAGAAGAAATGGAAAAAATATCCGCACATAAAATTACACGACGGATTCCAAATTATAATGATTGCGGATCAACTTTACTTACATCAGAACCAAAATGTAATTGGTGGGTTGCGAATTTGAAAAAATGTGCTCGTCCGTGACAGAAGCAAAACAAACAATAAGTATGTAAACAATCAAACAATTAAAACATAACTGAAGTATATTGTGGTTCTGCCAATTCAAAATATAGTGGAAACACTTAACCCCATATCGGCGCGGCTCCAAGAACTTTTTGGTAAAAGTTTGCAAAGTAAAAAAATGTGAATAAATAAATGACAGATTTAATGATTTATTAAAAATAACATACATGATGAAGGGTAAGAATCCTGCATTATTTTGTATTCAATTACCGGTACCTAATACTTTTTCAAATAATTAATACTAACAATATTATTTAGGAAAGATTTTTTTTTAGCTATCTTAATTAATTTAGAAGAATAACCAAAAGTCTTATAAATACACCTTCTATTCAATTAGGGATAAAAACTCTTTTATAACGAAATTAGGATTTTTATTTATTTCTTCACAAACGCATTTGAATAGAAATTACTTGAATACATTTTGTTAAGCAGGCACTCCCATTCATTTGACCACCTAGGAAGATAATTTCTTAAATACTAACTTGGTGGGTTTAGAATGACTTCGTATTACCTTTTTGGATGAATTGAAGTGATAAAAATTTAAAAGGACTTTGGAACAAAGAAGGAACACTAATGCAAAATACTGTTTGAAATCAGTATAAATTTTTCTTGCGTTGGATGAGCACGACGTAATAATATTATCTAACTAACTAACCATCAAGCCATTTCTCCGATAAGTAGGCAGAAAAGATAGAGCGCCACACAACTATGTCCTGGCACATAATCTTCGAAATATGTTATTATGAAATAAGATATTTTGTTTTTATACCGAATAAAAATTTACAAAATGTTTTAGATATATTAAAATATTCATAAAATCCAATATAATTAAGTATTATTTGATTTTTTTAAAAAACTTTTGTTGTCTGTAAATTCGGTTTACGGACGATAATTTTACGTGATAACGTCATAAGAAAACATTGATGAAAAATAGCTAAAAAAAAATATTTTTATGAATTATCATTATTTTGTATAATACAAAGCAGGAGTTAATTGAAATATTTAACCATAAGCAATTACGTGGGTTCAGTCTTGCTACCTGCTGTGATGGGAAATTAAAATATCGTTTTAAAGGATCGGTCTGGCACTACCGAAAAAATATTTACTTGGTCTGGAAGTGCTCAATTTGGTGATTTAATTTCATTTTGGTGATGACAATTTCACTTTCACTTTGTAGCTTGTGTGCTGCTGCTGTCTCTCTTCTACTCGGACGCATCGACCAATGGAGTGGAAGAGAGATAGATGCGTCGCAAACGTGCCTCTCTACCGCTTGTTCCGCGCTCTCGCTTGCACACTCGGCTCAGGCGGAATGTGACAATGAGTCATGTGTGCAGCCGGTGTTCATCGATTTATTAGACGTTATCACGTCAAAATAAGCTTACTGTAAGCTTTGTACGTATGTACTTTTAAAATTCCCTATTTAAAATTTGAAGTATTCTTGCCTCCCTAAATTTAGTTTAAGTTTTGCTCTGTAAACCTTCAGAACAATGTTTTAACGTAAAAGTATTAAATTGGAGATATTATTTGACAGTTATATATTTATTTTACAGCCTTGAACAATAGAACAACAGGGTTGTGGGTAGTATCTAATTATAGTTGTTGATCTTGAATAACGCAAGTCAGGTAAAACATCAAGGGAATTAGTCTCGTTTCTGTCTGACTTCACCAAGTCCTGATACGATCATTTCCGCTCCTGTATTCTGTATTCATTACTCCACTGAATAATATCCAGCCCGTTATGTCTGCGCGTGAAACTAACAAATGACCCATTATTAAGGATACTTTACACAATGACTCCCTTCATAAAGATGTAATGTCTTAATAACTCAAACCACGTTTCAATAGACCGAATCAAGTGTTTGTTTTTCCCCAAAGACATGTTATGTCATCGCTAGGAGGATGATATTACAAACGACAGGAGTTTTATGTTTCACTCATAAGCAAAGACGTAATAATTATATTGGTAAATTTACTTGTAAGCATATTATGACTACTTTTTAAGTACTACTAGGTACTATAATCATGTACATAAAAAAGTATATCTTCTACTTATGTACTAAATGCTGTTTATATAGTGTAACCAAACTCGATGAACAAGCAGGAAATCAGAGAATTTGCGTCATATTTGGAGTCGGTTTTGATTTTAAAAAAAAATTGAAAAAAAAAAAATTTTAAAAATATTTAAAAAAATTAAAAAAAATTGAGTACTAATTTTTCGATTTGACCAATGGTTTTCGAGAAAATTGAATAGTTTTTTTTTTCGATAAAATTTTTGCAAATTGTTATCAAATATTATTTATTTAGTCAAATTTAAATTATCCATAAATAAAACAAAATCACAAACCGAATTCAGCATTATAAAGTAGGCAGATATTTTCTTCCACAATTACCAATTTTTTCCTATTTTGGTAACATTGATGGTAGATTCTATGTATACATAATATAAAGCCTTCACCCGACTGACATAATATTATTATTATGTTAGTCAGGCTGTAGGTATTAGGTATCCTGTTTTAAAGAAGATATTAATATAATAAAATTAATTTAATTTATTCGTTAGATTCGCATTATAAATCTAAAATAATAAGCAGGTACATGCATAAATATCTTTATTCTGTTTTTCTGATTATTTCAAATACATAATTAAACAATTTTTAATCTTATCTCATGATGCGATTTATTAATATAAATAATGTTTTTCTGCTTTCATCTCAAAGATAATTTATTTTTCCTAGGTATCGTAAAACCACGATGTTTGTTAGAAGTCCTTCTACCTACTCCTGAATGAAATGAAATGAAATGAATCCAGTGAAGGACAACCGTTTCCAATTTAGTGGGCAAACGTTTTCTTCAGAAGAGAATATATTGGATTTCGGTTTATTAGACACATAAAACAAAGAAGCGGTTATTTGGTTGAAGCTTAAAGTTGTATGGAACATAAATATAGCATTTAGAAGTCTTCTTGAATAAAGAAATAAGCTAATTTCGTAGTTGATACAATATTGTATTGCAAAATTAGGTCGATAAGATTCAATCATAGTTTGTGTGAAATAATTTGGTTATAATATTTTAGTACCTGTACCTCTGTGACTTTATAAAATAACCTATATTATTCAACCTCCAAGGTACTAACATTATTTAAAAATATTTTTACTATTTAATTGTCCAAAAAAAGGCGAAAAGATGAAATTGTATAACATTATCATACCATATCCGATCCCTATGTGGAGCATATGGAATCCACAAACTGCCTCCAGGCTAAGCGTTCGGCGGCCGCCAGCTCCCGTGAATCCTCCCAAGTCAAGTCCACGTCCCTTAGCTCTGACGCAAACTACCGACGAATTGTCAACAGTGGACGACCAGGACGCCGAGAACCTGATGCCTTGTAAAATAGACAAGCATGGTTAAAGCTCTCGGGAGGAATACGTAGTACATGGCCTAGCCAGCCTTTGCCGGATGACAGTAGATACCAAGGGTTGCTGTGTCCGTTGCCTCACCTCTGTGTTCCTTACAAAGTCAAACCACCGCACACCTAAAATTCTTCTAAGACACCTATTCTCAAAACTCTATTCTCAGAAGTCTGCTATCTTGGGGTCTGGTTAGGTGCCACGATTCGCAGCCATAGAGGAGAGCAGGTGTGATGCAGGAGTTATAAAGGCGGAATTTTGTTTTAACCGAGTAAACATCCGATCTCCAGGCAGCTTTCATACTGTTCAATGCGGCGCCCGCTACTCGAGGCTACCCAGTTCTTTCTGAACTCTGCCGTTTTCTGTCATGTGCGCTCCCAGGTATTTGAAACTCTCGACCCTTTCGATGACTTGTCCCGACAAAGCCAGGGGGATCTGGGCATCTTGACACGAGCTGTTACACATGACATAGGTTTTACCAGTGTCGATTTTTAAACCCATTGTTTAACAATTAATTGAAATTCTCCCCGAAATAATTTAGGAGTCGCATACATTTTAGATATTAATTAACCTGCACTTCAGTCACCAATCTAAGACGGTAATCGTTGAAATCTCTTCTATCGATTACAGTAAGTTATATACTTACTCGTCACAATTTAGCATAATATACGATATTATCTCAATGTAGATAAATTGGCGATAGCGCAGATGCGTGTTAGTATCGTCTTTATTATAATCATAATTTGTGGAATTGGAATATTTCATTATCTAATTTTTCAGGTAAAACCAAAGTCCTCATAAGTATGTGCGTTTACCACCATGTGCTATTTATAAATTCATATAAAAGGCAAGATCGCTTTTTTCAGTTGGCCACAACTGTCCCCGTAATCTGGGGGCAATTGCACACATTCAAACACCAGCGGTGCACGCATGCAGTATAAACATGCACCCATGAACAGAGAACAGAACAGAACATAATATAAACGCAGAACAGAAATAGTGCATTAAAGCGAGAGTATTTCCCTACGCAATCTGCCCGAAGCCGAATCCGTGATACCATGTGCATTTTAATTATTTTTATGAGATAGGGTTGAAATTATTTATGTGTGTACACAGACCATTAACCAAAGCATCGTGGGTTCCTGAATGGCAACTAATAAATAATAGGTAACGTGGAACAGCCGACATAAACTTTTATGTCTTTTTTTCGGTAATTTTTTGTGGAGTGAAATGATTTTTTGAATTATGAAACATACCAAGCTAATTTTTTCTATGTAATCTCTAAGTACAATATTTTTGTATTGAGTCTCTTTGTTTTAAATACCTACCTTAAAAAATCATGGTCTACTAAATAAATAAATTTACCAATTTTTAATTACATATTATTCAGCGTTACTGGTGTTCATTTTAAATGTTTTTATAATTCTCTACTACTACTATAACTCTCTCCCTTATCAGCACCTAATTGTGCATAGGACACAGTATTGATACACAAAGTGCAGTGAATCTTGATAATTTGATGATCTTGATACTCGCCTAAAACTAATCCTAAATGAATTAATATTTTTTTATTTTTGTACCGACCCAACCGTCAAACCTACGTTGTTTTAAATATGAGAAAACAAGAGAATATTCAGGTGTTTCTGGTATGTTTTTATTCCGCAGATTTAATGTTTCTTATTTCATAACATTACGTACCAATCAACTGATCATTTTGGAGTAAGGAGTCCTTTTACCTTATATGTATGTATCATTATTAGTAATTTAATAAAATAATTCTATATGGCCCGAAAGCCGAGATTGTCCTCTGAAGCCTTGAAGAAATAAACAAAAATTTCGATCTCACCGTTTGTGAAACTTCCTTTTGAGTTCATAAGGTTTGCGTAATCAATTGCACATCCCGCAATACAATTAACTTTTTTAAAAATAAAATGAAATGGTAGGTACGATTGTAATTGGATCAAAACAAACTTTGTGATTGATGTACCTACCTTCTATATTTTTCGTGCTAATAGAGATCTTTTACTATTTTTGTGGGTTTTACCAACAATACTAATAAATTACCGACTGACGAACCATAACTCAATACTTTAAATTAAATTAAATTAAATCCATGCTGGATTGTTGTTGTCAACTAACAAATTTAATTAGTATACGAGTGCCTGGTCGAGTTACCCGTAGTAATGCACTATTTTACTGTAGACAATCATAGACCAATTACAGTGCTAACTCACCGATACGAAGAATGCACGCACTGGCTAACAAGTATACTAACAATATTGATGTTTTCAACACAAGTCTAGTGCATTTTAGGGAACAGTGTCTGGATGCCATCTCTGGCGGAAATGAATAGCTACCTACTGTGTAATCAATTAAAAATGTCTATGTAAAAGCCCTACGGGCGTAAAAACAATAAAATAAATCAATAAAAAAATGCAAAAATCATTACTTACTAAAAGTTAAACTGATTTAGTAAAAACAGTAAGTACCTACCTACTCGTACATAACAAATAACATTATGACAACGTATGTATAATCCTTGACCATTATACTCGTAACTTCTCAAATAATTAATTTAATCTGTAATAAAATTGACCATTAGGGACTTGATCTTAAATGGTCATATTGTTCAGGTATCCTTACTGTAAACAACTCAAGACAAAACATCCTTTCTTTTTCATACAAGACACAATGTTAAAGCTCACAAAAGGTAGTCAGTAGGTACACCATGCTGTATCCAGTATCCATGGTGATTCCAGAAGCGTAAACAAGAATCTTCAATCACAAGTCCTTAGTATTGTACCATGTTCCCTGCCAATGCCAAGCTTTGTCCCAATTTGAGATGTCCCTGCCGACCCGTGAGGGCTGCCCATCGGCTCCCTGAATACGGTATTGTTGTGGGCAAGAGAGAATATCTAGTTTGCAATTCTGTGTGGGTTTTATAGTTCAGAGAGTTCACGTTTATATTTTCATGCTCTGATTATGCCATTATGTAACATAACTGACCATAAGTAACACTGTATTATAGGTTTTGCTATGACGTACATGATGCAAAATAAATGTAGAGTTTGAAAAACCTTAAACAGAAAGGAACATTCAAAAATCGCTTTCAATTATGATCTCACCGGAATCGACCCGGAACGTCCGTCCCGGAGTCCAGCGTCTTAGCAATTACGCTACGTAAGCCGCATTACGATATATTATAATAATTATGATTAAGTAAAATATTTATTTGGTTATTAGGGCAGTAAAATTTAATATATTATTTACCTTAAATTTCATTACACAAATTACAAAACATGATTAAAATACAAGACATTCGTCTATAAAGGGACCGAGTTTCTTGATGGAGGGAAGATTGAGGAACTTTGATTAATTTGTAAAAACTGAAGCTCGTGGTTTTAATCAAGGTTCTACGAATAACGTAAGTAATATTACGACATGCAATATAATAAAAAACCTACATACAATTTTTTTTTGAAATTTTAGATTGCAATTCATTAGGTACGAAAAATATTTTTGTTATCATTATTATGTCCACAATTAATTTTTAAATCATCTTTATCGCGATTTTCCCCCAAAACTCATTATATATGGTAGGATGTGTTTATTAATTTCAAAGCGTCTCTTAACCAAGTTTTGATGTAAGAAGCGAATAAAATAGAAAAAAAGTATATAGCCACTTCTCTGGTTCTACATATTATATTCAGTACGACCCTTTTTGTGCGCTTAGGAGACGGGTGCTTTTAAAGCATCTGTTTGCGTTCAATCCTTTTAATAAGCTCCGTTTTTACATATTTTTTACGAGGAATCTTTTGAATTTTAATTTGTTTATTTTTCACATAAAAAATTCAAAAATAATCATTTTTAAATATTTACCATCGACTAAAAAACGCAATTTAAAAATACCTATGGGACATTTCTCCATTTTGCATAAACAATTCAATTACAGCCGTCATTTGGTCTGTCCATCTTTCAGGGGACCGTCCTCTCGCTTGCTTTCTCTCACAACTAGTGGTAACAGCTTTCTGACAAGGTGCACGAAATATGATACAATTATTTTCTAGCATGTCGGTTTCGGCGTCCGTCGTTGAGAGTCTTTCGGTAATCTTGAGTTCCTTAGTGCGTCTTTCCTCCAACACTACATATCGAAAGCATCCAATAGGTATACATCGAGTAACAAAACTCGTAGTACAACCCGAAAACTGGTGTGTATATTATATTTGAAGTCGAATGTGTTCATTCTCCGCAGATTAAGTAACACGGCGTATACATGGTGTAACCAAAACTCGATGTACAAGCGGAAAACCAGTGAATCTACGTCATATTCGGAGGCGATTTTGTACCACCTAAGCTCATAATCGCCTAAAACTGATCAAGCATTGTCTTCTTGCCCCATGTATTTTCCGAACCAAGCAATGTTTGTGCAAATCAGTTTATTCGATTATGAGCTTTGTTAAATGATAATTCTAATACTTAGCACCTAATAACCACATATATTTTTTTTCATCGACATAGATATATGGAGTGGGAATCATACTGAAAGTGATATATTCTAAGTCATTTTTTCCAAAAAGTTTGCCCGGATTAATTTTAAAAATTTTGTTCTATGCATACAACAAATAATTTACAATATATTATCCATTTAAAATAAAGACTTTAGCTTAGAAATCATTAATTTAAAGAGAACGGATTTGAAAAAATACGGTTCATAAAATACGATTTAAATTTTTATCGTTCATGAATCTTTCATTATAATCAGGAGGAGTATAAAAAACAACGAATTATATACCTCTTTATTAAATATTAATGCAAAAAATACAGAATTTTTAACATCAATTGTGGCCAAACTCCGTCGTGTCCCTTCTATCTTGATGAGGTTCCAAACTATAGAAAGATTGAAACCACCGAATTTAAAGAATACTGCAAAACTGCACTTGTTTATTGAAGGAATTGATGGCGATTACAAGGTTTAAAAAATATACACGAAGAATAACAATAATTAATTAACAGAGTGGACGATGTACTGTCAATTAGAGCCAGGAGAGTAAAAAGACAATGATGGGGTGGTTTGTTCGGGGTTTTATAGCCCGAATTCTTTGATAAGAATTGACGCAACTGCTATTTCCTCACGTAACCACCAGCGGATGTGCTTGGATGTACTCATTACTTTGGGTTTTTTCTAGATAACCACTAAATATGAAATAACATTTAATTATTAGAAAAAATAGAAAAATTAACTGATAACATAAAGTTTCCGGTATATGGCGTAAGTTAGATATTACATTACACGTGTGTGTTGTGGTTAAGAAGATATTTAAAGGATATTTTGAATAATAAGTTGGGTGGTCCAAGTTTCATAACACCTTCCCCCTAAAACCGAAGCTATGCCCTTCAAGTAAAATAGTGAAGGTCAATGCTTTACAATTTTATCAAAAATTCTTTTATAAACTTCAACTATCCTTGTTAATTTTTTATTTTCCTGTTTACATCTAATGATTTGAGTTTAAAACTTCCTTTTTGCATCAATTGGTAAAGTTATGAAATGTACTCACATTAATCGATACTGTTTTACTTCCGTTTTTATTACTATTGGCTCGTTTCCATATGACTGTTGAATCTCTTGGGAACAGTAATAACACATTAAAAATATAATTCAGTGGAATTGTATGAGTTTCACATAATTCAAATATGGAATCATCTGCAACCTGGTATATGGGAAAAGTTGATCGAGGATTTGGTAAGGTGTTATATTCTTAATATGAGGGACAATTTTCTGTATTTTAAAATCATATAAGTGGTTGTGATGTTGATACGCAGTTACACTGTATTGTAGTTTCTGCTTTCACTTTTTAGACTTCCACAGGGACGTTTATGCAACAGTTAACATATTTAAAACATCAAAGGTTGGTTGCTCTTTTTTCTATTCGAGACCTGAATTGTGTATTGGAATGGTGTTCGGTTTTTAAATAAATTCTTAAGTTACATTTTATAGTTTAACATAGCTTAATATATGTATAAAATATT
Source organism: Micrasema minimum (assembly GCA_022494985.1). Lineage (NCBI taxonomy): Eukaryota > Metazoa > Arthropoda > Insecta > Trichoptera > Brachycentridae > Micrasema > Micrasema minimum. The sequence goes on along the minus strand of JAGVSP010000047.1, from coordinate 175,760 downwards.
TCATTCTAGTAGAAATATAAAAGTTCAAATAAGAGTTACTCATAAGTAATGTACTTCTTTAAATATAGTATAAAAGTTATTACTAATGTAAGGTTTTCATATTAAAAATAAAGTTGTTGCGTACATAGGTAAAATTTCTATTTGTTAAATATAAAGATAGGATGTATTTTCGGTACTCTGCTTACCGAAGATGGTAAGGTTCCGTGCAATAGTAAGTATGTAGTAAAATATTTCATAACATAATAGTTGGTTGTTGGTGTGCTATATACTAGATGGTAATATGTGGTATATGTCTTGAACGTCGTATACTTTAAATTTGTGTGCTAAGATGTATTGTTAATTGTGGTCATCTTTGATTTAATGTCATTTTAAAACTCTGTATCTATGCTTTGCTTTTAAAAATTTACATACTACGTATAAACATAATTTTGGGCTCTTACCCATATAATTATACATATGGTGTGAAAATGTAATCATCTTGATTTAACAAAGGTTGAAGACTTATCGAGATCTTGGTTGTGTACATGGATTGCTAGTATGGACTTTCTAGGTCATTGTATTTACGGGTGAATTCTCTACAACCAAATAAACGTGAATAAAGTGTACTGTGGTACAAATTAGAGATATCGCATCACTGGCGGAAGATTATTGTCAGAACATTATTCTTGTTCGATCGTAATTGATGTCCGATCATTAATTGTCGAACAATACAAAACACAACATTTTTTTTTTTTCGTTGACTTGCCTAGAACTTTTATTAATAAATAATCATAATTGTACTACACAGTACTGTCTTATAGATGCAGATACAGACTTCGAAATTTTTTAAAATTTTTGTCATATAATAAAATCTAATAATAATCAAGACAACACAATAACAGATGAATACAAAGGCTAATACTTAAGCAAGGCCTTTTAAAATAACATTTAGTAATGATTTTCATTGGTACCAAATAAAATAAATAATTATAACATTCGCATGACCAAATAGCGATAAACAACAACAGTATAATAAACAAGTATAATCTAAATATACAATAAGGACAATATAAGTTACACTGAACTAAATTTTTAAGAATAGGTATATCTCTCAAAGGTTGCATAGACCTTGTAAGTCAAACTAGGATCACGATGTTCCATTGGGCGAGTAGGGACGTAATGGGTGTCAACTTCCTGAGTCGATCCTCGTTATATTTTTTAAACTTATATTAATTTTTGAAGGATAATAGCTGGTATCTGTCACGGGACAGTATTATTTCTGGACGAGCTAGCAAAACACGAATATAAATTTTTAACGCAACAACCGATTGTCGTTATATTAAAAAAGTTTTTTATATCTCTTGTATAATTTATTAAAGAATATAATAGAACTTACGAAACCAAAAAGAGATAACAGTATCGAGCTATAATAAGTACGTATACTTTCTATATATGGTTTATCGATCTATTTTTAAGTTCTTCAACGAACATATTTAATTTATGTGACCGGATTCTTAATCCGTCTAGATCATCTCGTTGATATTGACATTGGAATCAACATCTGTATAAAGTCATGTTGACCTTCCGTCTATTGGGTACAACAGTCTTGCATCTATGTGCCTAAATACATTCATATAATGGTTAAACTCACAATAAGCATTATGATCATTAGATGCAGCAAATGATAATGATTTTAGAATAGGCTGAACATGGCTTTTTTCAGCTTTAATAAGCCTGATCCCAATATATTATTTCTTCAATTAATTTTTTTAACAATCTATGGATAATCTTGTTTTTAAGATTGTACAAAATCCAATTTATTAATTTAAAATTTTGTGCCAAATCTTTATTTTACCAAAAATTGTTCTTAGTCCTCGCAAGAATTATTTGGAATTTTATAATGTTTTGATGTTAATATTTCTGTTTCAACATGTTGGATTGTCAAGTGGTTTGACAATATATCCATTCTTATTACATATTAGTCGTTGATTGTAACGTATTTACAATCTTAGAGATCATACATCCTAAAGTATAATGTTTTTGATGTTGATATTAGCAACATATGGAAAATTCATTTTAATTAACGGAAAAAGTTTCTGGTTGAGTGAACATTTATTGGAATTGGGCAATGGACTGGACATTATTTTAAACTTGATAAAATGAGCTCAGTACTAATAGGTATTGAAATTACGTAGATTATTTTGTTATCTTTAAAATAAGAAACAATTGTTTGCCAAATACAATATTAAATTAATGTTATCTACAGTAGGTGGTATAATAATTCTCTTCCCTGAGCAATATATTGAAGATGATTTGACAGCTCATATTGTGCTTTAGTCGGTGTAATTACCGATGGATAATATATTATTCTTTCCCAAACATTATCGATGTGTTATATCTTCAACACGTTATCTAACTTCTTCTAAAACGTCTCTGTAGTAAATTCATCTGGTTTATAAACAAAAGCAGTCATGTCAGTCAAAGTATAGACTTAGGTCTTAACCTGTGCATGAAATTGGTGAATTTTCAGCTAAATATTTGTTCAATTATTTCATTTGTTTTAAATTTCTCGATTGAACATATTACAATTTGAATTAGTACTGGTTACTACTGTGTGGTTTGATCATTAATAAATTTAAGATTATGCTCCGTCTCTTTAGTTACTTTAGAAATGGCCTCTTATAGTAGTGGCATCTGCGGAATCCAGTGATCCAAACAGTGTTTTGAATGCCTTGCCTAACTCGTGTCATCACCAAACCCTCGTTTTTCATCCGAATGTTGCGAATATTGATGGAGAGTATTGATTCTAATTTGTTGTTCTCTATATTTGCAAGTTTATATAGTTATGTTTAATAGATGTTTAATGATAGATTTTACAAGTTATTGTTCGTATTTTGATTTTGCTTTAGCCTGTCGTTAAAACTATGCGGATTCGTTTTGTGATATTATTTTTGTTGTGTTTCGAGTTGTGTGGCTGTTTATTAGAGAGTAATCTTGAAAACGTTAACTAATCTCCAGTAAAGGTAATGTTGTACACTTTAACTTCGCCTATAAAGTCGAAATATAATCCAACACCTTTATCAATTGGAGTTAATGTAGTCGTTTTCAGCTCCTATTATCTTGAATCATCAGCATTACTTGAATGAGCCTGTAAGAAATATTTATATTATTGATTTACATTGCATCTCGCTAATTTTCTATTCACTTTCTTTAGTGATTCTTGAGTTTTGCAAAATTTAGATCGACGCGCTTCAATTGGGCTTAAATAATCGTTGTAAGTAGATGTCGAAGTATCATTTCTTGACAAATTTTCTCGGTAATATTGGATTTTTTAACCATAGACTTACTCATAAAGGAGTGAATTAGTTGTAGCTTGTATGTTAGAATTATAGCTTATCATTGCTATAGGTAAATATTTATCTCAACCTTTCTGATATTTATTCACGTATATTTTCCGAAAAATCTTTTAGTGTCGCATGACTTCATTCTAATGTTCCGTTAGTCATAGGGTGGTAAAGGGCTAGACGTTTTATGATTAGTATTTAGAAGTTTTGTTATTTTATTAAATAACACTGACATAAAATTTTGACCTTGGTCCGGTCAATATATTTGTTTTGGGTATACCAAAATATTGAAACAAATACGATAATTGAGTTGATATCTCTTCTGCGGTTGCGGTTTTAATAGCGTTGTAGGCTTGACTGAATTTCGTTAAAAGTCGTCCCTGCAACGTGAGGATGAACTTGTTATTATTAGGTGTTCCCGGTAAAGGTACCTACGATACTCTAACGCTACTCGTTCAAAAGCTTCCGTTGAAGTTGTTGTTATCTCCATTAATGCTTTATTGTTTCTTCTATACGTTTTGTTCATTTGACAATCAGGGCAATTCTTTATGTAATCTGAAATATACTTTTTCATTCCCTTCCAATAATATTGACTATTATATCCTATTGTACATCAGAATTGTGATTTTCGACAAGTATTCTAGGCATTTCTTCAGGAAAACATTTTTATTTTTCATTTTGTTTAAAACATTTTTGTTTATTTTTATTTCCTGTACCGTTAAATACGAATAAACTCATTTTGCTTGTTTTTTTTTTTCTAAATTCATTGAGTTAAATGGATCTTGGAAATTTTTGAAATTGAAAAATTTTCAACTCTATCTTCTAATATTTTTACTTTTCTTAAAAAGTTATTTAACGAAATAAATATGTCATTATCAGACGCTTTATCATATGATACTATGTTTCGTTGTTACTTTTAGTAATTCTGGTTTTCTAAGGATTTAGGAGTAACATCTTTATCTGTTATATCACATGTCCTAAATAAGTAACTTCTTTAAAGTTCGCATTTATCTGGTTTAATTTTTTAATAAATTTTTTCTCAATCTTTGAAATATTTCGCGCAATTTTTTTTTTTTTCATGATCTTTTAGAAATGAAGTGAATATAATTAATTCGTCAAGGTAAACCAACATTTGATACCTTGTATTCCAGCTAAAACTGTGTCCATTAATCTTTGAAACGTAGCAGGTGCATTATTTTTTTTTTTTTCTTTAATTCTCAAGCATTCTGCAATATTCGAAATGACCTGAAGGAATTGAGAAAGCTGTTTTCTTGCTATCTTCCTCGTTCATTTTTATTTGATGAAAACCTGATTTAAGATCTAACGTCGTAAAGTAAGTACTGTTTCCTAATTGATCTAATATTTCTGTAATATTAGGTAAAGGGTATGCGTATCCGATTGTGACGTCATTAAGTTTATGAAAATAAACCTATTGCTCAATTGCTGTAGTGGTTGAAAGGTTATCATTATCAGTTGAAAATGTGTCACTAAATTCCCCACATATTTAAAATATATTTTATCTCTTCTCTATTTAAATATTCAATTTTAATAAGTGATTCGGTCTTATCTGTTTCATAACCGGAAAACTTCTAGGCTTATCTACTAAATATGAGTAGTTCTGGTCAAGCGAAGTTGACATTGAAAATATATTTTTACAGTTTTAATTGTGGTATTTAAAATTGATATAGTGGCTTAGTGGTTAGCATTTACACTAGTTAACGCGTTCGCTACTTCGATTCCTTTCGCAATTTGGAAGTCTAATATTAGTATTTTCTTTACTTCACATTAATTTTTTATAACGTTTCTGATCTAGGTTTCAATTTATAGATTATTTTATTATGTAGATCAATTTTTTAATTCATAAAGTGATATTACTTTATTCGATCCGAAATTAATATTCGCTTTAATTTCTGAGAGAAAATCGTTACCAATGATTCCGTCATATTCTAAATTGATATTAGAATTACATGAAATTTATATTCAATTTTATTAAATAATTTAATTTTTATAGTCCCATCCGTTTGATTGACAGTCTCCTCTTTTTTGCTTGTTCCTGTATTTTATTTTTTTTTTTTTCATTTTGATTTATGAAATTTAAATAGTGATAGTTGAGAGTGTCCTTTAAAATTAGGCTTACAGAATTTCCCTGTATCCAATAAGAAGTCGTTTATTTGACATTCTTTCAAACCTTGATTGAATTTAATTTTATATACGGCAAGATTTTAATGATTTTTTAAATATATTTAATGTTTTTTATTACATTATTAAAGACATCATTTTTCTCTACTACTCTAACGATACACATCGTAGACTCTTGATAGTTTAATGGTTGACGCTACCATCCTTCACATTATTATCTGCTTTTGATCCATTATCATTCAAGCATTTAAAACTTTTGATTAGGATACATACATATAATACATGTTTTAAATATAGCAATTTTAAAATCATAGTGCATTTGATTTGTTTTTTCACAATAGGAACATAATTTTATTTATTTTCGGTTACAAAATTTACTCAGTCCGATAAGTTATTGTAATTAATTTGATATCGAATGCAATCATATGTGTTATGACAACTTTAATGATGGCAACTACAGATTTACTGTGATTATTGATTCTATTAGTTTTTTCCTCTTGCAAAGCAATTTGGTCAAAGGGCCAATATTGGTCTTGTGGCGCAATTTCATATGCCCTTTGCAATGTTTTTATGAATGGAATAAGCTTATTCGGATCTCTGTTTTGCGGTTGGATAAATCGCATGGCAGTGATTAGTTTAATTTCGCGTTGTTCCATATTCATATAATTTACTTAAGAGTTCACACAAGAAAAATATAAAAGTTAATTGTCCAATTAATTATGTTGATTAAGTTGGTACTTTAAAGACAGATAAAAAAATGATTATTATTCTTAAAAATCACAAACTAGAATAATAACTCACATCAAGGCAGTTAATAAAAATCAAAAATAAAAAATTAATGAAATTTAAAAACTATAGAGAAAATCATAAATTAGAATGTAGTGTTCTTTTACCCCCCTTATCTCTGTTGTTAATATTAATATCTTACTTGTACATTTTTGATGGTCAATTCTTCGATAACTTCCTTCCTCTTACAATGTAAACAGCGCACCGGAGGTGAAGGCAGCTACTGAGGGCGCACCTGGCACTCAGAACGAGGTAACAGCTTCCGGATCTGGAGACAGCTACTTGGGCTAACGGGTTGCGACGCTTTGTCGTAGGCTGCGACCAGGCTGCTACTGCACTTCGGTTTCCGTATTGGTACTTCTCATCCGATGATCAGTCAGACAAGTTCAGTTATTGTAGAAGATGTAGGTACTCGTAGATTCGCTAGCTGAAGTCTTAGAAGACAAAGACTCAGTAGTGGCTTTTATCCAGTAGATAATTTAGTTACCAAGTCCGCTAGTATAGTGGCAGTTTTCAAAAAAGTATCCCACTTCTGACACCAATTTGTTGGTGGCCAATCTCCGTCGTGGTCGTCTTCTTGATGAAGGTTCAAACTTAGAAGATTGAAACACCGATTTAATGAATACTGGAAAACTGCACTTGTTTATTGAAGGAATTGATGGCGATTACAAGTTTTAAAAATATACACGAAGAATTACAATAGTTAACAAACAGAGTGACGATGTACTGTCAATAGAGCCGGAGAGTAAAAGACAATGATGGGTGGTTTGTTCAGGGTTTTATAGCCCGAATTCTTTGATAAGAATTGTCGTAACTGTTTATTCCTCACGTACACCAGCGGATGTGCTTGGATGTACTCATACTTTGGGTTTTTTCTAGATAACCACTAAATATGAAATAACATTTTAATTAATAGAAAAATAGAAAAATAACTGATAACATAAAGTTTCCGGTATGGCGTAAGTAGATATTACATTACACGTGTGTGTTGTGGTTAAGAATGATATTAAATAATTAGAATAATAAGTTGGGTGGTCCAAGGTTCATAACAGCCCTATTGGTCGTGTCTCGTGTCAAAATAAATATGCAAATATATAGTACGTAAAACAACATTTTGAGTGTGTCCGAATACTTGTTTTAAAAAATTCTCTGTAAAATCTGTATAATTTTTTTATGCTTATATAAGTTTTTTTTAAATGTTTTTTTTTCTTTAAAAAAAAAAAAAAGATTAGGCGTATAGGTAAACATAGAATTTTTTCATTAATACTTTGTAATGATTAATTTTTATGTTTAATAAATGGGGAATATTCTAATTCACGCTGGCCGATTATTCCGTATTTTCACACGAACACTTTCAAGTACATTAGAAACTACGAATTAAAAATATTTATTTATTATCTTGTTTTCGTAATTTTGACAAAAAATATTTAATTAAAATGTATTTTGCATACCTTGTCCGAACAGGAATTCATAAATGTCCGTCGTAATAATATCATAATCGTATTATAATAGTTCCATATAGCGGACACGGATCACTATTAATATTCTTGATAATTAATATAAACGATTATTGTAACCCAAATTCCGACTTATGGAATGCTATGAATCTTAATGTTATGTTAAAAGCATTTATTGTCACCCGCAACGTTAAATTTTATGCACACAAATTTTATTTACTGTCCACGTTTAAAAAAAGTTGTTAAAAAAGTTTTAACCCTATCGCCGACAGGTTGAAAACATAATATTAAATCTGTTTTTGAATAGCGTTATAAAAGTTAGTATTTATCGATGGAAAAAAAGTCTATGTTATCATAATTATTTGTACTTCATTTATTTGTTGTTAATTAATAAATAATATCAAATAATAATGATACTGTTTAACATTAAAATAAAACACTCCTGTTTACATATGGAACAGTGGACGGTGCTTACTAATTAAAAAAGACTGTTGGTAAAAATAGTCTAAAAATGTCCTCCGTTGCGAAGCTCGTTGCACCCTAAAAAACCAGTAACTAAACTAGAAAACTTTTTTTTCTCTATTTCTTTTAGAACGTTTTATGTATAACAGAGTATAACAAATGCAAGAATGTCAAATGGTTTTTTATGGTTTGTAATTTTCTTACAGTTAAAAATATCCATTTAATACAAAATAACAACTTCAATCTGAATACTACAAAGGATTATTTGTTGCAAAAAGTTGTCTCCTTTGAATCGAACCAATTAGAGGAAATATAAATTACTCCTTGACAATTATTAGTAGTGCCTTGGAGGATATTGCCATATTTTACTTTCTATCTCCGTTTCCACTTTGTAGTCTTGTTAACCCCTGGTAGGGTAGTTTACACTGCCGACTTTTCATGAACTGACAGCCGTATTTTAGTGCTACGGTGTCTCGTAAATAATTACTTGAAAAAGGCGTGAAGTGTTGTGTCATTTTTAAAGAAAGTACTTTTACTGCTGTCTGGAATACCGACAAATAAAAAATACATCTTAATAAAACGTCGAAACTAATGTTTTATTATTAGATTAAAAAGGTTTTAAACCCGATTTAGGAATAATAATATATAGAATTAGCGGAAAGGTGTTAAATACGGCATTGTTAATTGAAAATATGAATTATATAATTATAATAAATAATTTTGTACTTCACTTAGTGTTATTTTTAGTAAAATTCTTTTTCACCACATTTTATAACAAATTTTAAAAGAGTAATAGAAATTATTATGAGTATTAACCAAGTAGTTTTTTGTAAATGAAAAACTCATATCGAATGCTTTTAAACTCACCCAAAAGCTGTGATCAAGTACATAGCATTGAAATATTTTACCGTCACTCATAAATTTTATACAAATATTATTTATGACACAAAAGTGGGTAAAATTTCCGTTCATAAAAGGGTTGTTTATTTACAGTTACGTCACATTCTGACGTCGGAAATATCTCGTATGAATGTGCATAAAATGGGACCGTAATACATCATACAAACACAACATATCCTGAAGATAGTCTGTTTGTTTTTCAGATCCAGGGAAGCCTGAAGTCTAGAGGCGCAGCGAAACTAAATGTAAATGTCTTGTTCGGGGTGTATGATTGAAAGCGGTCCGGTGGTCGTGAAAGCTTCCCGCACCGAAGCTTCCATTCTTCATCAAGACGCCAGATTTGAAAACAGACGCCGCACCAGGGCAACGACGCCGATGCCGGTGTCATATTTTGTTACGCAGGCAGGATCAACATCCATGTGTTGTTTTTTAAAAATTTCTGTCGACTTTAGATTTTTAGTATACGCGCGCATCGCTCCCATTAAGAAAATGTCTCAGAGATCTCGTCGTATAAAATGTCTTCTGTTAGATTATTATTGTAGCATATCGACAAATTGTGATAATTATTTATTTCATGAACTTCCTTATTTTGATTAAGTATTATAAGGATGATGGAGCCTTAATTACGAAATAAACTGAATGTTTTTTACTTGATAGCAATAAGACAATGTAATATATGAAAAAGTGGTTAGGGAAGTATAGGTACTAATTTTGTTAAATCGTTAAAATCAAACCTATCATGGATGGCCGAAAAAAAACGCACGTGAGTTGGTGAAAAATTATTTTTAGTATGTTTTTTTTTTGCATTTTTATGAAGCTGCAAAAATAATAAAAAAATGAAAAATTTGACCTTAAACAGTATGGTACGTAATAATGGAATATAATGATATTATAACTCGATTGAAAAATGAAAATGGATGTATTTTTATTAAACAGATGAGCCAGCCTGGAAGTTCTATTTTTCCTTGCAGTAGCTTTCCAAACATTCGACTAGCTACCGTGTCAGGACAGTACACTGTGCACTGTGCAGTAAGTTCTCAACATAGAATATATTGATCCTTGTGTTGTATCTTTGCAACTAAACGTGTATATAAACTTTTTAATCTCTCACATCATGTGGAGCAAATGTGTGATGAAAGAACGGCTTAAAAAATACATATGATGCAAGTGGAAATTTTTTAATTATTTCCTTTTTTGCCACGATTGCTCCCATTGGAGCATTTGGACATCACAAGATCCCTCCAGGAGACCAAAAAAAAGGGTGAATGTGGAAAGGTGTAATAGTCTATGCGCGTGCATCAGAACAATATTATGGACGTAGGAGAAGAACAATAATTGTGCCAAGATAGAGTGGTGTGGAACTCTCAGGTCATAGGGATTATTTTATAAGGGATTACCTTTTATTTTACATGAAAATTTTTGTACGCATATTTTACAAAAGACATTTTTTTAAGATAATACGTAATAACTACATACTTGAATATGTTATTTAGGAACATTAAACCATTAAAATCATTAACCCACAAGTCACTGCGTCAAGAGCTAGGGCAAACGGACACGAATACGAGGCGGTAGTGGGGATAAACACCTGGGTCCAAACACCGCTGTACTTCTCTCGCCCCACCCCCAGGTACACGGGGCACCCTAACGAAGCCCGCAAATGATTTGTCGCCGCCGCTATATCGGGATTCTGAAAGGATACCATCCAGTAACAGACCCCACACCCGTGCACCTAGCGCCCCTCAAGACCGGAGACCGCCCAAGCGGTCTTCCCCGCATATAAAACGGCAACAATCCAGGTGCGCATAATTACGCAAGCCCCCTGGCGTGCTCCCCGACCCCCCCCAACCATGCATGCGCGACACCGCTCAGACCACAACACCCTAAACATATCGCCCGGCACCCATCAGCTGGCCCCGTCAACGCCACTTGGACCATCATAACGAGCCCCATGCGACGACCATTATATGACTGATCCAGGGCCCGCCCTCCCCAGGCCATCCCCCGAATAGCTGCCGTGTCGGGCACGGACTCCACTGGCCCCCACCCTACCATCTACCGCCGCACGTGTAGCATCACCCCCAGAAAAACCGACCGCCCACCCAACCCCCGACCCACAAAGCACCTTACCCTACATAAAACCCACACCCCCCCCCCCCCCCCCCCCCGTCCCAGAAACCTGGCAGCCTAGTAAATAGCCCAGCCGCATCCCATACCGAGCCACCACATTCCCCGCGTTTTGTGAGTGCCCCCCCCCCGTCCTCCCCTCCCAAGCACCAGCGCGGTCCAGACCCCCCGTCCTCCCCCCCCCCCGACCCCCATCACCCGACCCCAACCACCACCCCGCTACATCACAACACACAACCAGCGCACACCCGAGCAGCGACCCACACGATACACACGTGGCTCATGCAGGAGGCCCACACCTAAAGTAATCCTCCTGACCCAACGCCCGACCCCATCCGAGATATCGCAAGAAGAACAAGATCCAATGGAACCCCGGGAGGCCAGCCGACGCCCATCCAGGCCCGCGACCACTTCGCATAAGAATGATCTAATTACGTCCTACATAACAACATTGCTCCCTCCCACCAACTGATTCTCTCCGAGATCCTATGAACCCGGCAAGAAAAAAAAAAAACTCAAGGGACACGAATCTACCACCATGGCCCCTCTGGGCACCTCCGTGCCCTCAAACACCCCCCCCCTCCTTCATCCTCCACCCACGCCCCCACCCACAAATTCAACACAAACACAAACACAAAGATTACATACTCAAAAAATACACCCAGCACCCCCAAACCAAACCCCCCCAATTACACCACCCATCACCCCCCACAAACCCCTAACCGTACGAGGAATTCCAGCCGAGAAGTGGTCGTTCAGAGCGCCCTCCCCCAACCCCATCGCATACTGCGACACAACCCCAACACCACACTCCACCTCGAATACCAGAAGCAACGTAAGTTACATTCGTGACCCTAACACAAAAACCCGCATCAAAACAACTCCCATCCGCCCCCCCAACAAAAAGTCCTACTCCCCCTAAATACCCTTGAAAACAATGTCAAATAAAAAAATTACCTGCCCCTACCGGCCACACCGTCCACCACTCGGAACAGCCTCAACAAACCACCACAAAGCCCCCCTACACCCACAGCCAGCCCAACCATCCTCGAAAATCCATGCAAATCCACAACCACCCCAACTCGCCGGAGCCACCCCGGGCTACACCCAGAAAACCCCCAAGAGACCCCTCACCCCCACACTAGTAAAACACCCACCCGCCCCCCCAGAGAACCCTCTCCCACCGCCAACCCACCCAACAACAAACCACCGTCCCCTCAAACCACCAACAAAATGCCAATACCCCTCAATACCCACCACCCACCCAGCTCACGCACCGTGAGCCCCCTGCACCCGCAGGCACACGCGCCTCACACTCAACGCACAGGACCCTCCCCAATCACAAATCGCCCAACCAAAAAAACCCCCCCACTACAAACCCGCCACCCCGACGCCAAAAGCCTTACTCCGAACCGGCAGAACAAGGGTGTATAAGGACCCCCTGCACCTCAATCCCAAAGACCCCGACCCACAGAAAACCCACCAAACGACCCAAACCGCCCACATCCCCCATCCCTAGATCCGTAAACTGTCCAGGCCCCACCCCCCGCGCATACCCAGGGGCAGGCCGAAACCCTAAGCACCACCCGCAACCCAGACCCACCTCACTAATCCACACCCGCCCGGAGCATGAGCGACGAACCTAGGACCCCCCCTGCAGACCCCGACACCCGTACCCCTAAACAAGGAAGGTGTTCCCCGTCACCTTGCCGTGACCTGTAAGCCTAACCGGCGCCTGATCATGTCCACAACCGCTAGCCAATCCCCCCAACGGACCATCCCAAACAGTATGCCAAAAGTCTCGTCCGCCGTCCCCGTCGTTAAGAGGAACTAAGAACCGTGCCCCCCGACATTGCAACCCGCCAACCCAACCGAGACACTTCGATACGCTCCGCCCGAGTCCCGCCGCAAGTCAGCGCGTCCCATGGGGCCCAAAAGTGGTCATATTCGTCCCACCCGCCCCACCCCCGTTGTCCCCGTGTACAAACCCACAACCCGCGACCCGGACAACCACACCCAACGCCTACCAACAAACTACCGCAAAAAAGAAACTGGCAACTAATGGACCCATACCAACCCACACCCTCGCCACTAAAAAAACCCACCGTCCCCCGCCCCAAAATCACCTCTCCCCCCACACCCGAACTCTCCAGCGGAACGTTCTACACTTGTCTCACCCCCCATGAGACATCTGACATCACGGTTTACCTGGGCAAAACAATCCTGTGTCTAAACAACGCCCCTCCACAAACCCTCAAACCGACCCCCCCTCAACCCACATGCACTTTCCGCAAAATCAAAAATGGTTCCAAACACGCAACAACATCAATAAACTCCCACGCAAAAACGCCCCCCCCCCCCCAGCCAATTTAAACAACCCCCGGGTACCCGCCCCCCCCCAACCGCTAGCCAAACGAATTTGGACACGCCTAGCCATACCCCACACTTGGCCCCCCCCCCTCAAGAAAAACCCCCAGACTCCCAGAAAACACCCCTCTCTAACAAACAATACGCCCCCGCCACCCACCAACACCATGCAATCCCCCCACAAAGAGATCAAAACGCCACAGGGGCACGGCCAACACCCCCAATCAAGGGGGCCTGACTCCTAGTCAACCTTGCACCTGCAGCCGAACCCCTGCCTCCCAACTACAACACCTACCCCATCCCTGGCCACAACTCCCTAGCTTCCCCCCCCCCCCCCCAACAAAACCCGTATTGGTGGTGCGTGAGCGTAAGTGTTCCCACACGCAAAAACATCAATAAAAGAAATCTCCCCCCCCGAAGCACTCGCAACTCAGTTGTGTAAACTCCCAGCACAAGTTTCACCTTTCCCGCCCCTCCCACAAACCCACCCCCCATACACTTTGCACCATAATTACCATAACAAAACCTAAGTCCCTCAGTGCCCCGTTACAAACCACCCGAATCCATGGCAAAACCCCAATACAATAGCCATGACTGCGTATAAAGCTCCGAACCCCCCCCTACCTAACAATACCAATGCGCGAACCACCCGCCCACCTAAATGCCTCCCACGGACCCAACCCGCACCGAAAGACTAACTCCAATAACCCCCACCAACCACCAAGCACCAGTCTTAGGCCAGAAAGTGGTGCCCCGTCGGTGAAGTCCCACGGGCCTCTCCATCCCCACACGACCCAATGTCCGCCGTTCCCCAGCCCCCCGGCGCAAACCGGCACTGACTGCAAAACCACAACCCCAACCAAGATTTCTACCCAAACCCTCCCACACCCAGTACCACCGCCATAATCCCTTGCACCCCACGCCCAGAAGGTGGAACGCCCCAAGCACCAATCCATGCCCCACTGACCCATAGATATGTCGGAAAGACCCCGAACTACGCCGACGTCAACGACCCGGGCCCCTGGCATTGACCAACCAGCCGCCCGCCCCTCACCCCAGAGTACGAAACACGCCCGCAGGGTCCCATCCGAACACGCAAAAAACCCCCCGAAAAATGCCATAGAAACCCGCACCAAGGACTGACTCCCCACAGTCAAAACAGAACGCCCCGAACCCCACTCCTTGCGACTGCACACAAAACCATAACACAACCACCACCCGCTCATCGGAAAAAAAAAAAAAAAACCCCCCCAACGTCGGTCCCCATCCACAACGCGGGCGTAATACCGCCGGGTGCAACAGCCCAACCAAGTGCAGGTGAAACGAGGCCCACAAACAGAAGACCGCCAGAATAACGTGACTCCCGCCGAAGCCAAACAAGTAATCTAGAGGGCAGGCAAACAAAACCAAGAAACCCAACCAACCAAGTCCCCCCACCCAAACCCACCTGAACCGAAACCCCCGGACAAGACCACTTACCTCGCACTGCACCCCCCACACCCCAGCGACAACCAGAATCCGCCCCACCCCAAGCCCACCCCCGCCAACCGACATCCCCCCACATTAAATT
Organism: Micrasema minimum; assembly: GCA_022494985.1. Classification (NCBI taxonomy): domain Eukaryota; kingdom Metazoa; phylum Arthropoda; class Insecta; order Trichoptera; family Brachycentridae; genus Micrasema; species Micrasema minimum. The sequence goes on along the minus strand of JAGVSP010000047.1, from coordinate 160,629 downwards.
CCCACCTAGCCCGGACCCGCCAGTGTACTCCCCCAGCGCAAGGGAGGTAGCCACAACGCTCCCTCCCAATGAACCAAAACGCCCCAATCAGTGATGCACAAGAAACGCCGCGGGGAACCACCCCCCAGTCCATCAAAACACCCAATAGCAAACGCCCCAACCCTGTCCGTAACATACACTGCCCAGACAAGCTGACAAAACCCCCAAAAAACCCCAAACAACACGTGGCCAGGAACCACACGCCCCAAAAACCCTCAAAAACACACAAAACACCAAGACATCTGATTAGACCCATCAACGAACAAAAAGAGCCCCACCCAAACCAAACTGCACAATGCCACCCCAACAAGGACCCCACGCACCCACGACGGGCCTCCGCCACACCGCCTCCGACCCCACCAGTCAACCAAAAGATCCACATCCACAAGAACCATACACCTCCCCCACCACCACCAAGCAATGCAAAGTCCCACCATCGTCACGTGTCCTCCCACAATCGCCCTATGACACCTTCCCCCACCGTCCCCAAGTCAGGCCCCCACAGCTTCCAAGCTGCTGCCCCGCTACCGCGTGACCACGCAGCCCGTCCGGCCCCAGGGTCAAAACCAAGCTTACCCAACGAAACAAACCACAATACAAAACCAAAGAAACCCTACAGACAAACAAAACCAACGGACGTTCTGTTGAATGACGCGCACCTTGCACTCTACCACCTCCGCCACTCCACCCACGTACCAAACCGCTCTACATAAACCCCTTCAAGTCAAAAAACACACAAGTAACGAGAAAAGCAGAGCCGCCACATACACACATAAAGTTTACCGCACCCCCCCCTAAGCACGGCCCCGCATTCCAAAAGCAACCTACCCACCTGGATCGCCCATCCACCGCCCCCTAAACCCAACCGTGCCACACCTGTTACACGAACCAATCCCACACCCCCTCCCCCCGCCTAGATTCCCTTCCAGCATGGCACACAGCACAAAAAGACCAGGCCCTAAAATAGTGACCACGCCGGCCAAAGCCGCGCCCCCTTCCCATGAATAAACACAACAAACCCCAAACCCAAAACCGAGTGTCCCGCGCGCCGAAAACGCACCCCCCTCCCAATTGAAATCCGCACACCACCACCCACAAAAGGAAAGTCAACCAAGCCCCAACCACAACACACCAAGGATAGAACACGAGCAGGGTCCTCCTGCAAAGTGAACCGTACTCAAACCCCACAAGACACCCACACCACCAAGCCCCCCAAAATAAGCGCCCCCCTAAGAATAAGAAATAAAGCCTGTTCAATCCCCTGCCCGTCCGCCCCATCCCACGTCGGTCCCCCCAAGTCTCCCCCCCCATCCACACCGTCCATCGCCAAAATCCCCGGACCCAATCATAATAGTGAGCACACCGGCGACAAGCGCCCAAACAGACACGAGCTAACGTAGGGACATGGCCTAAAACCGCAACGCCGCACCCCTACCCCCCCCAGCCAGAAAAAAAACCCAACAACATGAGCCCCACCCACCCCGAATCTGATTGACAAGCCCGACCCGGGCCGAAGCCCGTTGCAAACTGACCAGTCGCCCGTCCCGGCTACCCCTCGGACCCAGGCCACCCACCAAACCCGGATAGCAACGGCCCTCGCACCACAAAACCCCACAGCCTCCAACACCCTCCCGCACCCCCGAATCCACAACATGACCCTAGAAAAAGCGCACCCGGAAACACTCCAACCCACCTGCCAGTGCACGGGCCCCAAAATCAGTCCCCCAGTGTCCCACCAAACCCGAAGCCCCGCAGCCCCCACCCAATCCCCGCCCACCTCACCGACCTGCAAACCGGTGTACCCTCCCCCATATGAACTACAATAACCGCCCAGACCCCCCCATCCCCCCAAACCCCGTAAGACACGTCACATCCCAAGCCCCACAGCCGCCACCTCACCCGCCACTGCACCATACATGTACAAAATGCCTGCCCACACAACAATAGCGACCTTCCAGACAAACCCAAAAGGGTGCGAGTTGTAAAACCCCCCGCAACGCCAACATTTGACCAAGCCCAACCCCCCCCGAAACCCCCCCAAAAAACGCAACATAAAACCCCTCCCACAAATGAGCCCCCATGAACCCCCCCCACCTCAAACAAACCGAACACCCAATCTACGAAAACCAATGCCACGCCCCAAAAACCCACTGTCCCCCACTCCCATCGCACTAAAACACGTAGCCCCACCTCAGGTACCACCGCCACGCCCCCAACCCAAGTACTCCTACGCACTGCACCCCCTCCTGAACACCCCACAAAACTCCGACACACACAACACTTACCCGCCGCCAAACCAAGCACTTCCCCCCCCCACACCTGATACCGGTCCCCCACCGGCAAAAAAACAAACCGCTACCCCCCAAACCAATAAAGCAACATAGCAGTCAGTGCTCCTTCTGCCAACGCCCCCGCCTCCACCGACAAGAAGAGATACGACACACAAATATACGAAAACAAATAGACAATAGCTGCCATTTTCCACCCTTCCGACCCGGCCCCCCCCAAATGAGACACCTGCGCTCACAAATCCATCCCCACCTCTAAAACCTAACAAAACCTCCAAACACGCACCCACCTAGCCCGCCCCAGCCCTCCAGACTCTGGCACCAGCTGCAACCTGTAAAATAACCATTCAACTGAACGAACGTAACGGTGCCTGTTGTCCCGCGGCCGATGAACCTTACCAATCTCGGACCCACCCACCCATCCCCTCACTTTTAACTCTCGATCCCCTACCAGACAATATGATTCTCCTCGACGACAACAAGACGTACCTCAGATATCTACCCCCGACCACCCGACCTCACCCCCATACCCCCGAAGCAAGCAAATCGGCCGGGAAAAATGCGTACCCTAAAAACCCGGACACACCGAAAAACAAGATACCCCCATACTCAACTCGAAACCCTGCAATCGTGTAAAAAAAAGAAAAGACCAAGAAACGCCACTTCACGGCTCCCCCAGAAGCCGGGGAGGAATCCCCATCCCAACCCCGGTCCCCTACCAAAGAGCTCCACTTCCCCTGATCCACGCTACACCCCTACAAGCCATGAATGAATTGATACAACTGAAACCATCCCCCACGCCATGCGACATTGTAGGGGCCCACCAGCCGTATTTCACGACGACCTCACACGGGAGCCAACCCCCAAACAGCCAACGGCATCGTATGAATGAGGTGTGAAGACCCACCCCTGAATCCCTCCCAGCCGCCATCCAGCGCACCCCGGCCCCTAGCTCCCAGTGGGGTGCTTCCCCAGTATCATATGTATATAAAAATATAATTAACCCCACCCACAAAACCCATCGACCCCCACCCGCCACCCATTGAACCATCTCTAACTCCCCTCTCGACCCAACTCCTCGCTATCGTACAACGTGTGACCCAGGTGACAAGAGATCCACTAAAGCCCTCCGACCCGGCCGAAAACCTGCCCGCTGAGAAGGCCATACACCCCCCATATCCATCAAAACCCAACCACCCCACCCAACCCCCACCCCACGGGCTCCCAAACCGGCGTGTCCTCAGGGTGCGTTTACTTCACGCACGGTCGACTCCCTCCCCCCCCCCACATAGACTCTGGCCGCCATCGTCCTTGCTATCCGCCACCAACATTCCTCCAACTCTACTCGACAAGTCACGCAGGTGTCTTATTCCGACTTCTAACAATGCCCCACTTTCAAGTCTACTTGAATGACCAAGCACCAAGACCCAGACCAAAAAAGGCCAAGTCCTCGCCTTCACCAACCCGTTCCCCGTCGCTCACTATCAATATATGATTAATATTATCTAGGGATCATCCATCAACCCAGCGCACAACCCAGACCCGCGGCCCCCCGACCTACGCCGCATACTACCAAGAAAAAGACGCACCAGAAGCCCACTCCCACCAGCTAGCACACACAAATACCGTAATACACTAGCCAAGTCCGCCCGCCACACAACACGACAAAGCAATCGATTGTCCCCCTGCCGCCAAACAACCTAAATTGCCACCCTAAGAAGACGACAGTGCCTGGTAGCATCTCCCAACCCTCCCCATCAATGTCAACAACACGCAAAACCCGATCCGCGATCCCCCGCAACGCCACCACCCACAAACAACAACATCAGAACACCGCCTCCCACAGAAAACGGACCCAATAGGGGGATTCATGGTATACGTACCCGGAGACCCGAACCCCACGTACCCGGGGTTGGCGCACCCCCACCTGACCTGCTACGCCCCAAAACCAAAAACCTTAAAAATCAACAGGACCCACATAAACCAATTCCCAAACAGCCAAGTTACAAGCATAAAAAACCACAAAAACCGTACCCATACCCCAAACAAACAATCCACCCACCCAACCATACATGAAAACCTCCCCGCACTACCACGCGAACACGCCCAGGGGAGCCCACCACCCAAACCGGTCCTCCACCCCCACGAAACCCCACTACCCCCACAATCACCCTCACTCACCCATACACCCACCGCACACAACCACAAACTCCACTCAATACCTAACGACAACCTAAACCAGCCTCCTCCCACAAACCCCACCAAAGGACCAACCCAAAATACTCCTCCACCCTGCTCGCCCCCACATAAACTTACCTCAAAAACCCGAACCCAACCGAGAACAACCTGAACACGCCCCGCAAAACCAACCCCTAATCTTCTTCCCAACCAAAACCCCCCAGTCCAGCCCAACTACCCTCAAACCATGTGAAACTAAAACAACCCCCCCAATAACAGCAACCCGATAGAACCTGCCCACAACCCTCCGCCAAAACAATTACTCACAAATGTTTCCCGACACTTACCCAGGCCATCAATACCTTCCATAACCCCCGCTCAAACTCCACAGACCAAGCATACCTCCTCTCCACAACAACCAGGCAATAGGTAGCCCACCTCCCCCACGACCACATATACCTCTCCCAGCGCGCAGTAAAACGCAAACCCTGAAATGATTTCCCAACACCGACTATAATGACGGGCGCCGGCGTTATGTGTTTTTGAACTAAAGCTCCTAACCCACCAAACGATTGGAAAACTCCGACGCACCGACCAGCAAATCAAAACCATGTATGCGGTTAAATAAGAAACAGCAGAAACTAAAACAATGACTGACAAGATAGCGCGGGCAGCACGACTCCACACGTCATCAGCGCCCCTGAAGACGATCCAATCGCACAACCACGAGCCCGCCACACCGCAACTCTATGACCCCGAAAATGCAAAACCCCTAAGCCCCCAGAACTGGACCAGACCCCGAATGTCCACCACGCGCCATAACGAATAAATGACCCCCCAACCAATCCCCCCCCGCCCAGCCCTCTAACGTCACTTAGCCCCTTCTACTGGTGACCCTCCACCACACTCCACATACGAAAACTCCAAGTGCGCCCCCCCGACACCACGTACCCGAATCAGCCCACAATCCCGCCCCCCTACCAATATCTCGATCCTCTGTCAAAACTAATACCCGTACACCAGCGCCGTACTCCCCAGAGCTCAGGACCCGCCCTCATTAACTGATAATTATATACCAAAACTCATGAAAAGACAACACAAATCAAAGAACACAACCCAAGGTCACAATCCGCCCAAACGTACGCCAACCGCACCCAGACCTAGCTTGTCTCGACACGGATCTAGTACCGCCCCGCGGGGGTACGGCGCGGTATTCGCGGTGGCGCCCGCACCGGAAATAGGCTACGTCCCGCGTCGCCGCACGTCCGATCGCCCGTCGCATTAATAGCAGGTACACAGAAAAAATCGATAATGGCAGGACAAAGCGGACACCTGTGTCACGGCCACCCGAACACCGGCGGGCAGAACGCCAAACCCCGTCCCAGCCAACCGACCACTACAAAACACCACTCTAATCCCGTAACCCCCACCCAGCCCGGGCAATAAACAGACCCCCAGCAGCAACAAAACTTACCCCTGCGGGCACAAACACCCCCCTGGCATTGAGAATCAAAAAGCTATCCCTACTCACAAATCCAACCCTTCCACGCGGGCATTCCGCCTAGTTGTTACCCCTTCCTACACCCAACCCCACACTATACACTCCAAAACCCCCCCTCAACCGCCCCTCTCGCAAACCCACGAACACTCACTTCGGCACCTATCCGCTTTGTGGACACCAACAAAACCCCCGCCACCCACCGCACCCCTCCACCCCAACACTTTTGATACGACCCCTACATCAACTATCCCTCCATCCTTACGTTCAAACGCCGCACCCCCCCCTTCCCCCTCCCAGAAACGATTAACCCAGCCAACAACACTCTGTACACATCCAGAAACCCAAAACCCCCCCATCCACAAAACAAAACCAACCTCCGCCCAGCCAACCGCCGTTAAAACCCACCAACCCCCAAACACCACTTCCCCCCACACCCGGCCCTCCACCCTACACCCACCCACCCCCCACGACCCCCTAACCCCAAACCAACCGCTCCGAGACCCTCACCCCACCTACCATACAACCCCCTTCCCACCCAACCAACCCCTTCAGACCACGAAAGAGCACCCCGAAACCACACAAACCCTCATACATTATAACACTCCAGCGCTTATACATTTTAGACAATTCTGTGACATATAGTTTTTTTTTCCAACCTCCAATGTTAAGCCCAATTTTTGAACCCTCCTACAGCCCTATTTATGAACCCCAGTAGACATTGTTTTTTAATTTGTTTTGTAAATAGTCTTGGAATTGATCGCCCTTTTTTATTAATTTCAATTAGGCAACATTATATTCCGTACTTGCAATCCCACTGACTAATAGAAATAGGTTGTAACATTTCGCCCCCGGAATAATACAACAGTTTGAAGTTCAAACCGACGTTGATGCTCTTCAACGTAAGCTGTGATGCATAATTTTGCGTTAGCCGCCCACCGCAATATACCGTACATCGGGGGCGCCCTTTACGTGTTTAGGTGCCTACGGACATCAAATAAGCGCAAACGCTCTGACCACGTCTCAAAATATTCATTAAGTAGTATAGGCTGCCAGATCGAACAGGTTTGATTCGGCCCACAACGCTTTGGTTTTTTAAAAACGTTGACAAGCTAATTAAGCCACAAATCACTCGAACAATTCGATCCAATAAAAACTACCGTGCTCCGTTCACGATAAATCACTCATCTACATGAACTAGAACGTGTCGAACGAGGAGTCGTAAATGGAACCAGGATCGTACCCCGAGCCCTGACTCAAACACACAGGCATTCGGGAATGATTCTAGGGTGAGCGGGTACCAAGTACCCAGAAGTGTGGTTGTTAGTAAATCCCACGAATTCCCACTCTGAACACGCACGTCAGAACTGCGCGGCGGGACCACAGCTTAGCGGAGGGCTCTGCACCTCCAAATACCACGACTGATTACTCACGGACTGCGCGAGTTTCGAGTTGAATCATGAGAAAAAATTTCGTTGTATTTTCTGTTTTTTTACTAAATTGTCTTGTAAAAAATCTAAATAAGAAAGTTAAGACAACTAATTTAATACGCATAATACAGGCGTTAAGCGCTTGGAGCGTCAATTTTTTTCTTAGAACGGTGAAGGTTCATGCGCCAAAGACCACAAATATATTAAATATGTGTACGTAGGTATGTAAATATTGCATTTTGCGTTTTGGTGATAATTAGATAAATACTTTTTGATTAAATTTTAAATATTTCTTACAATAAAAAAATAAAAAATTATAATAATAAAAAAAAATCACGCTTAAAAAATATTTCTATCATACCTGAAATACTTCAACATCCCTCGCAAGCTCCAGGGATGTATTCTATGACTTAAGGGGTGCTGATAGACTTGAGTGGGTACATATGACTTGTATTGGAGGCGTCACAAGGTTTTTTGCGGAATTAATAATTCAAGTTTGCCCCCCGGACACAGCTCAAAAACCGCTGATCTAATGAAGGCCTATGAAGCTGGAGAAAATAATGCACGGTTATATGCATCAATGGTTTTCCAAGGTAAAAAAATCAGTATGAAAAATAAGTTAGTCATATTACCAGATCTCATTATTGTGCGATTAAAATCTTAAAGAAAAATTTTGTTTCAATTGACAGCAAAAATACTTAAGAGTTAAGCCAATTGTAGCCTAAAAAAACACTTGGTAATTTAAATACTTACATATTATGATAAATGCGTCCAAAGATGGATAACTAAAATATTAATTTGCATGACTGAACTATTTTTACAGCTTTTGTACATCAGATGAACCAATAGTACCTACTTTATACATATTATAGCTTTAAAAAATTTGACAAATAGCAAAATAATTTTGAAATCCGTCTTTTAACCCGAAATATATTATTGCTACTTTATCTGACATGGTTAGTTAGGATAAAGCGTAATAGTTAGAATACTATTCAAATTGCAAAAATACAGTAATTTTCCTTCCAAATAATATTTTCCTAAATGAAAATTCGCCTTCCAGTACGTACATATTACACAAATAAATGAAATATGTAGGTACTCGAAGTGGAGAAGTTTAAGCTAGTTCCGACCAATTTATTTTCATTAATTCGACAAAATCAAGTTTGACAAATTTGAAGTGCTGACCAAAACTTAATCGTTCGGATTTTTAACGAAACTGTAAAATCTGGTTTTAGGTAAAGTACTAAATCTTAGCACAGAACTGTTTTCATAGTTTACTAGCAACACTGAATTATTGAGTATGGATAAATATGTTTTACTATTACCACTACTAGGTACTACTACTCTCCCTTTTCAACACCCAATCGTGCTAAGTACAGAGAATCTAGATCATTTGTTATTATATAAAGGCAAAATGATCACTCTTACGCCTCCGCGCTAGTCCAAGAAATGAAATATGAAGTTTAATGAAATATTTTTAAACAACATTTTTTTTAATGAATACAAATACTTGTAGACAAATTACTGGATTATACCCATGCTGGGCTGATATCAGATATTATTGATATCCCAACAGAGACAGGATCCTTACCTACATACATCTAATAAAAGATGATTGCCAACAAAAAAAAATGCTTTGCAATCTTCTCAACAGATGACACCAGCATAGAACAATTCTGTAAAGCGGAATGACGAAGACGATTTCAATATATATATAGTACAGAGAGTTCACATGTGGAGCGTCGCGCCATTTTACTGTATATTGGCGGATATGGATATCAAATACTAGGTGAAATGGGGAATGTTGTAATACATCAAAGTGGCAACTTAACTCAGCCAATGACAGGTCATAAGCCCTGTGAACGCCTAGATATCCATATTCCCTTCCAAATTTCTCGTCTCTGTTGAGATGTCAAATTGTATATATAGTAGTTTCAAAATTAGTCATATATGCTTATCAGATGATGGGTGGAATGGGGAATGTTGTAGTACGTCAAGTGGCCACTTGACCCAGCCAATGACAGGTCATAAGCCCTGTAAACGCCTAGATAACCCACATTCGTTTCCAGAGTTTCTCTGTCTCTGTTGGGATACCAAATATTTTTATGTGAAAATATTTTTATATATGCCACGTTTGCATAAATTATGTTATTTTTTATTCTTGTACAAAAAAAAAACAGTCTGAGGCATCAGAGGATATTAGAAAGAGAATAAATTATCGCCATCGACTTTATCAAAAGCGCATATCTGGCTGAGAGCTAAGTGCCACCAACGGCGCCATTACTCCAAGCGCGGGAAAGAGGGATCTCTTTTCCTTTGATGAGGAAAGCGTGGCTTTGCATTCCATTCTTAATTTTATCATTGCATCTCGCTACTTGGCTCGGGAAGTTGGCTACTCGGCTATCTACCACTCACTCCATTTCCATATGCCAAGCCTTTGCAGTTTGGAGTGGAGATGGAAGAGTGATACACAGGATTGCTACCAAAAGGTCCAGCCGCGGGGCTCATTTTCTCTGCTTGTGTATTGATGCGTATCATTTCAATCGCTTTCAGCACAACTCGTACCACTTTTCTTTTCTACCTGGCTGTGTTTACAGAACTAAAAAGTTTGGTAGCAGTAGCGACTGTAAAAAAGTGTGCTAAAAATTACACTTACGTACCTAGACTAAATTTATGTTGTATGTAATTACCATTTAACCTTTGAATGATTTTGATGAGTTTATCATATGAAATTTGCCGTTTAATTTAATATTTAAAGCGCCCTTGAGGTATATTTATACGAGAACGGCGCCATATAAATTATCGGTAATAATAATAATATTGATAATTATGATTTTAACAACTGTAAAATAACAAGTTTTTGTTTTACTATTCGGGAGAAGCTTTGTGGGGCGAATATGAACTTTTGAGTCGATAATTGCTTTAAATTTTCAAAAGTGATTTTTTGGTTTAATATTAATTCTTGACATTATATATACACCGTGTCCCACGATGAGACCGCGAAACTCCGGAGGGTGATCGTTCATGGTATTCTGAGAAAAAAATCCTTACAAAGTTTTTTGATCTGGGCATTTTTAATAATTAATTTAAAAAAAGTATTAATAAAAAGCGACCATGTAATACTGGCTTCTGTTTGAAATGCTAGCGGTGGCGGGGTGGCGGTGGGCGGGGAGGAGAGTGGGGTCACCGAACGCCTTGCCTTGTGCGGACATTCAAAATTCGAATTTCATATCTGAAATTGGTGCAGGTCACGTGGTGTTAGCTAGTTCAAAAATGGACGGTATTACACGCGTGAATTTTTATTCATATTTTAATCATTTTTTTAAGAAATTAGAATTGAGTTTTTTGAAAAACTTTATTAAGATTTTTTTCTCAGAATATCATGAATAATCACCCTCTGGAGTTTCGCGGTCTCATCGTGGGAAACGGTGTATATGTATTGTGGTTGGTAGGTATAGATTTGGTGAGTGGTTAAATTAATTTATTTACAAATATTTAGGTATTATATTGGGTAAATTTAGACAAAATATAGTCACCACATCTATTTTTTTTAATTAGGTGTACATAAAAGTTACTAAGCACGATAATGTGTGCAAGGGAAAATGATACTAAGCGACAAAGTAATATCATGTCACTTGGTAACATTGCACGTGTTAGTAACTTTTTTTTTTCCATCGTCGATTTTATATTTACCTACATTTTAATTTTTTTTCAATTTACTCATTTTTTATGATATGTTTTCTGTTAGCTTGACGTACATATGGCGGCTCTCGCATATTTTCTGAAGGTGAGTGTAAGTATCCACTTAGTTTTTTTTATAAGACGGTAGCACGTAGCACCATATTTTTAGTTTTGTTGACGTGTCCTCATCGACCCGAGAAATTCCCTTTGAGATTAGATTGCAGCTGCTTTCAGCATTTGACAGAAATATGTGTTTTTAAAAGGTAATAAATAATATCACAAAAAAATATGAAACCGTATAATATGTAACGTACTACCAACTAAAGAAATCCAAAAATACATTTTATATAAATATTAATTTTTACTTTATTCATTTACGAATGAAGCGATAATTCAAAATGCTAAACATTTTAACGTTTCTATTTAACAATTCAAGAGAAAGCTGACCGGTAATCAAAAGGACCCAGGTTCAGATCCTGGAGCGAACGGCTATTTTTTCAAGTTTTTTTCAAGATTTTTCCTATCTTTCTCTTGATTTTTTAAATAGAAATGTTATATATTTTATCCTTTTCAACTGTTAAATGATTTAAAAGTTTATAACTACTACTAGAACTTTCCTTTATCGGCATTCAATGGTGTATAAAGCAGTTCATTGGTACATAATGTGTAGTTTATCGTGATAATTTATTACATGAGATTAAATGGCCAGCCTTACGTTTCAGAACCAGTCCAAGGTAAAACAAAATATATTTTTTCGGTCAGAAATAAAACCCGTGACCTCAACAGCCCAACGCGCTTACCACTACAACACGAAGCAGACAAAGTTTATTTAGATACTAGTTAGGTATTTACTTGAAATTAATTCAATGATTTTTATTTCTTGTGATTAAGAATTTAATTAACGATTTATTTTCCTCGAATTTAAAATCAGCAATGTGTCTCAAAACACTGAGCAAGTCTGGTAAAATTAAGATTATTAAGTTAACCAGAATAAATACCAAGGGATTGGAGATTATGTCTTAACGGACTCAAATTAATTCTGATTAAAATACAGAAGACATTTTCTGGAAGCCGGGATGTATTATTCATAGATTTCCAAGGGATACAAAATTCGCTTTAATCTTAAGGAAAAAATGTAAATCAGAAGCTTTTAGATATGGTGATACCCTTTTTCATGATGATACCCTATTTAGTATCATCAGTATGAAAGAGTCATTGTAAGGATTCGCACATCAGGAACCTTATACTGGGCTCTATTGTTTCAAAAGCTTTCAAGTTTTTGCACTTGAAAAATAATAACGACATAAGCCTCTTCTTCTCTCCGCTACAGTCTTAATTGATGACAACAAAGTAACTACCCACGTAGGTACTAGGGACTTACGTAGTAGGTACGTACAACCTTAATACTTGAAACAGCTTTATTAAAACATGCAAATTTAATGAAAATTGAAATACAGTAGGTACCGTTATTTTAATTTACGCATGGGTAATTGAAAAGGATCTTGTGAATTATTAATCTCACGCAAACAACATTGAAATGGTAAAAGTACATCTACAACACGCTTTTTTTATAGAACTGTTCTTAAATTTTGTAACAAAATAAATGTTCTGAAGCTATCTACTTCATCATTATCATCATACCATATCCGCTACCTATGCGGAGCATATGGATTCCACAAACTGCCTCCAGGCCATCGGCCGCCAGCTCCCGCGCATCCTCCCAAGTCAAGTCCACGTCCCGCAGCTCTGATGCAAACTGCCGACGAATTGTCAACAGCGGACGACCAGGACGCCGAGAACGATGCCTTGTAAAATAGGCAAGCATGGTTAAGGCTTCCGGGAGGCAGACGTAGTATATGGCCTAGCCAGCCGAAACGCCTTCCCCGGATTACAGTAGTTATACGAAGAACGAGTCCTATTAATATTACCGGATCGAGTTTTAGGAGGGCCAGTGTCCGAGGCATTATGTGGAGGTTTAGTAATCAGTTAATTTAAGAAGGCAAGGTTATTAGCCCTACGCTTCCGAGGTCTGGGGTCTGCGGGCGGCTGCCTTGCGACCCATGAGGTCGGCTCGACCTACCCACTCAGGCATGGGCTGCCTTTGGATCTCTTTTCGTCTGGTTTCTCAACACCAGTCTGTTTGGCTTGGGAGCCCCTACCGGCTGTTAAACTACCGCCAACATAGTCCGGTGCATCATCGAAACACTCAAGCCTCCTCACCACTACAAGGTAGAGATCCAAGAGGAGGAATGTTATTGATTGATATGGCATTTATTTTGTAGAACTCCATGATATAGGAATGTTCTTCTAAGACACCTATTCTCAAAACTCAGAAGTCTGCTATTTTGGGCCCACGGCGAGGTGCCATAATTGGCAGTCTTGAAATAATGTGGCACAAAAGCGTAGGGAAAACAATTACAAATCATTACGAAAGGCAGAATGTGTACATCCAGAAATGATTTTCGATGCCTATTGATTGAAAAATGCTAATGGTAAACGCAATTATAATTTAAAATTGTATGTAATAAAAAGTCTTCTAAAGCTCTGAATTTCCTTGTACAGAAAGTGCAGTTACAGTCGTGATTACCAAGTTAATCCCAGTCTCTGTATAGTACAAGCACAATACAATCCTACGCTATTATTCAATAAAGCATTATTCCTAGTTAAGGAGGGGGCTGTAATGGTTTTGCGGAGCTTTGCATTTTTCCATTTGGAAAGGGAGATTGCGTTGACAGAATGGTATCAAGTTACAATGACCTATTATTGCACTATTCTAGAATTATTGCTTACCTACCGTATTTTAAGTTAGGTAGGTACTTTAATTAAAAAAGGCTGGCATTTTAAGTAATTTTCATCTTACGACAAATTTTTTGGGCGCTGTGCTTTTTTTAAATGTATGAGGAGATTCCAAATGATATAAGAAATGAACAAAATGTAAATTTATTTAGGGTTGAATGTAAAAAAAATATGTGTGAAAAATATTAGTGTAATTATTATATTATAAATTTAAAAAATTATAATGTCAGGACAAGAATAGTTAAAAATAATTAATAGAAAAAAAATTAAGGGTTATGTACATGAAAATAATATTAGTCTGTAAATTATATAAGTAGCACTAAATAAATATAATAATATATTTTTTTTAAATCTCAGTAAAAATTAATAATATCCCTGGTGTGGTGCCGATCTGTCGATTATATAATTATAATAATATAACCGTATTTTTTAACAAACTCTTCGTATGTAAGGAAGTAAAAATTGAAAACGACACAATTTACACAATTTAAATCGATGCTGACACTTGCACTGCATTGGTATATCAAGTGCAGTGAATCTTGATAATTACTTACATGAAGGCAATGTGATTTAGTCTTACGCTTCAGTCTAAGGTATCACATATGAAATATTTTCATTTTAAAAAGATTTTTAAATAAATATCACATATTGCCCCCCAATCGGAATCAAACCCGCGCGCCGCGCCGCGAGGCAGACAATGGATGCTGATATAATTAATAATAAATTATAAAAATTATCTAAATTCTGACATTTTGAACCGTACCTTTAATAGTTTCTGTAAATTATAATTTTAAGTAATCCTCGCAGCCGGCTTTCAACATTCAACATATTTGCGATAGTGATCCTTAACTTACCAAGTTAGTGAGCTTTTTGATATATGTATTCTTCTCTTCTTCTTATGGGATGTAAATATTTACATATCAACAAATTCCACCCCAATTAAGTTACTGAATTTCTATAACAATTGGGTTCTTCCCGATTTTTTATTTAAAAAAATTGATTGAAAAATTACAATATCTAGGGAATTTTTTGAATTTTTTTACGATGTCATATGAATTTTCTAACGCGGTTTGAAATAGCACTTTTTCAAATCGCTGGCAAAATCCTCCATTTGGCGCGCGTGCGGTGTCACAGCAATATAAGCGCTCACTACGGAATGAATTTCACGCCTTTCACGGTGGACGGGAATGACGTCATTAGCCAATAACGGGCGTTAAAAATCATTCGTATTTTCGTGTTTTTAAAACATAAATATATAAATGAAAACAAATTTTTGATCATTGTGTTTTATATCGTTGGAATTGTAAAAAATTACTTTAAATATTTATAACGTTTTCAAGGATATTCATGCTATCGGGAAGAACCCTATTGTGGAAATCAAAATAAATGTTCCTCCATATCTAATGCTATTATGTATCTATTGTATGTATTACGTTGGCGTTGGTATGTACCTACCTTAGCCCGCAGGGAGCACAAGGCGTGAATAATTTCACAAAGAGATTTGCTTATTCTATAAATTTAATTACGCCGTGATTGAAATCTCCCATGATTATTTATTTATTTATTTTCTCAAAACATTATGTACAATTACATATCACGTGTACAAGGGCGGGCTTATTACTTTTAAGGAATATCTTCCTACCAACCCTTAGTTATTTTAGGGATAAGCATTTATTGTACCGAGTACCTATTGGTAAAAAAAAGTACTGCTAAAACTTAAAATTACATTGCAATGTTCGATGTTCATACTATACTGTTTACAAAATATATGATAAATAATAAGCCATAAGCATCAAATGCATCATAAGCATCAAATGCATTATAAGCATCAAATGCATCTAATTACAATGAATTAGTTTTTATTTATTTTTAGACCGATACATGATACTTAACTTACTACAAGAATTTGTCACGATATTTATTTATATATTTACTTCATTTCTACAAGATTTATTTTTGTCATCAATTAATCACGATATTTATAGGGAAGAAATCTCTGTTTTGTATGGAATGTGAAAACCATTGACCAGATAATATTTTCAGACCATTAGACCCATACAAAACAAAAGATAAGGAACGATGAAAACGTTATTTTTTGTAGGTACCGCTATTTTTTTTCTAAATTCCGACTAAGTAATCATTGTAAAAAACATACTGCAATGTTTCAATCCTTCCTAGAGTGCCTTATCGAATTAAAATTGTGTATTTTGTTTGTGTACCTTATACATTTAGTTAAATAGTTAACTCACTCTAAATAATTAAACAGAAAATTGTTAAGTTTTCCATTGTAATATTATGGAAGATTAAAAATTATATTCACAAGTTCGCAAAGCGTCTTAAAAATGAAATAGAACAGCTCTTAATTTTCTTTCTACCAACTCTGAAATATTTGTCTTGGTAGTTGATACACTTTGTGTTACTTCTTATTAAAGTTATCTGAGCTGAGCCTGCCTATAAAACTTTTTAAAGGGATAAAAGTTGTATGCTGGTAGTCATAACTTTTGGTAAAAGTAACGACATAAAATACGACAAGAGAACAATACGGATAGCCTTTAGAATATTTATTTGATGTCGGGATTGAGAAGGGTTTGATATTTCCCCCAGAATACTTTATTTTAGGAATTAATTTTGTATCATTGGACATGGGAACATGTTTAACACTCGTACCGAATTCAATTTTGGTGCTTAATCTAATCTTCATTCATTCTTCTGAATCCATTTTTTATATTATATGATGTTATAAAAATAAGTGAAAAACTGTTTTTTATTATTTACACAGCCAAAATATATATAAATATTACATAGATAGGTATATCATTATTTTAACCAATTAATTTCCTTTCGATATGTGGAGAATACGGATGCGCAAATTGCCTTCTAGCAAGCTAAGTGATTGTCCAATTCCAGTTCCAACCAAGACAGGTCCACGTCCTGTAGCTCCGAAGTACTGTCGACGGATTATAGTCAGTAGGCGTCTAGGACGCAAGAAACCTGATACCTACCTTGTAAAATAGTTGTGTCTTGGGCCCGTTGGCGTTGGCCTGGTTAAGGCTCTCGGGGTGCATACGTAGTATGTGGACCAGCCAGCCAAAAAGTATTCGATACAATGATGTTTGGATTCGATATAATAATAATTGAGGACTGTTTTTTCAAAACTTGATAAATCTCCACATGTCGTTGCGGTTCCGTTGAACAAATTTTAAGCCAGTATTGAAAGGCATCGACTAGTAGAAAAACTTAATGCTCTGCCTCTCAATACTGGCTTAAAATGTGTAAAATAAAAACCGAATCGTTTAAAAAAAACGATCCTTAATTAACGAATCAGCTAAATTAATGAAAAATTACAATGAATATGTTATTATTTTCATGATATACACTATGTGTTTTATTTTAATACGCTATTTTTATAATACACGTGCAGAGTAATGATGAAAGATATGTTTTTACATCGCGAAACATCAATGCAAGAAAAAATAAACAAACATGGGAGTTTAATTGACATGATTTCATAATGAACACGAGTTTAAAATTATTATCAACGGACTGTTTTAATAACAGTCAGTAAGGCTATTATTATATTATTATATTATTACTATTATTATACAATTAAGAGTTGGTGAAACAATGTAGCTGAAAATAATTTTATTTATTTAAGATTATAAATACATTCAAGCTATATTTAATTAATATTTTTGATTGAATAACTCGACTTTTAGTAAAACCGAAAATAAATACTAAAATAGGTACTTAAATACTGACAAAACGATTAAGCTATCTTAAATATAAGGTCCTTACATATGAAATTAGCGTTTTGCCGTACTGGCAACTTTGATCTCGAAGCAAATTGGGAAGGTGAAAAAGCTTGAAAGGTGGGTACCTCACGAATTGAGTGAAGCAAATCAACAAACGCGCGTTGACTGCTGCGTTGCATTACTCAACCGGTACAATAATGAAGGGATTTTGAATCGAACCATTACCTGTGATGAAAAGTGGATCCTGTATGATAATCGGAAGCGCTCATCGCAATGGCTGAACCCTGCCGAACCAGCCAAACCATGCCCCAAGCGAAAATTGACTCCAAAAAAGTTACTTGTGAGCGTTTTTTGGTGGACTAGTGCTGGTGTCGTTCACTACAGCTTTCTTAAATTCGAAATTTGGATAACTTTCTTGCAAGGGAAAAAAATTCAACTCCGATGGGGCAGTTCCAAACCGACTTCAAAGATTTTATTGATTCCCGTCAGAATGGATATTTTAGTAAAGGTATCGATGAATACTACCTATGAAGATGTGCAAAAGTGCATAGATAGCAATGTACATACTTTGATTAAATAAATATATTATATTATTAAAAAAATCAACTTTATGTTCATCCCATAGAAAAACGCCAATTTCATATGTAAAGACCTAATATGAGCGCTGATTCTGCCACGATGAGACTCTCTGGTAACTTCGTCCGAACGAGGATCGGAATATGGAAGGATTTACCATAGCTGGACTCAACAGGGGCGATGAAGGACCACCAGGAAGGGTAGTATCCTGGAATACTCTGGAAACACCACGTTGAACTGACGCGGTGGGACACAAAACGAGGGGCACAGCGCACTATAAACTCACTTTCACCAAGGGGGATTCGGGAATTGGTTGCTGGGAAGCTTGAGGATGGATTATAAGTATATAGAGGGGATTTTGGTGAAAAAGAACGAAGGAAGATCAGGTATTGGAGTTCACGAGAAGGATGGATGTTGCGAGGTCAGAGTAATGTTGCTGCGCTGAGCGGATTTTCGAGACTGCGGTGTTGGAAATAGGTGACAAAAACGTAATGGAATGGATGAAGGTAGGGAATAAATTTTGGAAGGAATCCAAACTACCTATCACCAGAGAGTTTCATAAATGGCCAAACTAAGCACAATATATAATTTTAAGGTTTTATTTCATATTAAATTATTATTTGATATATTTTTAGACGGAAATACATATTAAAAATAATGTAACATTAGGAATAGGGTTCTTCCCGATAGCACGAATATCCTTGAAAACGTTATAAATATTTAAAGTATATTTTTACACAATGATCAAAAATGTTTGTTTTTTCAATTTATAAATTTATGTTTTAAAAACACTGAAAATACGAATGATTTTTAACGCCCGTTATTGGCTAATGACGTCATACCCGTCCACCGTGAAAGGCGCGAGATTCATTCCGTAGTGAGGGCCTATATTGTTGTGACGTCACACCGCATGCGCGCCAAATGGAGGATTTTGCGAGCGATTTGAAAAAGCGCTATTTCAAACCGCGCTAGATAGTTAATATGACGTAAAAATTTTTTTTTAAATCCCTAGATATTGTAAAATTTCAATCAATTTTTTGAAATAAAAAATAAAAAATCGGGAAAGAACCCAATTGTTCAAGAAGAGATAAACAGTGCTATTGTAGACAGAAGAGTATTTTTTAATAATGTACCATTACAAAAAGCCATCAAAATTAAGTACTGATGATATGATGAGTTCACCATAATGTATATTTCTTCTGTTTATTTTTACGAGATTGAGAATATAAAATTTAAGCTTACATTGTAGTTTGTAGTCATTCGAGTAAGATAAAACAATTTTACATTGACATTGCAGACGAGTAATAAAATGTATAACTACATGCATATTTGTACATCTGTCATAACGCGATTGAGCTTTCCTTCCAGCTTTACTTAGAATGCATGTGTATTTTATGAACTTCCGGTATGTTAATATGTTTCTTCAGTTGTTTTCAGCAGATCTCTGGTGAATTTCCTTTAAAAATGATTGTTAGCAAAACAGGTAAGTCGTCAAATAAAGATGGCAGAATTTAATTATTAACATGTTAATTTGAATAGGGCAAAGTTGTAGTATTACAATGACTTACAATGCAATCCAATATCATTATTTTTCTTCGTAAATCTATTTATCGTAAACAGGTAATACAGGGTGTAAAAAAAACTCGCAAGACAACCTAAAAACTGGTGAGTCTACATCGTATTTGGAGACGATTGTGTAATATGAATGTTTAAAAATAAAAAAATAAAAATTCTCACATAAGTATATAAGTGTTCATAGGCATGGGAGATTAAGTAAAGTTGCTTAAATTCTTATTAAAACGCGTTTTTTCAATTTGGTTTTCATTATGGATAGTATTAATTTGACTAAATACATGATATTTGATAACAATTTGCAAAAAAAATCGAAAAAAAACTCATCTTCGTACTCAATTTTCTCGAAAACTAAGAGTCAAATCAAAAAATTTTGTTCTACAAAATCGACTCCAAATATTATGTTAATTCACTGGTCTCCCGCTTGTTCGTGTCGAGTTTTGTTACACCCTGTATAGGTTATAGGTATAGGTTGCAATTTCAAAATTGTCACGATAAAATAAATTGTGATCATACCGGTCGATTTAAAGTATTAAGTATATACGCACAAGTTGTGAAGAAACGGGAATAGCGGCTGAGATGACTGGGACCATGTGCAAGTAAAATGTTTACTTTATTACCTCCTGTCGGTAAACTGGTCTCAAAAGGTGTGAGAAGGAATATTAAACGATAATTAGAAGCTAAACCAGCATCAGGAGACCACGCATTAGTCTGGCTGCAAGAGCTGGCAAGTAAAGCCAAAGAATAATTCATTTACAAAAAATCATCATAATAGTGTTCTAAAACAATTGTTTTTCTATAAATCAGTGGATTTGTAATAGTGATTTATTTTAACTTTTTATAACAAGATATTGTTTAGAAAAAAAAACCTAAGTAATCTAGATAACACCAGTTTAAAGGCAGACATTTTTGACATTTAAAGCTGTCAATATTTTTTTTATGAATAATGTTAGAACGTAAAAATAAGAAGTAATATCTATGGGCAGACAGATCATAAGGCTAGTAAGTGGTGTCTGGATAATATGCATACCTAATCAAAATGCTGGAGCCCGAAAAGGGCAAGACCTGATAATTTTACTGAATAATAATGAATTCACAGATTTTTTAAGTGTGTTTACAGCAAGGCCACTGATTGATTTCCTATTCCTTAATTTCATTGTTGTTAAGACGAGTATAAATAGTTGATTCCTTTATTCTTATGATACCTGCTTCAATTTAATTTAGTCAGTTTAGTTTTTAGTGGTTTTTTAATGCTGCACCTTTCCAATAGATTTTTTTTCCTTGATGCCAGCTTTTATTGCGGGACCTATAACTCCTATGATCTGCAGACGGATGGGTTGTATGAACTGCGGAACAGACATTTTTCAGATCAATTTGTTTTCCTTAACCGGCTCATGTAAATAGTACGCTCCCTTAATTGATGGCTTGAAGATACATCAAGAGCAACATGTGCTCAATTCTTGGAAATTATCAACTTTATAACATTCCGCTACATAATGTTCGTGTATCACGCTGTATGGCGAATTTCAGTTCATTTGGCTCAATTAATTTGACACATAAAACATTTTATAGTTTATTTTGTTCATTTAACATGAATTGAATTAAAACATATTAACAAAATTACGTGCATAATAAGTGACATTATTTTATACTTAATAATACAAAGAGTAATAATACATAGTAAGCAAATTATACTTACTATCGGTTGGAAGAAATTGCCAACTAGGCAATAAACCCGCCAATGTACATCACAGTTTTCACAAAAAGTTAAATAAAATCAACAAATATGCCTTAAAAAGAGTAGGAATATTGTACTGTGTTACCTATAAATATGTAGTATGTTTGTGTTGGTAGTGTTTTATAAATAATTCTGTGGTAAGAAATAGGTACCAATTGCATGACTTTACAGGCAAAAATGGAGATTGTTTCAACTGGTGAGCCATGGCGCGTGTGATATTTGAAAATTCACATTTAATTAAGTTTTTTTTTGTTTTTTTGGGAATACAGTTCGTTTTGTTGGTAATAATATTATGTATAGAGCAATCTTAGTCAGAAAAATTTATTAGAAATTTATATCTATAACTAACTTAGATGAAACCGTGTATTTTCCCTCCGAATTAATCCTTCCTACAGGAGATCCTCATCTTAAATCGCATTTCAATTGACCCCGTCAGCTATCGAACTCGCGACCTAATGCATGGTAGCTCAACGCGCCATCCACTACACCACTAGACGAACTACTTTAGAAATATCCAGTTTTATGCGTTGAGTCAAGGATAGATGATATACACAATATACAGTGACCGCTGGCCACCCAAGAATTTTATTTTCGAGGTGTGCCTTGTGTAAAATACATTCGTATTATATCCGATGAGTTTACTGCTATAACACGTGTTTTCCGGAATACTAATCTCTATGAAAATATCATACCTACAACATGTGTAGATATAACGCTGTAGCAAAAAAATATTTTTGATACAAATAGATTTGAAATATATATGTACATTACCTGTTTGTACCTGATATACATTCATTCAAATCTCGAAGCTAAAAATAGCGCGCTTACGCAAAAAATATCGAGCTACCTGCATTCTTCAACTTTTGTTTGAAAACAAACCTTTCCCAAGTTTTTAGCGGGAACGTAAAATGAATATATTTATAATCTTAAAAAACACCACGTCATTTTTTTACGAGAAGTTAATACCGACGTGAACTTTAGCTAGAAATTGGATCACCCACGACACTGAATCATTTGATATGTTTATTATGCTATGAACACCTATAAAGTGCGTATAAAACCTCACCTAATTTTAACAACATCGTGAACAGTGAACGCCCAAGTAAAAGGTTATATAGCCTTCCTTTTCCAATGGGGTGCATTTTTCATTTTGGAAGTTGATGTGTTTACAGAACTACCTACTTTAAGGGTTTCCAACGGTTTCTGCCAATAAAGCACACCGTGCTAAATTCTTCCGGAACTTAAATATCTGGATGCAGGAAATCTTTGGACTCGGCTGAATGGTAAATGCATTCGTCTCTCAAAATGGATCCCAATATAGATTTTCTCCGCAGGCAATAATCGCTCCTAATGTGATTGATCTTTTGTTTACTCGCCGGGTATATAATAAACCGACCAAAATAAATGAAAGACTTTAAATAAAATATTCTGAGACCCGGTGATTACTAGATGACTGTACCATACCATTTTTAAGTTAATCTGTGATGCTGAAGCAAGATACCTTTTTTACGAGAGATAAACATTTGAGTCATACCAGGAGTATGTTCTGTTTACACATTCCAAGGGATAAAAAGATTGCGTTGATAGGAGTCAAAATAAAACACAATTTCAAAAGAACGAAATCAAAAGTTTTTAATGGATGAACTAATGTATTGTTAATTGCAGAACGCGAGAAGTTTCATAAACAATCAAATGAAAACAATAAACGTAGAAAGAAATGTAACCAATTAGGAGTAAAAAGAAAATTCATTTCAATGATTCAGTGATAAGATTTTTATCATTCGATTCAATGCATTCGTAGAACGCGATGAAATGAATCATTCAAACCAGAAACAGGACTCAGGTAAAAACTACTGAATGATTCAAATGGAGCCTCAAACGTCAAACATTCCCAGACCGGACCATAGCCAAAATAACTCCCATTGTTTAAGAAATTGGAACGTTCCGCGTCAGCGCTCATTTTGGTTGGTATTTTGTGTGTGTTTCCATTTTTCTGTTTTGTTTCTAGCATTTTGGGATGCATTGTGAAGGATGTGTGTTTTGGTGGATGTGGAAAATTTTGGAAAACGCTACCAACCTGTCTATTCAATGTTTACCGTGGACTAGACAATTAAAGCCGTGGTACTTAGTACAGGAATAAGCAATATTCGCATGTTGGGAAGGCTTTAGATTAGAAGTCACTCTCATTAATTTAATAATTACAGGAAACTACTAAACGTTTAAAAATTATTAGTGTCAATTATTCATCTCGTAACTGAATCATTATTTCGCTTCATTATACTCCTTCATAAATGCATGCATAGTGATGTAAATTTACATATAAGTCCTTGAGTCTGTGTAGGTACTTAAAATGACTACCCTAAGGATTCTGTCAACAATGGGAAGCTATCTATATGGGGAGCAATTAGTCGCAATGAGGGAATAAATACATGGCTTATCTCTTACAAAATATCAAAATTAATAATCACTCCACCGGTGCATCATTAAGAAAATTAAGGATAAAGAAAGGATAAACTGGGAGAGAGGAGTGATCACAGTAATTTTAGTCACAGCGGCTAACACAATAGAAAAATATTTGATTGTTAGATATTATACCGATATAAAAAACGTGTTTGCTAGTCAGAAATGAAACAAACATGAATATCCGTGTAATAATTATTCAATTATAATAAAATTCTCAACAACCTAAACCATTAACATTAAAATTAGACTATCTATTAGTAAAGGTAGGTCAAGTTATGACGAAAAATGAATTTATTTCGTGCAAAACAAGTATTGTACATAAATTCACAGTTAATGTATATATCAAATATTTTATATTCTTGTCACATCGAATCGATGTTATTTAAGTTTTAAACATTTTTTCTCTTAATTAATTTAATAATCTTAAACTCAATACGTTACTACATACGTACATTCGTAAACCTATAAATTAGGTACACGTAAATAATATTTGAACATTCGTAATTCATGCATTTACAAAACTAAATTCACATAGTGTGGATTATTTTGATTGCACTTAAGGTACCATTTGGGCGGTAAAAAGAAAATCAACTCACCAAAGCTTGTTTGTAAAATAATCGCATAATTCGTAACTAAATAATTCATGCATCTCTTAAAATTTATTAGATATTCCTTTTGTTCTCTCATTTGCCGCATCTTGCGTCCTTTGTGACTATAATCCAAAACTAATCAACTTGCTCCTAAGACAAATATTCAATTATTCAAAAAATTCCCCCTTGTATCATAAAATGTATACCGCGTACCTAAATAATACTGATGAGGCAGCCGAGAAGCACGCGCCGGGAATTAGGAAAAAGAAACGATGGTTGTTAACATCATTTTTTGCTTATAGACAGATATACGAGGGTGGCTTAAAAAAATTCTCTATTCGTATGTGAATGTATGAGGGGAGAGCATGTAACAGGAGTTGGAGCGAATATGGTTGAAGTGCAAAATTTCTGAACGTTTGGGCAGAGTTTACACTGTGAGGAGTTTTATTAGTGTTCTTATGATTTACCCTTATTCCAGGGTTTATTCAAATTAATAGGCAATAGGTGTGTCTTGAAGTCGGAAACAGGTTATGGCGGAGTGAGCATCAAACCTTGGGATTCTAATCCGAAGTCTGTGACTTCTACTACTAGACCACGACAAACTTCTTCTTATACAATCTGATCTTGCAAAATTTCCTTTTATACAAACTTTAACAAATTTTTTTAAATGTTCAAAATATGGAACAAACTAGCAGAGTTTTACGTTTACCTTACCTATTCTGCTTGCGTTTACTGTTTTTCATTTGACAAAATAATATTACACAGATTACAATGCCTAAACGGTGATTTCTGACGTCATCAAGTGAAAAGGGGTAAGTTCGTAAAATTACACAATTTTTTTTATACACAATAATACGTTTGATTCGGTGAAATTTATATATTATAAATACTTTCTTGTTAATTTAAACGCCCACGCCATCTTGGCACTGATCTGAAAGTAGGTAAATCATATTTTTTTTATACATATGATTGAATTTGAATAATCTATACAAATAAAATTTAAATGCGGATGCAAAATAAAAATTTTTTTGAAGAATCTGTGATTTTTTTAGATAAGGATTACAAAATCTTACTTGCACCACACGAAAACGCACATCTTGAGCCAGATTATTCGTAGTGAAAACTCGATACATTTACTGATCTAAACTATCCTTTTAGAAAGTGGTGCAATTTCGGGTCCATTTTGTGGTACTCCGCCGGTTCATGATCCCAGATCCCAGTACTGGTATTATTATTGGACACGATTCAGCGGCAGATGTCACGCGGATGTTAGGATATCCCATAATACGACAGGTCGCGTATAAAATGGATATCGGGCCAGTAAGCGATTCGGAATATTTTCATACTTTAAAATTAACAATGAAGATGAATGGACCGAAAGGATTTATGTATAGATTGAAAATAGGAGTTTATCAAAAAGGTAGTTTATAAAAAATAATTATTTATTAAATTAAACTTCAATATTTTACTCACTCAGTTTTACCAAGTTATCAAAAAATGATAGCATACGTTGTTTTAAACTGCTTTATTACTAGGTATGTACTATTATTTGTAATTTCAAGGTGATAGGTACATCAAAACATGAACACTCGCTTTGCCTCAAATATAAATTATTTACATCCTAAAAAAAACACGTTAGCGCAGCGCCACTTCACATTTATTGGACCTAAGATATATAACCAAATGGACCCACAAACCAAATTATTAACCGACTTCTCCAAATACAGGGTCGGTGTCGTTAGTTGGATAAGTCTAATGGGTCGTGTATATATTGAAAATGCCTGCAAAAATATAGCTTTGTAATTATTAAAATTTGTTAAATATAATTTGTTAAATAAATATTGTTTTTGTAAATTGAAATCTAAACTTAGTTCAATTTATACTAATTATGTAAATATTCAATAATGTTTAGTACTACAATGTGTTATGTATAATACTACAATGCCCTAAATCGACACGGACTATCTAGTGAGTCGGGGCCAGATCATTTGGCATGGGTCTCTACTGATTGAGTCGCCATCCCATATTGTGATTATATAAAATAGTGAAATGTAATAAATAAATAAAATAAATCATCATATGCTAGTTTAGAAATTGGCAGA
This sequence comes from Micrasema minimum, assembly GCA_022494985.1. NCBI lineage: Eukaryota > Metazoa > Arthropoda > Insecta > Trichoptera > Brachycentridae > Micrasema > Micrasema minimum. The sequence goes on along the minus strand of JAGVSP010000047.1, from coordinate 133,926 downwards.
AATTTGATATAAAGTTTGTTATCATTTCACCAAATAAAAAACCTTTAAAAATTATTATAATATCAATTTCAAAAGTCCTAATAGAAAAGTAGATTGCCTGAAGGTATTTTAAGTATTTTTTATCACTTGTACAGGTGTTAGGATTAAAAACAGATCCTAATCATTTCCGTCAAAGTACCACCAGAACTTATTTTCTGCTTTCTAAATCGGTTACTATAGACTACGTATTTAAAAAAAGTACCGAAATCGGATGTTTCTTTTTTTTCCCAAACCTTACAATCGCAAACATAAGAACCGAAGATAAAGCTTTTAAAAACTTAAAGATTTAAAATTTATTTACTTCTTAGCATTTTGTAAAATGATATGCTTGCTTTATGACCAAAATTATCAAAGGTGTTTGTCAAATTATCTATTATATATATTATAGTTTGTAAATATAAGTGATTAAAAAAGAAATGTGAAGTAAAAAAGTTCATTGCTTAAATAATTGTAGCGCTTTTTGTACAAATTTAGATCACAAATTTGCAACAGCGAACAATTTTATAAGAATATGCTGCAATTCGATATATTTAATGGGTATTTTATAATCATTTGTAAGGGCAAATAATCGGATCACAAAGGTGTAAAAGTTCCCACCCTGTGATTGCAACCGTGAAATCCTGATGTGTGTAAGGGTAGGTAAATTGAACAATATACGTATTATGTGAGTATGTCGGACATGTAGGTACAAAAAACATTTTACCCTTACTTTATCAACCATTAAAAAAGTCTACATACCTACACTATATTGACATTTATGCAATTGTCTGCTGTGTATGTGAAACTAATCAATTTGTGGTTGGGTACCTTTGAGCTTAGAAGAGGCATTCTTCATAATTTATCATACCTACTAATTTTTGCTTTTAGAAATTTTAATTTATCGCAATTTTACGATCGCATCGTTAAGGTCGAAATAAGAGCAGAATGCAAGGCTGAGATACGCATTATCGACAAAAATTAAGAAAGGTGTTTTACTATGGTTCGGTCATGTGGAGCAAATGAATGATGAAAGAACGGCTAAAAGGATTTACGATGCCAGTGTGTCTGGTTGTAGAAGTCGAGGAAGGCCGAGAGAGACATGACATGTCTTCAACTTTTAATGTTTTAAAAATAGATAAAAATAGATTTTTAAGTATAATAATTTTCGATTCATTTTTGGATGACTTACAGAATTTAATCTATTGTTATATATGCCCATCTCCATCCAATTATTCCGTATTGAAGCAAGGAGTGGACTTATCTAAAAAGGAACTAATGATATATTTTTTTATTATTACTGTTATTATATTTATATGCACAAATCAATGTAGCAAAAAAGAAAAAGAATAAAATACGTAAATTGTACCTACAGCTAAAAAAATATAGCCCATGTTATACTCCCACGATTTACTAGCCTGACTAGCTAAACCCGACCGCCTGTTTGCCTATATTGGAGACTCTTGTACGCGCTGTGTATTTTTCGGTACAATGGATCATTCAAACGATTCGACAATGGCAGGCACACGTCCATTCTGCAATTTCTATTATGATTTCTACCCTAGCCGCGATAAAATGTAAAAGTGTGTGCTGCGCATTGTGGGCAAGTGATAGTCACAATTTAACTAGCGAAAATATTTACACAAATGCGAAATGTAAATTTACATCGAATTTTTGTAGTCTGAATGCAGAATTTAAATTAATTTTTTTTTAATTTTTAAATCCAACTTGAATTTTCGAGTTTGTTGCAATTATTTACAAAATTATTTCATTGTTTTTAAGTACACAGAATTAATAAGATTTTCTTAAATTTCCTTTCAAATTCAATCCTCACCGAGTTGAACAAAAATAAATAATATATTTTGCAGCAAAAATATAAACATTTAATGAATATTTGTAACAATGCGATCAAAATTCTTATATTCTATTCTATAAAATATAAAATTTCTTGTAAAATTTACCTGTGGTACCTAGTGAACTTTATACAAAGGTTTACCAACGATCACGGTCTCGAACTTTTTGATACAATTATAATATATATCATTAAATAAATTTTTTTACTCACAAAGTCTTGAAGAAACGTTCTATTTCAGGTACCCCGCAGACTAGAGACTTTCTATCGGGCGATAGTTTAGTCGGGTTGGGCTGCTAGCGCGCACACTGAATCAACAAAACAGTCGGGTTGGTGATGAGTGCGCAGACTAGAGAACAGTCGGCCAACCGCTCTCGAATAATTTTCCAGTTAATAAATGACTTTTGAAGAGAAGCGGTCGCAATGAATGTTGGAACAATATTGCCAAGAAAGGTTATTATTGCTGCAATACTACGAAGGAGAAAGCTATCGCCCGATTTAAACGTTCGCAAGTGTGCGCGCGTGGAAGAGCGCCATACTTATTAAGCTATCGGCCGATAGTTTATCGATAGGGAAGTTTAAAGGCAATCGCAAGGCCTATTAAACTTAGCAATCGGCCGATTACCGATATCGTTTTTTTTTTTTTTTTTTTTTTTTTTTTTTTTTTTTTTTTTTTTTTATCGTTGTAGTATGCGCACTTGCATACATCTTCATACTGATTAAAAGCCCGACTAAAATATCGCCCGATAGAAAGTCTCTAGTCTGCGGGGGCTCTCACTGTCACTGGTGATTGTGGTAATTGTCACGTCATTCTCAAATTAACGTTTGTTATCTAAAACCTACGTTCATAAGTGCTTATTAAGCAAAATTTATCTAATCCCTCTAAATAATATCTGGATAGCATGCATTTAGAAGCATGCTATTTAATCACTTTATTCCTGTTGCATGTTAGCTTCGAAGCTTGCCTACGAAATAATTCAATAATCTGATTATTATTATTGTGCTAGTCTGGGGAAATCTGCAATAACGGAATATGAGTATACTTTAATATGGGTTTATGTAGCTATTTATACGCATGTAGAAACAACAAATAAACGTGTGTTGTGTTTGTTGAAAAATAGTATTTACCTAAATAGAAGTAGGTAGATAATTACCTAAAGGTACTGAAATAAATTCAATTAAGTTTTAACTCTGGTCGGAGTCAATTCAGAGCTTCAAAGAGTCGAAGTCAGGGTCGTAAAAAGTAAAAAAAGATAGTCCCTACTCCGACTTATTTTTTAAAACTAATAGAAAATTAATACGATTTATGAGAAAAATATTAAATATTCTCTAATGTTTTACCTGTTATTAAGTACTAATAAAAAAAACATTGATTACTCTTCACATATCCCTATATTATCATAATATATTGGTACCTAACAGCAGTAATATCTGTTCTTTATTCTTAAGTATTAGGTACATATTTTAATAATAATAGAACAATCTAGATATAAATAAGGAGGAGTCACACACCCATAAATTAGTTATTCGTGTAATATTTATTACATATCGTAAAAACGAAAGATTTAAAATAAATCATTGTGATAAACGTGAAATATTGCTGGGCGAGCAATTAATTTATTAAGAAAGCACTTTTGGCGGTTTGTTGTTGACCCGTGATAACTCACACGTCCTTACTTTAAAATATACCCTCTGCAACGGCATAAAAAAACAGTATGAAATTAATATCCATCAATGTATACAAAAGTAAAAAATAGTATGATACAATGGACTGTTAAAAAAAAAAAACATTTTACAGGTTAATAAACTTCTTAATGCTAAATCGAGATTTTTTGTGCAATTCTGTCGGATTGTTTTGTAGAATTATTATTTAATTAACCTTAATTACTTATATGTAAACTTAAGCGTAATCTTCCCCACCCAAGCACAAAAGCTTGCCTTTTTAATTGGCGTGTTAAGTGTTAATATTATGTAATTATTATTGTTATAAGTTTTGGTCATAGTTGTCTATTGAAATATAAAGATAATTTTTTTTTAATGCCTATAATAATCGATATCCATGTTTAGAAAAAAAAAATGAGAAATTGTTTTTATTTTAGATTTTATAAACACACATCAAATGAAATACTTAAAAAAATGAATTCTAGACAGTTACGTTTCTGATTCCTTGTTATTTTTAATAATAATTTATGAACGTACAATATTCAAGTAAGTAAGTATGCGAGGCATTGTACATAAATATGACATTATTTTTGAAAAAATAGTGACTTCGACGTCCTGGAAATCTGTTAGCACTTATCAAATATGTAAATTATGTAGTAAGATACAGGCAGGTAATATTATCAGGTGTCATAATCTCCCATATTATGGTTTTAAGATACTACCGGGGATATAAAATGCTCAAGATTTGCATGCTGAACAGATTTGCTCACCCATTGAAAATTTTCGTATTCAAAAACTACCATCACACAAAATTGCGTGATATTTCAGGAGGTAAGGAACACATTTTATAGAACTTTAGTGAATAAATGATTTAAATTATAGTTATCTCTATATGAATGTAATAACAAAGAGAATGGGTTCCATCTAATGCCGTATTTATTGAAAAAATCATTTAACCCAGAGTAAAAAGAATATTATTTTTTGCAAATAAATAATGATCCACGAGCCGTCATTGATGTGTGACGTAGTGGCAAAGTGGAGCTGTATACGAAAAAACTGCAGCACAAAGACAGAGATGTAACGCCATGCACTTGGATAAGTAATTGTGTCAGTTTTATAAGATTTGAACATTAAACGTTAATGTATTTTTTCTTCATACCCATCACACATGAACGATTATAATGGCACAAATTGAAAATCGATGTTCTTGATCTTGAGTAAGTATACATGGTCTAAAAAAACTTGTAGTACAACCCGAAAACTGGTGAATCTACATCATATTTGTAGTCAAATGTGTAATGTGACTTTCTAATCTAAGTAGAAAAAAAAAATTCTTCTCATAAAAGCTTTCATAAGTACCCACCGCGGAAAATTCCACAAATTCTTTTTAAAATGCGGTTTTTATTAATTTTTTACTTATGAATACTCTTAATATGACTAAATAAATTATATTTGATAACAATTTGCAAAACTGTATAGAAGAAAAAAATTTACTTCGTACCTACCCAATTTTCTAGAAAACTTTGGGTCAAATAAAAAAAAACAAAATCGACCCAAATACGATGTAGATTGTAGATTCATTGGTTTCCCGCTTTTACATCGAGTTTTGTTACACGGTGTAGAAATTTTTGAGTTCGGTAAGCATTGAAATAGTAGTTTAAACCTTTTTCGACGTCGGTAAGCAGAAAATTTCATAAATGTATTTTTTATCAACACAATCAACAAGATTGGTTAAAATCAATCAAAAATTACTGTTTGCCTTAAATTTGTCAAAATCAATCATTTCATGACAACGCTTTTTCCATTTATTTTTTTAAAGCCTCCACACTCGTTTGCGAATGATTTTCCCATGTTATTAAATACTGCAAATGACTTCTTCCCGAAATCAAGTTTTAAAAAAGCGGCTAATCGCTAGCTTGGAGGCAATTTATGGAATCTATAAGCTCCTCATAGGGAGATTATATGAGATAAATAAATTAATATGTTTTCTTTAACATTTTAGATTTTTTTTCCAATGATGACTTTTTTAAGTATCTACTCAAATACCAGGCACTAGGTGTACCAATGCAGTGCCCTATGCACCATTGTGTGCGGGTTAAGGAAAGTAGTAGTAGTAGTAAAGTACACCATAAGATTTATATTTGGTATGTTTGAACATTTGTCACGTATTTAAAATAATGTGCTCTACAGAGGAACTGACAGATTCCAATACCATTCCCACGAGACATTTAAAAAATATAAACACAATTAATTTTAACGCGATGTTTACATTCTGTTGTGTACCACTTGAAAGGTGCACTGTACACTTTATCACTCTATTTTGAGTTTCCTCATAAATAAATAAATGACGAGAAATACATCAGAATCCAAAATTCGTGGTTTATGGCCTGGTAGGTATGCAGGTACCTGGTAAAAACTAGCAGGTCGCTAGCTCGATTTCCAACGGGGCCAATATGAAATATTAATTTCAATATTTTTTTTCGTTGTAATTACTACCTGTGCCGTGCCCTATGCACCATTGATGTGTTTTAGTGGTTAAAGTCGCGATCTTAGATTAGAATATCTGGGTTCGAATCCCGCTCGACCACAATTTGTTAACCAATTTCATTAAAATTATGCAAATTCTAATATTTTGATTTATTATTGAATATAATAATAAATGAAAACTTCTTACAAAATGTACGAAAAAAATGCATTATTTCTAGCCCTAATAGGTGCTTGATATTTGTTCCTTATACAATATAATGATACGTATAAGATACAGAATTATTTGTACTTACTTATTGAATTTTTTTTATTGTTAAGTTAATACTTAATGTTATACAAAAAGGCAAGGATTCCAGTAGCTCGATCACAGATCACTATCGACGCGGTAAAAAGCGACGTGATAACGATTTCTTACCATGGATGTTTAACGTTTTCGCGATCACAATGGAACACGCGTTAAAAGTTATCGATCGGGATTATTAAACGAGCGCGCATCAAGTCGCGAGCCATTTCCCGAGATGTATCTTCTTCGCACATATTTTCTTTCAATCTTTCTCGAGTGCCGTATTGCATTTAGCCGGCGTTCGGCAAGCCAAATATTGAGAAAAGCAGTCGACATAATAAACAATCCGACACGCGCGTTGACTTTCTTGATTTGACGTTTGACGTTTAGCCGCGATATTTATTATCATCTATGGTGCTCGGCAACGCGAACGTGGTATGAACGTATGTTCATTGTGATCGGTCAAATGGTTAGCGTTAGCACGTGGTTAGCACGTTTTTAACTACGTCGACAGTTATTTGTGATTGAGCTCCGTCTAACGATTATTTCAAACTAATATGGGAAATCAAGAAAATTGAATCGATATTCATCGTTTTCACAATTTTATTCATCAATCAAGTAGACAAATTTTTATTTCTAGTTTTCAGTCAGTGATACCTATTTTGTCACTGCAGCTAAATATTGTGTTCGCTTTCCCCACGTTATATTGTGCCATAGGAACATTGACAAACTAGGTAGTTTGTCGTGGTGACAATACAGTATATCCGTGGTTGTGTTTACTTTTTCCAAGGTACAGCCAGCTGCAAATTATGATCGGTATGTGAACGCATTTTTTTACTATTTTTCACACGTCGTAAAACGGGAAGGAATATTTTTAAACATAAAAATTATTTTTTTATTAAATTTTTAAAAAATCAGTATTTTGAAAGACGATATCCGTACATCTGCTCAGGAATAGGTAACATAAACAGAAACTAATTTGCAAATTTAAAAAAAAATCCAATAACCCTTCGTCATAATGTTTTCTTACCATAAATTCACCGTAGTATAAAAATTAATGGCCTGTAGTCAAGAATAATAATTTTCACTGCCTTAAAGTTCTCAACAACATTATTATTTATTTATTTCATCTTTACAACAATAAAGTTTTTTTTAATGAATCGCTCGGCAAAAACCGTAATTCATATTTATAAATTATTATGTTTTTATCCTTACCGGGAATCGCAAGATCACGAAGGTACTAAGCACTGTCACAAAGTCCACTAATTATAACAATAAACTAATAAATTTCGTAACTTTTCGGATATCAGATTTCGTTGTTTTCGTTTTCCCGCCGGAAATTCAGCGACACCGCGACGGAGATGCGTTTCACATGGCGGTCGCGTGCAGACTGCAAAACCTAAACTAAAGCCGGGCAAAAGATCACAACGTCATCCGTGATAATCAAACCTTACCTAACGCAACTCGATGCATCGGAAGAGGTAGGTTACTTCTTTGACATTTTTGATTACTGCATAAAAACTATTAGGTATTAGTATTAGTCTTTGCCACTGAATTGGTATCCAGAAATTGCATTGTTTATTCATAAAGCCACTGTAATCAAAGCCAGGAACCTCTATTTTTTTACTATTGATTAAAAACTGATAAGCATTGACTTTTTTATTAGCACGGGAACTGGCGATGGCGGCCGATCGCTTAGCTAGGCAGTTTGTGGAATCCATACGCTCCACATAAGGAGCGGATATGGAATTATGTGTGACTATGTAAATGTAGGATAAATGATAAATTATTAAGGAACCAGGACTGTTCTTTACAATAACAACTGAGCCTAGCCCCAGCATTTTTTAAATCCAAAAAAGATTACTTTTCCAGGTACGTATTTACCTAGATACAAAATATTTGGTTTTTCTTTTTGTTTTTGTATGAATAAAAAAACAGGCAAGCATGGTGCATGGTAAGGGATCGCGGACAGTTAATGGGTCAATCTTAAAAATTGGCGTATTCAGTTGATTTCATGTCAATTTTTATTTTAATTTATTAATTTTTTCAAAAAAAAATAATCTTTTTTACAACTAATAATGCAACATTATTAATATTTAACCTAATAACACTGAGAAGGACATTAGGATATTGTCCATATTTATGAAATCAGTAGTTTTCAAATCCCACGCATGCAAGTCGCGGGAATAATATAATATTTTTTAAATTTTTATTATTGCTTAAAATATTATTTACCTTAATCTCAATTTTTTTTTAATTTCTAGTTTTAAAACTACCAGTACTTTTTTCCTCTGGACAGCGTAAATTAAGCCTCTCAAGATTCACCCTAATATCTGATCTACGGGACATGGACCTGAGTTGGAAAGACACACCGGAATTGGCATGGCAGCTGATCGCATTGCTTGGAGACAGGTTGTAGAATCTATATGCTCCACATAGGGACCGGATATGGATTGATGTTATAGCATTAAAATTTTGGCAGATGTTGAAAAACTTGAACTCGCGGATTTATAAACTAACTAACCCTCAAGCCATTGTTTTGCGTGGACAGAAAGGATAGAACGCCACACCGCTCTGACCAGGCACACTTCCTTATTATTTTCTCTTTCCACTATTTATTCTTGCTCATTATATTTTCTGGTGTAGGTAGGTAGGTACCTAGTTGTTTTATCTAAAAATCTTGACACAAAAGTGTCAATTAAGGTTAGCTATGATATTTTTAAAAGCGACAAAAAACATTTTGTTTTTATAACTTTTTGATAGGTAAAATAATAACAATATCCAATTGTCTACTCACCACTGACATCTATTATTAGAACGCAGAAGTAGATAATAACGAGATTTTTTTATTTAATATTTTACTAAAGGTAATTGTATTATTTTTTAAATATATTTTTTTAAGCCGGGACACATCACTCACGTACCTATTAGAGTAAATTATGGTCATTTGCTTTATCAAAGGTTTTTAAGCCAGAAATGGGGTAATATTTTTGAGATCTAGATTGTATTTATTCGTGTTAAAAAAAACTGTTAATATTTATATTACCATCATCGTTTGAACTACTATTTTTATAAACTAGATTAGGTAGGTCTAAGCCTAACTAAATACGAAGATTTTTTTTAGTTAGACCTGGTACCCTACAAGGTATTTCAATAAAACTTTTACAGAGCTGATAATTTAGTTTTATTCTTCTTACATAGATGTCACTCGACGGATTTTGTCAGTCTATTGTTCGAGATTGCGTTGGAAAAATACATTAGAAAATTTCGAAAATCGTGAATAAAAAGTTTAGGAAACTGCATATATTTTTATCTCTTGTTCTAACCTATAAATTCGACAAAATAAATCTACATTTTCACCCCATTCACAAAATTATTCTTCTTGGTAGGGAGAAAAAGTTCACCAAACAATGCCCCCGCCTCTCCGTATACACAAAATCCATAACTTCAAGGTCATTGACACCAAGCTAAAATGTTGCCACTTCGATAATATAATATTTTGTTAAATTCAATAAATTCGTTTATAAAATATATTACGCAAATGAAAAAATAGGAAAAAATATTTGTAAAAACTTTAATTCCACGAAATTAGCGATCCAGCTCAAACCAACCCTTAAAATATATTATTGTTGTATGAATGTGGGCAACTAAATTATGAAATCGATAACAGTTGGCAAGCCTTTTCTACAATGAACTTAGCGAGTGAGTAAGCGTGCCGTGTCTTAACGTTTCCTACATTTTTAGTTATATTTGGTTTAACTTTTGATTTTGTGTTGATAATCACATGAAATTCAACATTAGTTTCTCATTTTCTAACAAAAAGTGATTTTGAATTTACTGTTCTATCGAAAAGACGCTAGTTAATGGGTGTGGCTGCAAGGGAGGGGGATAAGTGCAGCATCTATTGATTTTCTTAGAGCACACGCTTGGCACATGAAATCAGTGATATTACTAAGAAACCTCCAAAGGCAATATTAATAGTGTATATTAGAAGTGAATTATAGTGCATTTATATATTTATTATTAGACTCGTAATTTAAAACAAAATCGTGCAAGATGATGGCTAAACCTTTAGACACATTAAACGCCAACCAGCAAAACCAAAATGGTGGCACAATTCAAGCCAACAAACAGGAATCGAAGACGAATTTGATCGTCAATTATCTTCCTCAGACTATGACCCAAGAGGAAATAAGATCACTGTTTTCCAGTGTCGGAGAGGTGGAGAGCTGCAAGCTTATCAGAGATAAGGTGACCGTGTTTCCCGATCATATTCTGAACGGTCAAAGTCTCGGATACGCTTTCGTCAACTACCATAGGCCAGAAGATGCAGAGAAGGCTGTGAATACTCTTAATGGACTCCGACTTCAGAACAAGATAATTAAAGTATCTTTCGCCCGTCCTAGTTCCGAAGCTATTAAAGGTGCTAACCTTTATGTGTCAGGCTTGCCTAAACACATGAACCAACCAGACTTGGAGGGGCTCTTCAGTCCTTTCGGACGCATCATCAGTTCTCGAATCCTCCACGACAACATATCAGTAGGGCATTTGATACCTGGTGGAGGCGATGACAACATCCAAGGACTCTCTAGGGGAGTCGCTTTCATCCGATTTGATCAGCGCGTGGAGGCGGAGCGTGCAATCCAAGAGCTCAACGGTACGGTTCCTCCCGGAGCCACTGGACCCATTACAGTGAAGTGCGCTAACAACCCTAGCAATAACAAGACCCTGGCTCCGCTCTCTGCCTATCTCGCTCCAGCTGCTGCGCGCAGGTTCGCAGGCCCAGCAGGTAAAGCATTGCTCGCCATCAACAAGGGTCTTCAGCGGTTCTCCCCCTTGGCTGGGGACCCTACGCTCATCCCCGGGAACGCCCTGGGCGGCTCAGGCTGGTGCATCTTCGTGTACAACATCGCGGCCGATACGGAAGAGAGCGTGCTCTGGCAGCTGTTTGGCCCGTTCGGAGCTGTCCAGAGTGTTAAGGTTATCAGAGATCCTGCGACCAATAAATGTAAGGGTTATGGCTTCGTGACAATGACAAATTACGAGGAAGCAGTCGTGGCAATCCAATCGCTCAATGGTTATACTTTAACTGGGCAAGTATTGCAAGTCAGCTTTAAAACTAATAAAAGTAAATCTTAAGCTTGTTGTAATCAACTAATTATATTAGGTAAACAACAATTTTATAACTAATAAAACAATGCAGATGTTTTTATATACTTATTGGAAACTTTTCTAAGAGGTTAATATAAGAATCCCAATAACGTCATGATTTTTAGTCTATGACAAGTGGATCACAACTGTATTAGAATTCATATTAGATAAAAATGGTGCAATGTAGTTTCTCCATTACGATTCTCATCAGTCATACGGAAAGGCAACAGGGACATGTTTGTTTCCTGACTTAGTGAATTCTGAAAGCGTGATTGTAATTTTATACATTTTGAATGTTTGGTTGTATTTCCGTATGACACACTCCATGTTCTATCTTCCTACATAAATACGTGACATACTACTCTCTTTGATAAGTACCTATAATATTTGATATTACCAACACTTCTGTTGGTGCCTCTTCATTTTTATATAAACCATAATATATAAAGTATAGGGGCTTGATAGAAGTCATCAATTTGGTGTATTAAAAGTGGATATTTTTAATTTCACCTACAACAAAATCTCAATATCTTTACGCACATTGTGATAATAGCTAAAAGTAATAATTCCTTATTTGAATATAAGGCGGTACCACACTAATCTGATGAAAAGTCTCTCTAATTTATTTAAGTCAACTTAAATAATATTTATGTCTATCTTATCTACACTACTCATAATAATATGTTCGTCTATATTTGTTGTACTTTATGTCTCACTTGTGTAATAATATTATAGTAAGGTAAATTGCAAATTCTTTTCTCTTTCAATCAATTTGGAGTTGACTCGTAATTGATAGCTTGCGAGTATATTTATTAAATTATTTTACATGTATGTATTTTGCAATTGGCCATTTTCCTCATGCAAGTAGCGTAGCTTTGCCTGTATGTACATTTCAAAAGGTAATAAATAGTAAATTATTTGTAAATGTAACCAAATATATCTGAACGTTTTACACTGAAAATCAGGAAACGAAGTCGTACTCAAACATGATAATCACATAATAAGTATTTCTTGGCCAATGTTGGATTTAATATTACATAAAGGAAATACTAAGCTTTCCCATTAAGTTTTCCTTTGGGACGATCCCAGCTGTTGTGAATTTGTGTTTTCACTGTGGAATTATTAAGTTAGGAAGTAAGGTTAAATTAAGTATGAGCCTAAGTTTTATGGGCAATCAATTATTGAAAGTACTTACATTTACAAATCGAACTAGTCAGCAATTATTACATTTGCGCAACTCTAGGAAATCTAAGTATATCTAGGATGTATGTAAGTTAAATAATTAATTTATTGCTTTACACATAATATGATTTGTAATTTCATGACCATAGTTTGTTTACAAAAACCATGTTTATTTAATGTGCTATTTAACTTTATCAAATCTGCAATTATTTCTAACCTAAGTTTTCTATATATTATGTGTGTCCTACACTAGTCACATGCCCCCCAAGCATTGGGGAACAGATGATTTAGACATTATAAGTTATCATTAAATATTTTGTGTTGTGTTGTCATATGTTTCATGTATGCTAACTGAATCAAACAGTTATGTCTATGCATCGAAGAAATTTTGGAATATACCTGTCCGAAATCTAGACCAATTATTGATTATATTATTTAGTGTTTTTTTCTTGTTAGCATTGGAAAATATGAAACAATTTTTTTCTTTTACTTTTATGTAGATTTAAGTTCATTTTTATTTTTATTAACTTGAGTTATTCTGTAGTTTAAATTTAATTGATTTTGTTTATTTCATTTATTTGATTTATTATTAATTTAATTTTTTTTGGGCAGGTATGGGTTTAATAATGGGTGTGGCCTAGATTTTAGATAGGGCTTGATTTATTCTGTCACTGAGTATTCAAACAGAATAAACAAAACCTTCGATGTTTATTTGGTTAAATTGTAAAAGTCAACGAATGTAATCTTGGTAGATCCAATTTAGATTATTATTGATTACTAGCAATAATAAACACCTCAAAATTATGTTTTTGTTTCATTTTTCCTTATGCCTTTATTTCCTTTCCTTGTTTAATTGCAAGCTTCTTTACAACCACAACTTAATGTTGCTTATTGTTTATAATATTTTTGTAATTTTATCCCAGCTATTATTGACACTTTGGTTAGTACTTACTAACTTATTTGCATTATCATTCACCACCTTTTTGGGTTGGCCAATGAGGCTTTTTTTTATTACCATCACACTAACTTGTATTTAGGAGAGCATTATCATGTTGTGTTGTATATTAAGTTGTTTGGATCTTAGATGTAATCGTGAGCTTTCACATATTTTATTTCTCAGGTTTGATAATCTCGGTGGACACCAGCACTACGATCACAAACCTACAAGTATATATATTGCAGTTGTGATATATGACGGTAATTGGTAAATCATTTCCGATTGCTGTCCAATACGTGCCACAACTTCGATATGTAAAAATGTTTGCGATCGCAGTACGTTAATACAAAATTTATATTTAAGCTAAACCATAAAATTCTCGGAACAGATCTGAGGTTCATAATATTTAATGGCGTGACATGACTTGATACCATTTTAGTTATGAAAATGTACCTGTTTACTATGCGTAGACTATTATAATTGCATCTTTTTTACAGGTAAGTGCAATGACTAAAATATTGTATGAGTGATTATTTCATGTCTATGAATTTTAAATACTCATGTTTCATGAATTTTGTGAAGATGTAACTATTATTTTGTATGGAGTTATACCATGGATAGTAACATCGACAAAAGTATTTAAGACAATTTGTAAACAATCCCACCCACTACATAATATGAGTATAAGATAATGTAATCTAAGAACTGTTTCTCTACAAATGTTTTAAGTATTCATACATAAATTGCTCAAAGTGAAAAATAAGACAATGGTTGTTATGTAGGATTAATACATTTCTGTAACCTGGCCTAAAACACTGTATTAAGGATATGGAATGAGCAAATATTTTCTTCCATATATGTACTTGAACCATGATTCAATAATATCAAATTTTCAAACATGATAAATGATTGTTTGGGTGTTTGATTTAGTCTAGTAGTGGTATTTATGTTGGTGACCCACCCATAACAAGACCAGCTGCACTAAGTATTTTTAGTGACCTAATCTGAATACATACAGGTTTTCTCCCCATTTGCTTCCACATCCAAATGTACAGCTTATTACTGTATAGCTACTTTAATAATATGGTTATAGTATGTAAGTTCAATAATAATAAACCAAAAGCAATTTTTTAAGGTTTTTATATACCTAATACCAAATAATTTATTCTTTGCCTAAAATATCCACTTAGTGTGATCTAAATTCCTATAATAAAACCTTAACGGATAATACATAGTTAAGATTTTACAAATTCTTCATTCTAGTATAGTAATTTATTTATTATAAATGTGATTTTATAAAATAAATATTACTGATGAAATATTCAATTACTATTCTGATTCTCCCCTTTATATTCATTGGATTAAAAATTCGTCGTGACTCGTGACTCACATCTCTCAGTACAGTTAACAAAAGGTAATGTTATGTATAAATGCGCGTATGACCATCAGCAAATCTTTGATAGTGACAGGTGGGATAGGTCAATGCTCCTAACTGGTCGAAGCACGTGGACGAATACCCTAATATTAAATAGATAACAAAGGTAAGTTATAAGGAAAATGCGTGCGCTTTAAGAATATGATTACTATACTGGTTTAACGA
This sequence comes from Micrasema minimum, assembly GCA_022494985.1. Lineage (NCBI taxonomy): Eukaryota > Metazoa > Arthropoda > Insecta > Trichoptera > Brachycentridae > Micrasema > Micrasema minimum. Next base: position 118,757 of record JAGVSP010000047.1, on the reverse strand, counting down.
ACCCTACAGCATAATTATTAATATTTCTAAAAGCTGCAATTTTTTATGAATTATATTTGCGTGAAACCTTGACGCGCCGCTTTTTTTAAATCAGAATCAATACTTTAAGGAAAGTTTGCCAACATAAGAAATATTTAAATCCATAAGAATAGGGATGCCATTGCGGATTTTTTTTAGCCTGGTTTGGAAAAAGATAGGTACCTACCTCATGAACAGTAAGTTTTTCATAATGTGAAATTATTCTGAATGATTATTTTATGGCGAAAAACTCAATTTTCACAAACATATTACGCAGTACCAAAATAAATTCTTTGACATACTTTTCCTTGTGATTATTTTCTGTTTTAAAAGGGATCTTTTGGCAAAATTGAACATTAAAATCAACTTAATGATATTGCAGACGCATGCAATAGATGTTGACGTTTTTGGTGGAATAAGGTATAGTCTTTTGATTGGATTTGATCATATAAAAATATTGTAATGTTATAAATAAATGCTGCAAAACAAAAGTACAAAAAAGCATCACTGGAATAATTTAGCTACCTGCCCCGAATAATATTATGACTGGCTGACATTATTACTGTATTCGCACTCGAAGGTCAAAGTATTTAGCATTACTAAAAAATGAATACACTGTCACTTGTCGACCTGTCAAAATTGCGTGACATTTATTTGCTAGAATAATGTACTTGATTGTGTATAAATAATTTAACCATACCATATTCATTTCTAGTATTCCCATTTTTAACAAATTTATTGATATCAATGGACTGGGCATAAAACCGTACGTTAAAAATATATCAAATGTTTTCAATGTGACCTATTCAATGCTGTACAATTTTATCAATACTTTACTTCAAATTTTCTTGTATCAAATTAAACATTGCAATATGTTTTCAATTATATGCATTACCTTTTTTACTATTACAGGACCTCAAGATGAACACCGAAAAGATGAGTAAGAATGAACTATCATCAACAATATCTAAACAAAATGAACAAATAAAAAGATATGAAAGCAGGTTACGAGGTAAATAAATTGAATCCAGGCATCCTTATAAACCTATAATTTCTTGAAACTTATTGTTGAAAATAAGAAATATTTTTAAATCCATAAGAATAGGGATGCAATTGCGGATTTTTTATAAATTAAATATATATTTTGATAAATTAAATCAAATTTAGTTGTCTTTAATATTATACATAGATAGTTGTTAGCCATCTTCATAAGATGTTTTTAAATAGCATCCATTTTAATTTCCCAAAGTTGTTAGCTTTGTATTGAATACAAGTAAACTTTAATTATCACATTTATTTTAAAGATGTTGTGACTGCATATAAAGGGACTCGTTAGAGAGAAAAAGGCACTTGAAGCTAGTTTAACTGCAATCAATAAATCTTGATGACTCTTCTGTGGGGGGTAAGTAATAATTTTGAACTCAAATAACATGTCCTTTATTATCAAACGCGTATAACATAATTTTTAGTTCATAATGGTTGAATTTGTCTGGGTCTCGGTATATACAAATTAATACCTACTCTAATGTCAAGTTGCTCAATTCTGGAACATAAAATCATTACATTTAGTTTGGTTGGCTGCCTGTTCAATTCAATTCCTGTTGCATCCCCAAAAATTGAAAATGGTTTTTCTCAAGCCTAAGTGTTGTAATGTCCTTAAATCAGTCAATATAAATATCTTTGTATGGAGTAGGTTGCATTGATTGCACTTCGGGACATAATGTTAGAATTTAAAATATAAATACTCTGAAAATATTATTGTCAATTATCTCTGATTTATAATTAATAATTAGCCAACAAAGCAATAAAATTAAATTTTTAGGGTGAACGAAAAATGGAAAACTGGTAATTTTGTACATAATGGCTTTTTTTAAAAGTAGTTAAAAGTAGTAGTATAAGTAGTGATAATCCCCAGAATTTTTTTTTAGTAAAAACTGAATATTTCAAATCTCTCAAAGTGCTATTTTCTGTCTCGTTTTATACATGTATTGTAAAGTGTGCTTGGATATAAATAGTAATTATCACCTTCTTATCATTTTTTGCTAAGCTTTGGTTTGGCCATTATTGATACTCTCTGGTGATAGGTAGTTCGAATTCCTTTCAAAATTTATTGCCTACCTTCTCCCATTACATTCCGATTTGTCACCTGTTTTCCAAATCCAATTCAGTCTCGAAAACCCGCTCAGCGTAGCAACATTACTCTGACCTCGCAACATCTGTCCTTCTCGTGAACCTGATCTTCCTTCGTTCTTTCCACCAAAATACCCTCGTTATACTCGCCATCCATCTCCAAGCTTCCCAGATTCCAACTCCCGAAACCCCCTCGACCAAAAGTGAGTAAATGTGTGCTGTGACCCTCGTTTGTGTCCCGCCGCGCCAGTTCGACGTGGTGTTCCAGGGTATTCCAGGATACTCCGCCCTTCCTGGTGGTCCTTCATCGTCACTTCCTGCCCCTGTTGAGTCCAGCTCTGGTAAGTCCTTCCATATTCCGATCCTCGTTCGGACGAAGTTACCAGAGAGTCTCAACGTGGCAAATTCAAGCTTAAAATAGCAAATTTAGGTAGGTATTTCTCAGGATCCAACTCCCGTAAAAATACAAAATCACAAAAAATGCTTAATGAAATAGCAACACTATTATATAAAAACCAAATTACTGAAGTATTTTTAATGCAATCTTAAACTTTATATTTATTCAACTACCTTTGTTCTGATAAAACCTTAATTAGCTGTCCTTGCTAATAATAATAATCATCATTCCTTATCTGTGGACTTGACTTGGGAGGATGCACGGGAGAATTTATTATTATTGTTGTTGATGTAATTTTTCAGAAAATTCTGTGGCCACCCTAACATTGTCCCTTGCCACTTTGTCAGCGAAAAGGAACGTTTAGAAGAAGCTTTTCAAAATGATAAGAGAACAGCCAGGGAACAGGTAAATTCTAATCCTGTTTAGATGAATGTTTATTGGACAACCTATTTTTTAAATATAACTTCTGTAGCTCAATCACAGATCGACGCCTCCTACGTATAATATCGTAACCCACAAAATGCGATTTTACAGGAGGGAGCATTTGAAAATATTTTCGTTCATATGCATTGGTTGTAGATACGACAAAATACGCCCCAAAAAAGCCCTTATTATTGGCAAAATATTTTCTTGTTTTGGTAGAATTAAAGATATAGTTAAATACAGACGAAATCCACCAACAACTCAACATTGACGATTTGTGGGTTACGATATTATACGTAGGAGGCGTCGAGATGACTATTGACATGGTATTAAGCGACGTGATAACGATTTCTCACCATGGATGTTTAACGTTTGCGCGATCACAATGGAACATGCGTTAAAAGTTATCAATCGGGATTATTAATTACCGCTTTAAATATGGAAAATAGGCCAAAACTGTAAGTAAAGTAAAATAATTTAGTTTTATATAGTTTTAATTGTTTGTGCACAATTTATCATGCCATTTATTTGATTTAAATCAATAAAACGAAACATTTGTCAAAGTATGTATTTCATCTATGGTGCTTGGCAACGCGACCGTGATATGAACGTATGTTCATTGTGATCGGTCAAATGCTTAGCACGTTTTTAAGCACGTCGATAGTTATCTGTGATTGAGCTACTGGTTATCTAATATACTTGCAGTGAGGAATTCCAGTGGTACCTAGGATACAATTTTAATAATGTTTTTATATACACTGCTAAAATTCAAGAGTTTACTTGTATGACAACTTTTCTAAAATGCAAACAATTGTCGATCGTTTTAACATTCATTTGAATAATTCCAAAAACATGTAGTCCAAAGTATAATTCAGCTGCATCAGCTATATTGCAATTACTAAGAAATTGTATCATTAGAGATGAGTAGAAAATTCCTAGGAAAACATAAACTGACACTGCAGAATACGCCAGCAGTATTTTTCCCCACCATTTAACACAAAGAACAAATGACTGCTCTCCTATAAAAATACAGTTACACATTCAAATTCAAAAATACATTTGTCAAAAAAAGTCTACATAAAAATTAACATAATTTCTAATGTTATGAAGAGTGAGGTTCAAATGTTAACCATAAATCTTTGACGTGATGTCCACAATCATCGGACGGATTATGCGCGGAACAGCACAGTACCGCGCCTAATGCACTCTTATAACCACAGGTTTAATCTAATGAGTTTTTTTACTACCACAAAAAATAAATTCAAACAAATATTGTAAGAGCGCTAACTGAGCAAGATGCATCTTTACACACTTATGCTGAGGGTCGTGGTCGTGGAGAGGATCTGGGCTGAGTTCTTGATTATATCTTGCGCATTGGATTTAGTACAAGGTTCAATGCGTGAAGCGTATTCGGAGCTCGGCTTAGGGATATTTCACGACTATAACTCTAGGCCTTGCACTCTCTTTACACTCATACACCACAGCACACCATACCACACCACACAAACACATTTTTTTGAGCTTAATAGTGTTTTGATTTCTTTCTTCCTTTAGTTTCTTCTCTTTTTTGTTGTTTCTGGCCACAGTAATAAAATGTGAAGTCTATAATTGGCCTCATGATCAGCTCACTTATATTGTATACTTTATATTATGTTCATGGCTGTTGATTTCCAATAATTAATAAATAAATAAAACATAAATAACGTATATTTTTTAAATTTCAGAATGACAGAATTGTAAAAGACTTAAAAGAACAACTGGATTCTTTAGCTAAACAGCGGCAAAGTGAGACAGAAAATCTTAGAGCTAAGTTAGCTTACGAAATTCAAGAAAGGGAGAGAGAGCATACTGAACACTCCCTCACGATCAAGTAAGTATTTTATATGTTTTGTACAAGACTCATATAAGTAAGCAGACAAAGTAAGTTTATGTATTGAAATATCATCATCATTTCTTATTTTATTTATTTATTCAAAAATTTGTAGCTTTAAGTTGTGAAAGTCTTATCAAATATTGCAAATAAAAATATTTGCTCTAATTACTTCACCCGGTAACCGATTACATGATTCCTCCCTGCAGAACAGAAAATGCTTCCTGGGGTTAAAAGAATAAGGCAGGTGGGATAGCTGTAAACTGTGCCGAATATAACATTTTTATCAATTTAACTTTAATCCATTTTTGCTTTAATCCATTTTCATAATTTCTTTGATTTAGGGTTTTATCCTGAATCATTAATATATTTAATATCCAATAACACCTTATTTGTTATTTTTAGGGAATTACAGATGAAACTTATTTCAGAAAAGCGATCAAAAGAGAAATTAGAAGACAAATTCGTTATTTCTTCTGATAATGTTGGTAAGCCTACATAATATTTCATTATTTTTCCTGTCGTGAATTTCGTAAAGCAAACAATTGAATTTTACAGTAACTGAACGGTCAGCTTCTATTTCCTAAGCATCTTCTGTTTCTTAGAAATATAAAATTCACAATTTTTGTCCCAATCATTAATGTCTTCATTCATTACTATGAACTTACTAGTTAGCAAACTTAAATTAGAAAATAAATTCAAGAATGAGTGATTTATTATGTTCCTGATAAACACAATCTTAACATGAAGATATCATATATACATGGAGTAACAAAACTTGTAGTACAACCTGAAAACTGGTGATTCTACATCATATTTGGGGTCAAATGTGTAATATGACTTGAATCTGCTTAAAAAAAATTTTTTTTACTCCCTAAAAACCTTTCATAAGTAACGCAGATAAAGTAAAATTGCACACATTCTTAAAAATTCTGTTTTTTCTGTTGTTTTCTTTATGGATAGTATTAATTTGACGAAATAAATTATATCTGATAACAATTTGTGAAAAATTCCCGAAAAAAAAAATCAACTTAGTACTCAATTTTCTCGAAAAGTATGGGTCAAATCAAAAGGTTTTTTCTACAAAATTGACTCCAAATAAGATGTAGATTCACTAATTTGCCGCTTGTACATCGAGTTTAGTTACACGGTATATAAGGCTCTACCTTTTAATATATAAAAAATAATTACGAAAATGACCAATCTACCTTCAAAAAAAATTAATATAAAAAACATAAATATTTTTAAAAAAAAGCAATTATTAATTATTATTGAACCAGAAATGCTCATAAATCTATACCACATTTTGTAATTAGGTAATAGTAATAATAATAAATTATTATTTTTTACTTGTAGTGAGTAATTTGGAGCTAGAAAAGCGCTTCAGGATTTGAACAGTGAATTAGAGGCTACTCAACGCAAGTTAAACGAGCGGAGGCCAGAACTTTGGAAACTCCCCAAATGCTTGTCCAACTACAAGAAGAAATCTCACTGATGAAGCAAAATCACACAACAGCTATTAGAGAGGTTATTTGTTTGTTTATTTGTTTGTACATTTTTATTTAGCTATAAAAAAAATAAATTCTTACAGCTAATATATTACATAAATATTTATTAAAACATTAGTATTTTACTTAGCATGCTTCTGAATTCATTTAATCCGTTTATTTGTTTGACGGTCTCCTGTAGTTCATTATACCTTTTGAATCCTTTGTACATTATGCTGTTCTGAGTACATGTCTTAGATCTATTGATTGTCTTTAAATTATTTTTAATTCTGGTGTTATACTCATGGGTGTTGCGGTTAAACTGAACCTTTGTCATAAAATAATCTGGTAATAAACCATTTAGCATTTTATGAATAAACACCATTGTATTTCAATCAATCTTTTCTTTCACGGATATCATACCAAGATCTTTCAACATTTTCTTAATTTTTGAATATCTGTTACGCTTCAGAATTATTCTCATTGCTTTATTTTGTTGGATCTGTATTTTTTCTATTTGACCTTTGTTGCACAAAAATAATACTGTAGCACAGTAATCAATATGAGGACCTATTATTGTTTCATATATTGTTTTGGCACTTTTCTGATTTAACTTATTTCTTAACCTTCCTAGTAATGACACTTTTTTAGATATTTTTTTATGTTTATATTCTGCATGGTTATTAAATGATAGTTTTATTAAATGATAGTTATTATTTGAAGAGAACACGTTGAATTGTATTTTGTCTATTCCAGAATTAAGCTTTTTTTTAGCCGGTATTTTATTACTCAAATGATATTTACACTACAAATCATATTTTACACCTGTTTCACCTCAAAACTTCGGTTGGTGAATTATTCATGGCATTCTGAGAAAAAATTCGAATAAAGTTTTTAAACTAAATCTAATTTCTTATTAAAAGTATCAATAAAAATTTAGGCTTGTAATCCTAGCTTAACTGTTTGCAAGTCATAATGACACACATGAGGGTTGTTGTAGTTAAGTAAGGATTACACACGATACTTTTTATAAATTTTTATTTTTATTTTTAAGTAATTAGAATATCTTTGTTAAAAAAACTTTATTATGGTTTTTTTCCCAGAATACCATGAATAATCATCCTCCAAAGTTTTGCAGTGTCAGTGTGAGACATGGTGTAAAAGCTATATAAAATAGTATTTAAAGGTCTTATCCATATAAAGATTGAATTTTATCCACCATCTATCTCCTAGTCGATACTGATTTTTTCCACTTGGTGAATTAAAATATCCGATCTGAATGAAGTACAATTTGATGTGTTGCTCTACTCTTTAAGTATCTACATGTATTATTTCCTTATTACTCCCACATAGGGAGCGGATACAGTATGATGATGATGATGTATTCCATGGAATTTATTATTTTACTTATAGGAGCGTATAAAGTCCAAACGTGCCGAGGAAATGGCCAAAAGAATGTGTGCCAGCCAAGAGGAACGGGTGGCCACTCTGGAAGCGAGGCTTGCTGAACTATCGGAGACCGTTGGTGAATACGACAGGCAGCGACGCAGAGACCAAGAAGTCATTCAACAGCTGAGGAATAATGTTACCACTAGCCTGAAAGAGAAATCAGAGCCGAATTCTGAACGAGAGAAGCGAAAATCCTTTGTGGAAGACGTCCTAAGCGGTATGAATATCATAATACCTTTGGTCTTACTATTTCATAGGCTTAGATTACAAATAAATTAGATCAAGTTAAATTATAGACAAGCTGCTATAAACTGAGAATAATATTATTAATTAATAAATTAACTTTACCCCTTCAAACGACATATTTAACCAATAAAATCTTTTATGACACACAGTTGCTTATAAATGCGTTCTTAATATCCATATTGCCTCAATATTCTATTGCCCTCCAAACTTCTCATTTCTGTTGGTATGTCAACTGTAATTTAATTATTTTTTAATTTTAGGTAACTTATAAAGTTTTACAATTGAATAATAATACAACGGCGTTAAAAACGTATTACTAAAAAAAAAAACACAAGCTCCTAAAAATTTATAAAAATGACTTGTGTGGCGTTCTTTCTTAAGCAACGACTCTGTTGAGTTGTTAACAAGTTCTTAATTTTAAAAAAGTGGCTCTCGTACTTTCAGCTCTGAGGTAAGAATTATCTTGATTGAATTGATATTTTTCAGGTCAGCTAGATACAGACAAGCCAGTTGGTATGCCATATCTGCAAGAAATAATTGACAAGATTCACTCTTTGAAGAAAGAGCTTATTATTGTCAATGAAACAATTGGAAATCCCATAGATATATGGAATATATTCAACGCTGGTGGATCCAGCGTGCAGAACATACATTCTGCTTGCCGAGCTGAAATAACAGCACTGAGATCTGAGTATGAAATGTACAAAAAGCAGCTCTCCCAAAATGTATCTAGTACAGAGATAGCTCAACAAAGAAACGCTAATAAAAACGATGTGGATAAGCTTAAATCACATATCAAAACATTACAAGATAAAGTGGAAGTATTGAATCAACAAATGGAAGAAACGGAAAAAGAATGTGATTCGAAAATAAACGAACAACTAGAGGTATTCATGTTTTGAGTTTTGTTTCCTTTTATTTATTGTCTGCCTAGTGGTGTAGTGGACAGTGTTTTGGGCCCCCGTTTATGAGGTTCGATTCCCCACTGGGTCAATAAACCTGAATCCACTGAAGTAGACCTCATCCTGTCTTAAGTGTGTCCACATTTTATTGCAATTCTTCATGTCTATTAGCTTTACCGATTTAAAATGTTCTGTCTCTTTATTTACTGCTTTTTTTGTTATTTTATGCTTATAAAATGGACTTGTCCTTCAATAAAGATTTTTTTTAAATACATATATTTATTTGAATTTGATTTTCACAAAATTAGTGCTGTTTATTTTAATTAATAAATAAATAAATTTGTTATTTTATATTAATTAAATTAGTATTTTATACAATTACTCAAATAATAATAAATTAAATGCTATATATATTTTCTGTTAATGAGTTACTTGTTGTTTGTGATTAGGCTTTTGTATGATTATTTAATTTTATCAATGTTTTGTAAAAGGAACTTGTTAATAAATAAATAAATGAGGCATTTAATAAAGCAATCAGGAATTCTTTGTTGATTTCTATTTATGTTTCTAGTGTACAAAGAGAGAGCGAGCAACTCATAAAGAAGAGTTATCAGAATACAAGAGCAGAGTTATTTCACTAGAACAACAATTACAGAAACAAAGAGAGCGATATTCAACATTGCTTGGTGAGAGAGAAGGGGAGATTAGGGCGAGGCATGTGAAAGAAGAGGAAGGAAAATTAGATGGTGTAAAGCATCATGATATTAATGGTTCATTACAGGTAAATTATTACATTAGGAGATTAAAAGATTATTTATTGACTGATATTTTTATGCATGTAGTAATCAGGAAAATAAAGAAATGCTATTCAGTATGTATAAAAATTGTAAAATAAAAAACAGTTGTTGCGGCCTGGACAAGGGTGCATTCGTCAGGGTTGGAATATGGGATGAATAGTGCACTCTTTAACCCTATCACTGCTTGTCATATTTTCTATGGGGGACACCTGTAGGCCAGCCATTTTAGGCAATGTTATCTGTCGACTGTGAAACTATTCATTTTATGAGATTACAGATCTCTGAATATTTTTTACTTGATTGGAATTCAGTAAACATTTGAATACATCCTCAAAATATGTCCTTACAATTTAAAACCATTCTTAAGTTGGTAATCTTGTTATCTTTTATAGCTCTCAGTTTTTTTATTTTTCAAAAAAGTTAGCGCCAGATATCTCGCTCATGATCTGAAGCGAAATAACGGTTTTCGCGAAACATCTTATTCTTGGCACAGAAAAAGTTAAGGAATGAAACGGGGGGTGGAAGGAAACGCAGACGCCCCTAACCTGGTTTATTGAGGATGTTTCATCTCTGGCTCCTTCCTGGTGTAGACTGGGTGGTCTCTCTGATCCAGCTAGTAAATTGGGGCACTACACTACTACACAAATTTTTAATTCAATTAACTGTATTTTCACGTAGTCCGCAAAAACAATGTTTTCTGAACATTGTCGGTTTCATCAACAATGAAACTGGTTTGGAGCTGCGTTAGGGAGAAGTTGTGGGGGAGGGGAATGGGTTACAATTATCACCGGCATGGGTAAATGGGGAATGACAAATATTGCTCTAAACATTTAAAAATACCATATGAATATGAATACATTATCATTTGGTCTATTACTGAAATCTCTCCTCGATTATAAAAGGATAACTTATTTATGTAAAGGATAAAGTCAGTTTAACATGAAATTAAGTATCTATTATTTTAGAAAAAGATAAAAGTGTAGATACTAGATTATGTCAATATTAATTTTAAACGAAATTTTCTGCCTATTTGACTTGAGAATCTATCATTTGATTGTATGAAATTAAAATACCAATTTTGTTTCAGGAAGTATCAGCTCCACCCCATATGCTACATTTATGCTCATGAATTAGCTAGGAAAGACTTAGAAATATCAGCTTTGAGAAAAGAGAAACATGTTTTGGAAGGACAGTTCAGGTATAAAATAAATTTTTTTTTTTCCGCATAAAAAAAAGCTTAAAACAACTTTTTATACCATGTATATTATGAGTAATATTCCAGTGTGCAAAATTGTAAGAGCCAAATAGGAATGAACTATATAATATTTCGTATGAAAATTGAAAATATACTTTTCTTTGATCTATTCAGTTTTTTGAAATTTTAAAATAAACAAACTATTGATTATTTTTCATCGGAAATTAAGAAGTCACTTAAAAAATAAAAAAATAAAGTTTTTGTTTTGTAGAGATTGTCAACGTGATGCTACCATTGAGAAGGACCGATTCAAGGAAGTAAGACGGAACCTGAAAGAAGAAATTGACAGGTAAATATATTTAGCTTTGGTAAAAAGCAATACATCCATTTTTATAAAATCTTTCTAGCTTGTCAGACTTGTGCTGTCAAGTACCAATTTTCGCCTTTTCATATTTTTGAGAAAATCGCGGAAAACTATAATGAGTACCGCTTATGATGAAACTTAAAGAAAATTTATGTAGTTCAATTTAAACAAATTCATCTTAATATTTTAAAAAGAAAAAACCATAAATTTTTGACTTTGTAAATGGTCAGATTTTAGAGACGGATTTTGGATGATCACTAAATTAATGTTGTTATAATTAATGTGTACTTACTGTTTTTAAATATTATGTTTTTTTCTGTTCCTTCAGATTGCTTCGCATCCAGTCAAGAGAAGGAGCTAATCTTGAATACTTAAAAAATGTGGTTTTGTCCTACCTCCTCTCCACGGATATGTTTAGAAAAAAACATATGTTGAAAGCAATAGCCGCCGTCTTACATTTCACTGAAACAGAAAAGAAAAATGCTTACAAAGCTGCATTATAATAATTATAGATTACTATTTTATTTATTTAAAAAATAGTATATTTTATTTTGCTACCCTAAGCATAACCAACGCACTTAGCTTGACAGGAGATTCAAGGTGCATTTTTCTGATTTTTATGTATGATTTGACAAACCTTACTGGTATATTTTAAATATTACTTTGTCATAAAATTGTTGGAATAAATGTTTTAATATTAGGTCCTTACATATGAAATTGGTGTTTTGCCGTACTAGCAACTTTGATATCAAATATCTTCTCTTTGGTTAGGAATTCCGAATTCAAATTTATACAGCTATTTACTCGAGTATTTGTGTTTCGAAAATTATAATTCATTTGTTTTTTCCTCAATTGTTTTTTTTCTTTGCGTCACTCAGTTTACAAAATGGAAAACTTGAAATATCGCGTTATTTACGAGTACGAGTTCCACCGTGGCACCAGTGCTGCAGAAACGGCTCGAAGGATTAATGATGTGTATGGCGACGGTGCCGCAAAAGAAAACACAGTGCGTTTTTGGTTCCAATGTTTTCGTTCTGGAAATTTCGACCTGCAGAACAAGCCCCGTGGATGGCCGGAGACCAAAGTTGATAATGAAGAATTGAAGGCTATTGTGGAAGCGGATCCATCGCAAACCACGTCCGAGTTAGCTGCAGGCTGCGGTGTTAGTGATAAAACTGTTTTAATCCACTTGAAGCAAATTGGGAAGGTGAAAAAGCTTGAAAGGTGGGTACCTTACGAATTGAGTGAAGCAAATCAACAAACGCGCGTTGACTGCTGCGTTGCATTACTCAACCAGCACAATAATGAAGGGATTTTGAATCGAATCATTACCTGTGATGAAAAAGTGGATACTGTATGATAAATCGGAAGCGCTCATCGCAATGGCTGAACCCTGCCGAACCAGCCAAACCATGCCCCAAGCGAAAATTGACTCCAAAAAAGTTACTTGTGAGCGTTTGGTGGACTAGTGCTGGTGTCGTTTACTACAGCTATCTTAAATCTGGCCAGACGATTACGGCAGATGTCTATTGTCAGCAACTGCAAACTATGATGAAAAAGCTAGCTGCTAAATAACCGAGGCTGGTTAATCGCTCTAGGCCACTGCTGCTTCATTATAACGCTAGACCACACACTGCACAACAGACGGCTACCAAATTAGAAGAGCTTCAATTGGAATGTCTAAGACATCCACCGTACTCTCCGGACCTTGCCCCAACAGATTGCTATTCTTTTCGAAATTTGGATAACTTCTTGCAAGGGAAAAAAATTCAACTCCGATGGGGCAGTCCAAACCGACTTCAAAGATTTTATTGATTCCCGTCCGAATGGTTTTTTTAGTAAAGGGATCGATGAACTACCTATGAGATGACAAAAGTGCATAGATAGCAATGGTACATACTTTGATTAAATAAATATATTACATTTAAAAAAAAACAACTTTATGTTCCTCCCATACAAAACGCCAATTTCATATGTAAGGACCTAATATTAAGGCTCCACACAAATCTAGGGATAGAAATTTAGGTATTTTCCCAATGATATTCCGGATTTATTGACAGCCACAAAACTTCTAAAAAATTAACACATATACTTCAATCTATTTTCTAGGGAAATTATATTATCACTCTTCGAAAGAAAATATAGGTTCTATGGAATAAAAAATAACGGGAAGCCTTATTTTTTGGCATTTTTTTCAATTATCAGGATAACTTAAGGTGACAGCAAAATAAAAAAAAGTAATTAAATAGCACATAAAATTGTAGGGAATTAGCATGCCAGTTTTAATTTTATTATCTTACTTTTTCGTAAAAAAACATAAAAACTCCATTTCGCAGCCACATTTTATGTGCACTGCTAACTCTGTCGTATGTTTTAATTATAGGGAAAAACACAATATTTTCCATCTTTGGTATGTTTATGGAATTTTATGACTTGAAAAATTCTTAATGATTTTCATCAACACACATAAAGTTCATTAAAATGACTTTAGTATGAATATCGTAACAAAAATGCACAAATAAATAAAATTCACCAAAATTGGACAACTAAATCTTACAGATTTTGTTGTGCTTATTTGGAACATATTATGTACGTATAACTCATATTCCACATAAAAGTTGATTGTGTTAGCTATGCTTAGGATCGCATTTTTATAACATTGTGATTTAAAAAAATATCTATGACCGTAATCTGCAATTCAGCAGTACATAATAACAAATAATCAGTTATGCTTTATGCCTAAAAAATAATTGATGTGTCAAATAGATTAAGATTTTTTTTTAAAACTAATGGATTTTGTATCATTAATGTTATTTTTATACTTGGTTAACTAAACTAAAACAGTATTACAGCACCCACTACTGAAAAAATTTCCTATTTTCAATGATCATTATTCAATCAATTTTAAAATATCAACCACGGTAATGATTAAGGTTTAACTATAACAGCATCTCAGATCTCAGCTAGCTGCATCTTCGAAATGCAATGTTTATATCAATTTTACATATCTTAAATATACTAGGGGCTTACCACAACGATTTTTCAAATTCCAGTATTCTATATCACTAACTTCTTAGAACTTGTATGGAGGCGAAAGCAAATATGTTTGAATGAAGTTAGCGATTTTGTGTATCTGAAGTTTGATGAAACTTGTCTGTGCTAGGCCACCTGTTCCTTGACTTCTATCTGCTTACAAATCTTTGTTGGCTTAACATTTGTAGATGCATGTTTGTTGCAGATAATGGATTAACTGGTAAAAAAGAACATTCAGATTTCTCAACCCTAATTTACGCTTTGCTGTTTTATTGTGTTCCCTGACTATCTTTTACAAATAGAATACTTCTTAGTATATATTTTTTTATAATAACCAAGGATGTTGAGAAAACTTATTATAATATGGCCTCAACTTACTCAAACCTTGATAGTATAATTTTGTATTCCAAAATGAAACCTCTTAAGAAAATTAAAGGTTTGTTAGTTTTTGGAAACTTCCTTAACATTGTAAAAAATATTTATGAAAATTTCAGATGCCTATTAGGAATAATTTTTAAATTTTGAGCAGGCAGTGAACTTGGATAAATAATATTTCATAGGGATCCCTGCCCTGGTCTCAGGTTATGGTACTTTTGTTTCTATATTTTAAATATAATATTTTAAAACAACAAAACTATTGTTTGCAAGTTATTTTTTAACTGCTCTGTCTAAAAGGAAGATCAATTATTAATAAAATCCAGTTTTAAGATGTATATATGTTTTTTTCTTGGTTTTTTATTGAAGAAAAACATTTCCTAAATAATTGCAGTGATGACTTTTTTTTATTTTATTGTATTATTTATTATGTATTTTAATATAATATTTTTAATGATTACGGAATTGGATATTAGGTATGTAGGGACCTTATAAATAATAAATCATAATTTCTTAATATAAAAATTTATCATTAGTTGTTTTTTTTTTGTTGATTCCCAATTATTAAAAAAAAAATTATTAGGTACTAAGACCTTCATGACAAATTCAGCAATTATACCTATTAAGATGAAAAATTGGTTAAATTATTTCAATATTTACATCCACCGCAAGAAAAACAAAAAATATAGTTATCTTTGTAAATTCCTAAATAAATATACGTGTATGCATGTTGCTTAAGTGTTTTTTTATATGAAATATGAATATTTTCATAAAACTTCATTTGTTTTACTCAATGGTTACGCATTTTATACAGTATGAAGAAAATTTAGCATTCTTATAATTTAGTGAAATTTTTGGGCTAAACAGATCTATGCAATCGAGTGATATAGCCTATAATTTTTAAATTTGAAATTGATTTAAATATTTTTTGAATCGGGTTGTGATCTAGGACTCCCGATTAAAATTTTTAGGTACAAATCCCTTTCCACCCCAACATGCTCCTTACTTTCTGACACAATTATTTTCGACTATTTGAAAGAAGCATATATATATACGAGTATATATATTTTTTTAAAAAATTATTATATTTATTTAGTACTATATAATTTTACATAGACTAATATTATAACATTACACTTAATTTATTTTTTCCTAACTATTCTTATCTACATTAATATTTCTCACACAGAATATAATATATATAATAAATATATATTAAATATTTATATAATAAATAAATAAAAATAAAGCCTTAGCGGCTATTGCTGCTAGTGCTAAAATATAAGAATCAATAGGATCTTATCATCAACTCTTTAAGATCCATGGTAAAAATTTCCTTTGGAAACAGTGATATAACGGCGCGCGCGGCGCGGTGTGTTACACTAACGGAAACCTCCAGCTTTTAATGAAATAATGTGCAGAAAATGCTTTTGTCTTCTTCTATTGGATTATTTTATATTTTTAAAGATGGCTAAGTACCTAAATTGAATGCAATATAGAGGATGTTTTAGCACCGCTACGGAGGAGTTAAAAAGGAATATTATATGAAATTTAATACATTCTACATTAAAAGTTATTTTTGTCACTTACCTAAAAACGCCATTTTATTATGTTGGCACTAGTATGACGCATTATGCGTGTTTCGATTGTAGTAGAAAGAAAAAGACAGGCTCAAAGTAAAGCGCTTTCTCTCTCTGCGCACTGCATGACGTCAGACACGATCAGATGTTCGGTTTAACTTTTCAACCAGAATTTAAAATGTCAATGTTGTAATAAAAAATAATCGCACCTATCGTCTTGTAATTTTTAAATTTGAATTTATCAGGTGATTTTTGTATTGATAATTGTCTGTTCTTAGAGTAGTGGGGATTCGATCCGACGATTATTAGATTCGAAGTTCGATAACCAATGCTGGGCATCCACCCGACCCTCTCAATTTTCATACTTTTGTATTTTGGCTTCTTCTAAAAATAAGCAATTTATGTTATGATGTTATATTTTATCGTACCTAAACGTAATTCTAATATCACAAATAAACAAATAAATAATGTCCTCTAAAAATGCATTAATTTTTTATTTTTAGATGAACAATTTACAATGATACATGAAACTTAACCACTTTAAAATAATATTACCGTGATAATGTTCTCAGCCGAAAATTCAAGTTAACTGTATAAATCTTTTTAAAAAATATGGTGATAATTTTTTAAAAATTATTATTTTATTATTTTTATTTATTTATTCATTCCAATTTAACAAGTTCATAACCGATTACATTTTACAGCCTAACTAGGCCCTTGACCCATTTTAAGGCAAGTAAATCTATTAAATTTTCAAACTAACATACATATTTTTCATCATACAAAAAATTTTACAAACACAAAATGTAATAAAATAAAATAAATACTCATAATAACATAAATTTACCAAAAAAAAAAATAGAAAGAAAAAAAAAATTAAGTAATAATAAATGGGAAATACATATTGGAATAATAAAAATTACGGCAATGAATTATTCTTAAACCCCTTTGAGTAACAATTTGTCGATGTTTAGAAAGAATAAAAAAGTTTTGGCGTTTTATATTGATTAAGACGGATGCTAAAAATATACATCCATTTAATAATTATTTTCTAAAATGTACCTATTCATGCATTTAACTGGGTCTACTGTCTACCGAAGTAGCTTTATTCTAGAATTTCGTAGCAACACTAATCCTTTTTATTACCTAGCAGGGTTGCGAAGCCCAAAAAAGACGGAAAAATTCTCTCTCAATTACAGGCTATTATGAGAGAATTTACCCGTCGGGAAACGTATAAACGCGACTTAATATTAAGTTATGTAGCCACAATGAAAATGGCCGTATTTCATATTTATGTAGCACGAGCGACCGCGCGTCCAATCGGCGTACCAATTCGTAAAACGTTTATTTTTATTTCAATTACCATCGTGCGCACATAAATCGCGTTGGCGAAAATTCGCTTTGGCCACGCGCGGCCTGAATAATTGTAATTTCCCTGGCGTCGCAATGAAATTCTGCGGTCGCCGTACATGAGAAATTGTTTGCTGTTTTCCGAACGCACTCCACGTGCTCTACACTCTACACTCTACACCAGCGGTTCTTAACCTTTTTGACTGGCGACCCTAAATACACATAAATTTGAAGCCCGCGACCCTGAATGTATTATCTTATTTTCCAGTGATAACAAAACCGTAATAGTAATTATGGAATATGAAAAGTTATTAATGAATTAGAATTAAAAAACGTTTTTTTTCTTTACGACTTTATTGGAATCAAAAAACCAGGATTACAATATTACAGTTAAAAATATTAAATGTTCTTTTTTATCTTCAAAACATTTTGTTATTAATGACTATCTTGGTGTTGTATTTTCGAGCAAAGAGAAGATTTATGCGTGGAGTTGAATTTATAGCAAATGCACATCGCATGTCATGCTGAGGATCCAGTCTACAATATTACTTATTTTTTGATTGCAAGGCAAGAAAATCCTGCTTCACACAAATAAGTAGTCGGGAATGGTAGCAGAGCTTTTTCAGCTTCATTGCTCAGTATAGGCTTCCCTGATAGTTTCGCCTAAAATTTCGTGAGACTCATTCCGCACTCTATTTTAACACTCCATCACCTTGCAGCGACCCAGCGAATCGCCCATTACATCGGCTTACCAAACTATTTTCTCGATAAACGTGGAATATATTTTTCATTTCCAAGTTTTGTCAAATGATCTAAATAAATTGGCATGGTGTCCACAAAAATACGTTGTCATTGACATCTTCCAAAAACAAGCGCTTTGCATTTCTTTTTCTTTCCAAAATCGGTTTGTTTTCGTAGTTTGGATGGACTTTTTCAAGATGTCTCTTCAATTTGTTTATTTTCAGCGCTTTTGAAAGAAGTTGCATACAAACGCGGACGTGGCACTGAAAACGATCTTTTAATTGTGATTTTTCCCGGTGGTCTGAGTACGACCGACACAGATTACGACGAACCAAAAACCAACATTTGCTGTCAATATTAGGTCGGTAGTTCGTAGTACATGAGAAAAATGTGATTGACATCGCTGTCAAAATTTATTCCATAACGCATCCACGTGCTCCTAAAACCCCTCGCGACCCGTACACCCGAGGTCTGCTCTACACTCTACAGACCCCGCAAGAATTCACAATCAGTGCAATTCAATTTTCTATTTGCAAAAACGCAACGCAAATATCGTATGGTAAACTCGATTCACATTATTGTAATAGATACTTAATAAACATATTCTTTAAATAATACATAATAATGTATTGTCCGCCTCGTAGCATAGTGGTAGCGCATTTGGCTACCGTGCCTGAGGTCGCGGGTTCGATTCCCGTAGGGGGTCAACATGAAATATTTATTTACATGAGATTTTCATATTTATATTTCATGTGTGATACCTTGGACTGGTACTGAAGCGTAAGACTGATCATCTTGCTTTCATGTAATAAAATGATCAAGATACACTGCACTTGGTGTACCAATGCAGTGCCCTATGCACCATTGGGTGCGGATAAGGGAAAAGTAGTAGTATTGTTATACGAAACTAGTTAAATATAATAATGTTATATAATATTACTACTAGATACTATTACTCACCAAGTTCAGTGAATCTTTAAGAAGGTAAGATGGTCAGTCTTACGCTTCAGAACCAGTCCAAGGTATCACACATGAAATATAAACATGAAACTCACATGTGTATTAAGTATTTCAAAAATAATAATTAGACTTACATTCTGGAAAATTATTTTGGCGCTATTTTTTATAATGTCCGTGCTTGTTTTGAATAATTATCAAAACATTATTTATTTTATGAACGTTTTTTAAAAGCTTGACTTTAGTGTTTTCCACGAAGTAAAAATACTTGTTATATACGAACAACTTCTCCAAAATACACACATGTTACAATAATAAAAGGATTAATGAGTTGTTGATTATAGGAAAAAGTACTTAAAAAAATAATAAAAGTAAAATGATAAAGTTTCTCCGGCAAATATTTGCTTTACTTATGCACACGACGCGACAGTTAGATATCTTTAAAAAAAGTATTCCCTTAACAGTCTAAAATGTCAGAGGAGAAATTAGGCTAAGTTGTCTGAGAATTAGTTAGGAGACATTTTTATATGAAAAGTTTTTGGAAAGCGCATAATTTCAAGAAATTATTTTTAACCCAAATACAGCATTCTACAACGTTTCGAATACGTTTTTTGTACATGGACACCAAGGATTTGTTCTATATTCTTTGATGGACACCCACTTAAAATAAAACACAATAAGAAAACAAAGCCGTATTTACGTAAATTCTTCGTTCAGGCTATTCACGTTTTCGGTAGTAGATACTGCCTAAGCGATCAGCCGCCAGCTCCGTGTGTCTTTCCAATTAATTCAAGTCAACATCCCGTAGCTTGGACATGAACTTCCGACAAGCAGTTAGTGGACGACCTTGATTATATTTTGTATAAATATCTAAAAAAGACCCTCGACGCCGACGTCGGGAAATCAATGCCTGTAAAATAAACAAGCTTCATTGAGGAAAAAATTAATAGTCATCATATTATAAAAAAAGGACTGTTAGATATTTTTCTCTTTGACGTACGAGTCAGAAAAAAATAATATTAATGAAGCGTTTTCCAAAAGGTTATTTTTTACCCTTAAAGGTTAATCATGATTTTTTATACGAAAATTAAAAGATTAGTAAATGTTTCCACAATCGTACCTACCTACATGTACATACTTGTTTTTATTTTTGCGTGCTGAAAAAAGGGGTTGAAAACCGTAAAATTTTCCTCATTTATGAAAAAAACAGAGCCTTGGCTTTGAAATTGATTATGCCATTATTTAAGTAGGTATCATCTGGGGTTATTTTAATACGTAAAAGTCGCAGAATGTTTTAGTTCAGCTTAGAGTCGTAATGAACGGATTCCGTTGGCAGATAATGGGTAGGTTTATACTGTATTGTAAATGTGTGAAGATCAGTAGTCTAGTACAATACGCGTAACAACAGTTCCGAGTCCAATGGTTGGCGGGAACGCAAATTAGGATTTTAATGCCGACCCATTACCGCACGCTTTATCGCCCAGCCTTGCTTAATCCTCCACTGCACATGTCCAGTAGTTTTAAAAACAATACGCAGTAAAACAAATCCCACGGATACAAAGGGTCAATTTACCCCCAAAGTTCTATCCCCCAGGAGTGATCTCCAAGGCCGCTTTTGCTAAATGCCCCATTTCTTCCCTCTCCTCTGGGTGCACGTAATCCGGGACTTACAGTTTCGTTCGGAGTGAGAAATGATCTCATGCGAATACCGCAGTTTTGATACGAAGTCATAAGCTCTTTGGTATTAAAAAATAATTTCATTTCTTGTGTAATACTTTTACCAAGAGCCACGAGACATAAACATTTTACGGTATTGTGTAATTACGTGCGTATTTCATTACACTAGTATAGTTAGAATTACACTAGTAAAGTGTTTTAACATTTATTCCGTTTTCAGGATATTTCATGAAGAAAGTTTTCATTTCTCATTAGTAAAGCCACTGATAAGAAGTTCAAAATATATTGAAATAATTGGATTTCATCTTTATGGGTTCAACAAATACTATAAGTAGTTTTGAATAAGTCTGCGTATTTTTTATCAATTTATTTAAATTTTATTTATAAAACTTTTCATTTCAAGTTACATGAATAAATGCATTCAATATTATTACATTACATAAATAAACAGTAGATACACTAGAGAAAACAGCAGAAAAGAATCCCACATAGGCATCTCCTGTACGTGGGATCCTTACATAAGTAGATTGAATATGAAAATCCACACATAACAAATTGAAATTCTCCTGATTTTTCAACTTTAAGCTTTCGTCTAAAGCCTTGCTTTCAGTTTACTTGATCTTATGGTGCATAGGGCACTAAACTGGTACCTGCACCGGTCTAAAGTGCCTTATTGGGTATCGAACCCCGGACCACATGCATCGCAGCCTAAAGCACGGATTACTACACCAAAAGGTGGACACATGCCTACCTAACTTTTGTTAAATTGTTTTACCTAAATACATTTAAAACTTGATGAATATCTATTTACTATAAGATATAATATCTTTCCTTACTCATTAACCCCGACCCACACTCACCCAATTCACAATTCACAACCCCCCTAAATTGTCAGACTTGCCGTATTTTTGTTCCTCGAAATTTGCACATTGTGTGAAGACGCCAAGAACAGGCAGTAGCTTTTGTCCGCAAATGTTCGTACGATATAGGAGTATTATTATAGAGCACAAAGCATCGTTTTGCGACATTGCTTTGGAGTGTTAGCTATTGAACCCTCTCTTGTCTCAACCCATTGAGAGCAAGTAAAACAACGGAGCGTTGACAAACGGTACAGCAGAATAGTGATTTGCTCTTTTTACATCCAGCCGTGAAATAGAATATTCCTCCCCAACACAGAAACGGTAATGATACCTTTGAACGGAGTTTATACGACCTGTTATTTTAAACCCGTATCTAGACAGAAGACTTTGAGGCATTGCGAAAGTTTGCTTGCAGTGCATTTTAACCATTCCGTACTGAACAGTAAAAATATTTGTTGTCAGCGCAGCTGAACAAATATTCTAAAATAAATACGATTAAAATAATTATCTTTACTGAAGTAACTTTTAACTAATTAACTGTTCGTCCAGTGGGAATTTACCTCTTAATAGAATAATTTAGACAATTTCGTTAAAACACGTTTTAAATTCAGGTTTATAATAAGTAGGCACGTAATAATGATGAAAATACTAAAAGCAATATTAATCCCAATGAATATCTGAAAAAAAAAAAAACATGTGTGCAGTTCACACCAGGTAGAAGTGAAACCTTAATAAAACTAAGCTGAGAGAGAATGGGATAAATGCA
Organism: Micrasema minimum; assembly: GCA_022494985.1. Taxonomy (NCBI): domain Eukaryota; kingdom Metazoa; phylum Arthropoda; class Insecta; order Trichoptera; family Brachycentridae; genus Micrasema; species Micrasema minimum. The sequence continues at coordinate 96,140 of JAGVSP010000047.1, read as the reverse complement.
GTATCAGGGGTGAGATAATTATAGGATTTATTTATTATAAACATTGGTACCCAGTTGATAATTTAAAAAAAAAAATATTATTCATGATCCATGTCTTCAATTTCTACAAGTGATACGAGCGGCTTATGATAAGTATGAAACAAAAGTTTTTGTTTCGATTTTATCAATATATCTGTGAAATACCGCGTCAAGGCGCCTTCTCCCTCGGTTTTGCTACACAATTTTGGGAGTCGAATCTACCTCTTCAGATATATGAATAGAACAAATTCTGTTTTACAGCCTAGGACCTCCACATTATAAAAGTATAAGGGATGCCGGCGATCAACTGGTAGATGTATCTGATGAGGTAGATGGAACTACTGCCAGCCGGCGGAAACTGTGTTCTATCTCATTCTCTCGCAGGCTAAATCCCATAGATCTGTATATTTGTCTCTTTTTAGTGTCGCTTTTTGGTTTCATAGAGTTTCAAATCACTCCCAACGATTCTAAAGAAGTTTTCACTTCAAAAAAACTAGCTTTGTATGGAAATTGTGTTTTGAAAAATTAGGATGTTTTGAAAAAAGTCGGAAACAGACCAAACAAAAGCTGTTTAAATACGTGCGAACAGAGTTACTGTAGACAATTAGGCAGACCTCGTTAAATAATCAATTCTCTCTTACAACTCTTTATAGTAATGAATTATTAAGATGTAATTATTTGAACCTTAAAAAATCATAAATGTAAGAATAAAAATTTCCCGACCGACAGCATAAATATTTTCATGAGAATTTGTGAAGGGATTAAAGGTTAAAGGCATTTGTATTTTTTGTATTGTCTATGATTTGGGTAATTTGAAATTATGTAACGGTTAGTTGCTTAACTAACGTTGTTTACGGAAAGGGTTCTGGTAATAAAATGTTTCAGGAGAGTTCAGGAGGATGAAGGAACGAAATTAATAAAATAAGATGAATTGTTAATGGGGATAAGGGCCTACCTGTATTGTGATATGAAAGTCCCTTATATTTATCTCAACCCTTCCAATATATAACATACAGATATAAGAACATGCAGAAAAATAAAATACAAAACATTGCGAAAGTAAACGATTGTAGTGAAGGCAAAAAAACATTTTTCAAACTGAAAATACACAATCTCTAAAAGAAACAAAAAATATAAATGTACCTTATGTAGGTGTATTTAAAAATAGCTATATGTACTAAAAATAGATTTAGTGATAGTAAAAAAACATCATTTTATTAAAAGCCATTAAAACCGAATTTTTCATGAAAATTGGGGTGGTAAACAGACTGATTACGAAAGTGAAAACGTTATTTTGGTGTGAAGTATTTTATACCTTTCCTCCACTTAATCCTAATTTAAATACAACATTTTGAGTGTGTCCAAATACTTGTAGACAAAAACTGGATTTCACCCATTACGGGCTAATAATTACAATTTGACATCTCAACAGAGACGAGAAATTTGGAAGGGAATATGGATATCTAGGCGTTTACAGGGCTTATGACCTGTCATTGGCAGGGTTAAGTGGCCACTTGATGTATTACAACTTGATGTATTATAACAAATTGAAGATTCATCTTTAGGCGTTTCCTAGTAGGTGATATAATTCGGTAAGAATCTCACTTGCAATCATAAAGGTTTCTGCTAAAATGCTTAGCAATTTTCTCAATGGATAACAGAGAGTGTTCACATGTGAAGTGTCGCGCCATTTTATTGTATATTGGCAGATATGGATATCAAATACTAGGAGAAATGGGGAATGTTGTAATACATCAAGTGGCCACTTAACCCAGCCAATGACAGGTCATAAGCCCTGTAAACGCTTAGATATCCGTATTCCCTTCCAAATTTGTCGTCTCTGTTGAGATGTCAAATTCTAATTTAAATACATTAATGAAAGCAATTAAGGTTCAACATGTGAGCTTTTTGTAATACTTTTTTTACTGCAACATGCTAGCCAAGTCAACAAAGAAACGTAGAAAAAATATCTCATTTCGTTCTTCAGTTCAATCACAAACGAATTCAAAGTATATGTACTAAAGTTTTATGGGCAATAACTCCTATTTGGAACGTTTCAATCCAGTCACATTGTAAAAATCCTGTTACATTCTATACAACCATATTCCAGCACGTTTATTTCATATGCATATCACGTTGATTTTATGTGACGCTAGTGAATTAAAACTTTTCTTGGAGTCTATAAAGTTTGGGGGAACCATTATATTAATTCTCCCTGCCGTACTAAAAGTTTACAATTTAAAGTGTATCGATACAAAGTATTGGAATGCATTTCTTGGGCTATAAAATTGTTGGCAAGAGTTCAGAAGTGAAAAATACTTATTAAGCTTTATGCAGGAGTTGTGAGCAAGCAATGTAAGGAATAAATTATTTGCAAACCTAATAAAAATAATTTTTCCAATAAACATTTTGTCAAAGGTGACAATAAAAACATTCACAAAATAAATTTAAAAAATTTAACCCCAAGACCTAGACCGCTTAGCAAGCCTGGCAATGGAAAAACGGAAAAAAAATCCTCATGTCGCAAGTATGGAGGACATCCGATCACCTTAAAAGACTTTCGATCTACATATAACACGATGGGTTGAAAGAGTATCTATCGGGAAAGCATCATAATGGTAAGATTGTGCAGAGAAGAACACCGCTTTCCTGTGCTTTTACAATGTATATTTCTTTTCCCTCTCCTCTTTTTCCCTAAACCCTCCTCAATTGATTCCTCCTCTTCCATGTCCCTCCATTGAGACCCTGACCGCGGATGCTCGGGTGGATGTCTGGGGTGGGGGGCCTGGCGAGGCAGTGTGCTGGTCTCCATACGGGTGTAACTAATAAATAATGATCGGGGTAGTAACTAACGTTTCCCTTCCACTGTTAACTTGGGCCGACTCTGGTTGGTTTGGGTAATGAAAACAAGGACAATTATAAGCCGAGACAGGGGTAGGGGCAATGAAAGCATTTGTTCGCGTACATCACGTAAATTCATCCGAATTTTCGTCACACTGACAATCTTAAAATCGCTGTTTAGCTTGTTGAAAAAATCGGTAGAGTTGTGCTGGACTGAAAAAAGTCTCAATAGTCTTCAAAACCTAACCGTAAAATTTCCTAGATTAAAATTTTACGATCAGTGATGCACTTAAAGCTTTATTTTTTATGAACACTATTTCAATATCTCTTGATTGTTTCAGAAATCAGAAACGTTACGTGGCGTAAATATTATGGTGTTCACTAAAATATTGTTTGTTTGACAATAGTTTGTCTTATACAACAAATAATTAGACAGTGATAGATACTAAAGAAACGGCAGAGAATATTTCAATAATAAAAAAAATGCTGTGATAATAAAGTGTAAGTACGCCTCGTGTTTAGCATCTTGACCTATCTGAGGTTCCGCGTTTGATTCCGGATTATATAAATAATATGAAGTTTGGTTTCTAACATTTATATTTCATGTGTGATACTTCGGACTAACACTGAAACGTTTATCTTGTATTAAAGATACACTGCAGCTGAACTGATCACCGACGTATCTACATGTAGATTAATTGCAGTTATGACGCGTATATGACGTCAATCATTAATACCTATATTTACTGATCTCAGTGTTGGTGTAGGTATGCAGTGTCCATGAACCATTAGTCGCAGATAAGGTAAAGGAACAATTTTGTAGATTATAAAAGTACTTAACAAGAACTACGATTTCACTGAAACTTGTGTTGATTTCATGCATATTTTCTAGTGCAAAACCTTCCTACTTATAATGCTAGCTGTAAATTATATACTTTTGAAAAATATGAAAACGACCGTAAAGCTATTATCACTGTACGGTTTATGTAGCGATTGTTCCAGACATAATTCCAATGGCGTATTGAACATTCAATCTTTGTCATATAACTTTTTAATACCTTCCAACTTTATTGCATAGACGATGACGGTTTCCAAACGCTAAAATTTTCAGTGCAAATTTACCATTCAGGGAAACCAAAATACAGAGGGTAATAAAAGAACCTTCTAACGCACGTGCATTATTAAGGGCTGTGTAAAGATAACAAAACATCCCTTTGTTATAGACTCAGACGTGAAAAGCTCTAACAAATTTAATATCACATACGATTTTCTGATAGATGTCTGAAATTCGTTTACATCTTACGTTTACGTGTCTGAAATATGTATATGATTACATAATCATTGGTAAATATTACAAGAAAACAATTAAAAGCATCACTAAGTTTCTTCTCAAATATGTACGTAATATTTTAACATATTACATAGGTACATACGTAATATTAGTTTTTTTTTTCGAAAAAAGAAACTTTTGAGTTCTTATGTCAATTTTGGTGCTGATTTCAAATAGTCGGAAATAACTGTGCCAGAAAGCAGGAAACAAGTTGTGCTAGAGTGGGATTCGAACCTAGAGATTCTAATCCAGAGTCCGCGAATCTACCACAAGACCACAACCCGGTTGTATACGGTGTTTGAAAATAAATTCAAACAATTTATTTAGTTTGTTTAATACTTTGATACAAATAGATTGCACTGTCTTTTTACCTATTTATGCTTCCAAATCGTTCTTATTTTTACTTTTTGGAATTAAGAAAGGTCTTTTACGATAGTTTGGTAATGCAGGGTGAACGAGTGGTGAAAGAACGGCTAAAATAAGTTATAATGCAACTGTTCCTGGATGTTAAAGGTATGGCATGATCAAGTATTACAAATATTTGAAAGTGGACATGTGAAAAGTCAGAATAATCGGTGTGCGCGCGAATGAGAAGATGTATGAATGTGGAAGAAGCGAGGGAAGTGTGTCAGGATAGAGAGGTGTGTCGTTCTATCCTCTATACCTACTCCTTCGGAGAAATGGCGTCATGGTTAGTAAGTTAGAAATTAGTATTCAATGCTGAAAAATGGTATCGTCAAAATTATATTTGTGAATGGTTCTAATAAAATAAAAACAATGCAGTATTTTCTGTCTTAAATTACAAATTAGGTTAATTTAATGTAATAGTAGACTAACTAAACTATAAGTATCCAGTAAAGTTATGTAAGGAAAAAGATTGTTAAGCAAAGGTGTAAAAGAGTTAATGATTACTAGCAAACAGGACAAGCCTGGAAAATAAATTGGATTTCTCTAACACAAAGGAATTTCACCGACACAAAAAGTGCACTTTTTTCAAAAGGTAATCCATTTTCCTTGAAGCATTTTCAAGTCGCAACAGCGTCAGAAGAACAAAGAGAAAAATATAACATCACGTAGGGCTAGCAGGGTCACCTATCGGATGGTAAACGCCGCGTTACTTTGTTATCTACCCCCTCCACCACAACCCTCACTGTCTTATTCTGACGATAGTAACACGAGAGAACGGAACAAATAAAAAATACGTGTGTTGAGCTTTTTCTTTTTCCCGGACATGATAAAAGTGCAAGTTTTAGTTTTATCTATAATCAACACTCAAAACGGTTGGATGCAATATAAATAATTATTAAGAATCACCTACTCGTATAATTTAATTAAGAATTAGTTGAGGTATGAAGATATTGGTTATAAAAATAAATAAATTCTGCATATTACGTATTGTATTAAATGTATTTTTTCACAATGTTATGTATAATTAAGGCCGACGCGTACAAATGAGTTATTTTTTTCCTTATTTTGCACCTAGAAGTAAATACAACACATTGATACATCTAGCTCAGTGAATTTTGATAATTTATTACACGAAGCTATTATTTTATTATTTAAAAAATATGAAATATTTATCTTCAATGTGAAAACATTGTCTTTGGAAAAAGGACGCGAACGTTTGAATGAAGAAATTTAGATGATTTGTGCAAACGATACCTATGATTTAGTAGCGCAGGGCATCAGCCCATACACGGTGAAATATTAATTCATTAACCGGTGGAAACTCTATAGGGATACTGCTGAATAACAGATGCGTTGTGTACCCTTAGCAAACAAAATAAAAATTAAAACTATGTTTAACGGGAATAAAGCTGCCGAATTTCAGTATTCCATGACAAAGTAATTTTGTAAAGCTTTTTTATGAACGAATAATAGTTGTTTTTCTGTTTGTTTTAATTTAAATGAAACGTTTTTATTATTCGTATAATTCTTTTGATTTTTATTCGGTACAAGCTTCGAACAAGAATTTCAGAGAAAATAAAAAAAATAGAAGAAAGAAGTTTTCGAAGTCCACGATGTAAAAAAGTCGTTTCTAGTGGAATTAATTAAATATCGAGAATTATTTTTGGTACAAAGCGATTTGAAGCGTGACGTCATCCTGGCCGTACAAAACTATTTCAAAATCATTTTACTTGCTGGAAAACATTAAAAAATCCTGTTTTATTCTATTCTTATTTTTATAAACTAAATAAGGTATTTGTTTCGAGAAATGCTATAAACAGGATATTAAAATTATATTTGACAACGTGATTAGTGCGTTGATATCAAAATATCGGGTTAAAAGTTTAAACTGAAAATAACCGATATATTCGGAACACTAGTGACAGTTTTAGTGCCTCGTTTGTTTTTGTAAGTGTTTATATTTTTTAATGACCCCTTTATGTGTTACATTAAAGAAAAAAGATATTACAAAATTCATTTTTTTTTATGATTCGGTTTTATTTGCATATTTTAAAAGAATGATTTGTCGTATCCTGGGATTTAATGAATATGGTGAATTTTTTGGCCTCCCATGTCCCATCACTAACGTCAGATGAAAATACATACGTACATACGTTTCGAGTCAATTCAACATAAAATTTAAATTGTATTATTCAAAATGAATTTAAAATGAATCTCATTGTTACGTTTAGAATAGGTCTGCTGATTCTTGCCTCCCACTCATGACACTTAACACAGTGTTACAAGAGGAGAGCCTAGCGGAGACACCCTTAGCAGAAGGATGTTCTTTCACTGCACTTTGCGACTTGAAGAGCGTTTACTGCTCTGCTGATAAATAACGTCGCCCCAAGTTTCGCACATATGTAAATTTAGGATTTTGCATAAGGATCTTGACTGACACTTGGAATTTCAATGCATTCGAGAGGATTGCGTCAAACTTTTAAGGGAACTCCATTTTACATATTCATTTGTTGCGTCGATCAAAACAACTAAATGGCAAAGAAATATTGACATTTTTGTATTTACCTCGCGGTATATCTTTGTACAAAGAGTCTTATTGAAATGTATACTATTTATACATGATTAGAAAAGTAATTAAAACTTTTCATTTCTAAACATGGTAAAAATAAAGCCATGTTTTGAAAAAGGAGGGTAGGGTCACAAATATCATTGGGTAGGGTATCCTTTTTAACATCTCTAATTGTGACTAGAAGAACAAAATATTTCACAGATTTGGATTAATCAGTTACATTAAAAAATAAGTAACACCAGAAACTAAAAAGAAAAAAGTGAGCAGTAAAGAGTGAAAAAACAAGTAGTGGAAACACATAAAAAATATTTAAAATATTTAGAATGAATAAAGTAGGTACCTACCTGTGAATAAGAAGAAGTGAAAAAAATAAAAATAAAAGTTAGTAAAAATACAAATAATAATAGAGAAATACTAAAACAAAATAAATAAAAGAAAAATGAAATGTAATTTGGTCCAAAACGGAATAAAGTAAGAAAAACGAGGTAAACCAACTTAAAAATAAGGTATACCTACAGAAGAAAAATACAACACTATAAAACATAAGCTGTTGGCCAATGTCTTTTAAATGCACTTACATGTTGTCATATTATTCATCTAAACCCTTTGCACTGTTTTTAAATAATTATGTAGATATTATGAGCATTACGACACTGCCCAAACGAAACGGCACAAACTACGGCCATTGTACATACTACATAGGCCTGACGGGCTCATTAGAGAAAACAATTTTCCGGTTACGGTACTCACACCATTACTCGTGAAAAATTCCTCTGGATTTTCTGATGTTTTTTAATAATCGCCCCGCAAATGGGCACCTCGGGAATTCCAGTTAAGAATATCCTCGGAGTGAATTTACTAATTATAATACCTCCCAGCGCTGTATTGCCCGCGCGATGATGGCGGCTAAGTCCTAAACGCATTAAAACCTAAATAGAAATGCAACGACTCTGTTATGGAGAATTTAACAATTAGGCAAAAATGGAATTAATTAATGTTTGCAATGAGATGGACCTGCGATTTTGCTACCAAAATAAAGGGGTAATATTTTTCAAAACAGTAATTTCTACTGTACCTACCTACAATAAATACTTTTTATACCTCCATATTTTATATTTATATTAATGTATATGTGATTTAAAAATATTTTAAAAGTCATAAACACCTCGACAGGAAACGTACAATAATTAAACATGTACCAATGTACCTACTTTTAATTGGTAATAATGAAAACGAAAATGTATTATTTTTCGTTAGTTTTTTTTTTTGAGAAACTTTGCATAGTAAAAAGGTTAAGGCCATTTTGTCAAATATGTTCCCAAATGTTCCCATATTTGACAAAGGCTATTTCAAATATGTTCCCATATGTTCCCATATTTGACAAAGGCTATTTTATCAAATTTAATATGGAAAGTAATGTTTTCCTGGTTTGCATTGACAAATATATTTTTAAATAGTATTACACACTTAAATTACCTTGAAGTTACTTTGGTTTTGGACAAAAATTTTCCAAGAGGTAGTTTATTATTTTTGTCTAATAAAACTAATTAAAATATTATTGTAATATTAGTTTAACTGCCCACATTAATAAATATACATGAACAAAATGAGTTCAAAAATAGTATAAGGAATTAATGGTTAAAACGATAGAATTTACAGCGACATAAATATTTTCCTAAGAAGAATGTTACACGATGTCGATAAAATACTTAAGCCATTGTATTACAATATGGAAAACGAATATCGGGGTAGAAATAATTGCAAAATACGTAATAAATATTGCAAGCGGGGCAAATATTTTCATGCCTTTATGCGATCTCGGCCCGTAATCCATAAATTAAGAACGTGATACTACGTCAAACGACCGCGCATTCTTCTGAATGATAAAGTTAGGCATCTGGCAGTGAGAGGAAGTATCGTGTTTATCCAAAATTAAAGGCTTTCAGAGTAATAAACAAACTTTTTTGATAATCACCACTGTAGTCAATATCCTGGAATGATCAGCAATCAGTTACTAACCTTAGTATTTCTCTGTCGCACCCTGTAATTGTACAAACTCGGGCTTCAGGGGATCAAATGGCTACCTGGCTTGGGCATGTACTCCGGATGCCTCGGGAGATCCTGAACCCGAGTTGCCTCTTCTTTACGCCTGCAGGATCCCGCCGTCCTGGCAGACCGTCGATGACCATTCTAGAGAGATCTAGTGATGTCCACATAGGAGCGAACGTGGTAAAGAAAGAAGAAGAATAATATTAATTAATATTTTTTTTTAAAAGGTATAATAAGTAATATTTCTTGAGTCTGCCTTAATAATACTTTACAAAATGATGAATACAGGAAAAAGTATTAGCGTGACCATTACGAGATCTTCTTGTAACCATCACGGATCTTCCCATGACCATCACGGATCTTCACGTGACCATCATGGATCTTCACGTGACTATCTTCATGTAGTCATCGAGTGAGTTTTAGATAATTATCACTACAGGCGCCGGCATATATTTGAAACAAGTACCTAATATTTCACCGTTCAGAATCAATCTAATTTTCTTGCATCTTATTACCTAAAGGTGCATATTTATTTGCTTTGTTGTATTTGTAGTTATTTAGTACATGCAGACAAGATAAGTTTACGCATCAGTGCCACTATCACATTTCAAAACAAAAACATTACAATACATACTTTCATATTAATCTTATCGGGAATCAAGCCCGTGACCAAAAGCATTATATTGTTGATTGATTCGGCATTCACTTTGTAACACACATAACTTCATAATGAATTATGATTAAATAAAACGATTTTATGTGTTACTATTAATTGGTTTATTCTATAAAAATAGAATTTACCTACACTACCTGGTTTCGGGAGTAACGTTTTCCCATCGACTGGTCAAAATACACTAAATTCGAATACAGATGTTATACAGAAAAATTAAATTGCAATACTCAAGAATCTAGACACAAGGGTAACATAAATATTGATACATAGAAGTAATAGAAAAAAAAAACACATCCAGGTAACCCGAAACCAGGTAGTGTAGGTAAATTCTAATTTTAAAGAATAAACCAATTAATAGTAACACATAACATCGTTTTATTTAATAATAATTTAAAGCATGATAGCTCAACGCGTTAACCACTAGTTACACCACGAGGCGGATGTATCAGAATTAATTTCGCAAATAAAAAATTAAATCCTTTCGAATTAATTATCAACAATATATTAAAATCGTGGTCAAAGTGATATCGATAACAGCCTGAAAGCAGACGAAAATGTCTATTTCCTGATTGAAGTAACTGTTAATGTAACAGAGATATCCACTTTCACGTTATTGTGTATGGCTGTTTGCTTTATTTTCAGCGTCAGAGTACGGAGCAGCGGTCTAATGGGAATGTTCACCATCCCATCAGGCGACATCTGCAGGTCAGCTAATTGTGTTTGTGGTGAACATTTTGGGGTGTGGACTTTGGCTAGTGTCTTTATTATTTCAGCAACACCGTGCGAAACAAGCGTATCCTGGTAAACACAACCCAAAGGGTAATTCTCACACAGAATTATGTTATCGGTTCGTATAATCTCGAGCTTTTCGCTAAAATTACTATTAATTAAAAAATTAATAACCTAATATTGAATGCCTATTTTTTGTTATTATTGTAAATATTTATTTATTTAAAACTTCATGTAAAATTACATGGCAAAAGTACAAGGGCGGGCTTATTGCTTTTAAGCAATATCTTCCAACCACCCTCAGTTATTTAGTGATAATTTTTATTGTACCGAGTATTGGTGGAAAGACACAGCTTTAAAATTACATAGCATTACTTACAATATACTTACTAAAATATGACTGGGGAAATGGAAAAGAGGAAGGAAGGAAAGGGATAGGTAAGAGGATGAATGAAGGATGTTTTAGAGATATGGGGAGAGGTAGTTATGCTTCAGACGTTTCTTAAAACAAATACGGAGGGCGCATCTTTTACATCCCGTGGTAAATCGTTCCATAGTCTTGCGGCCTGGACAGTGAATGATTTGGTAAAAAAGGAAGTGTGATGGGAAGTGTATTGTTGATAATACTATAATATAATACTAATCTGAATTATTGTAAAATTTTGTCTGTATCGTTGTAATATTTGTCCTAAAATAAGTTCTATAACTCAAATGGGAGTGCAAACTAGTTTGTACGAAACTAATAGATAAATACAATTGTATTTAAAATTATTAAATGCAAAAAATTAAAATTTGACTTAATGTCGTAATGAAAAAGAAATGCGAAGCTTTGGAACTTTTTTTTTTTTAATTACACAGCAAAACAGATGCAATTTTAAAGTTTGTGCAAATTCTTAATGTTACTGTAACAGAGACGAAAAAAACGTGTTTATACATATTTGTTATGTACAAGATTTCTTATTTAAGCAGAGCTTACGACCTGTCGCTTTGTTCGCCATATGGTGTAGTGGTTAGTGCTTTAGGCGTTGTTGCATGAGGTCGCTGGTTCCCGACAGGGTCAATATAAAATATTTATTCCAATGTGTTCGCAAAAAGAAATGCGAATTTATGTGAAATAGATTGAAGCAAATATTTTATATGTGATTGAACTGGCACTGAAGCGTAAAACGCTGCAATCACAAACATATACACATAATATATACGTATATCATTGGCTGGGTTAAATGAGTAACATTCCCCATTTTGGATTAAACATTTACGAAATTCCAAAAATACTACTGAAACAGGCTTTCTCGGATAAAAGTACTCTTTGTGTACAAAAAAATTGACTCGTGAAACATATTTTAATAGTTGGATATTTTGCTTATAAAAACTTCCCTTAATACCTACCTGTTTAAAATATACAGATATGGGATGGTAGGCACTATGGCCAGTGGGTGCGGAAATAACTCAACGAATATGCGTCACCCCTTTTGTTTTCACTTAGGAATATTATTGTAAAAGGGTAAATGTTTGCTTTATAAATTTGCACAACGTAATTGATGAAATGCTATCCGAATGTACGTAATTTAATTACCAGGCTTTTAATAACGATAAATTAATAAAGGCGCGTTCACTCCAGGGAGAAAATATTAATTAACATTTCATTATTATGCAAAGAAAAATTATCTAGGTGCGATAAGGGACGTTTTATTTATGGTATCATAATGATTATAGAAACAATATCTTACTGTCTATACTGTAGACTGCTCTCCCCTATCTCCACCCAATGTTGCATAGCCTAGGACACTGCATTAGTTCTCCAAGTACAGTGAAACTTGATCATAATTAATTCGTCAGTCACTTGTGTAATATTATTTTATCTAATCGCGGTAATGTTAAAGGAACATTTCTCCAGTTAAATATTTAAATTACGTGACAGTGAAAGCCCCACCCTTTCCCTAGACTGTTTTTTTCAGACTATTGAGTCTTTTTTCAGTCCAGCGCAACTCTACCGATTTTTTAAAGCTAATCCGCGAAATTTAATAGATTCAGTTTTAACTGAAAAAGCGGAAGAAAAGAAGGTTAAATACGCGACCAAATGCTTTCATTGCCCCTATCACTGTCTCGGCTCTAAGATTGTCATAAACACATTCACCCCAACCTGCTCAAGGAGCTGGCCCAAATTTACAGTGATAGGGATATTAGTAATTCTACCCCTTTTTTAGTAGTTAGTTACAACCACCACCCGCCCAACCGCAGCCTCCCGCCCGCCCCCCGTCAACCACGCCCAGAGAAGACGCGGCAGCAACCTCGGCCGAGTCCAAACCACAACATACAATATTCAACAGTCATCCTATCTGGCGGACCTATTTCATGCGTCCCCTGCCGCACCCTATCCACATCCTAACCAAAACAACGCCACAGTCATACGCAAAGAAATGAGAAAGAAGGACTCCACCAAGGAACACCCACGCCAGTCCCCAGAAACGCAGCCCCGAGGGACTCAGGCAAACGAGGGCGACCAGACTACCCCACTAAATCTATTGTTAGTGTTATCATAACTACTCCCTTTCATGGGAATGAACGTTCACAAAATATGAGTTCAGTCCAGTCTAAAATACACCAAGCAACTAAATTTATGTAGACATAGGTTATTGATGCATGAGTGAATTACGTGACAGTATTGTAAAAGCGAATATATTTTTCTTTGCCTGCGTTTGCTCTCATCTAGATCATGATGTCATCACTAGACAAAAGATCCTGTCGCCGCGCCGCGGCCGAGTCGACTAACACAACACAAGCCTTTTCCCATGTCCATTACCCAGGCTCAGCTCTGCCAAATACATTTGAAAAGATTGTCATTGACGGTCTACCAGGTTGGCAAGATAGCAAACGTAAAGAAGAAGTAGCTCGGCTAAAGCTCTTCCGCGCCATTTGGACCTTCGAGACAAATATAAAAAAATATACCTATGTATTTCAAATTAGAAATGTCGAGAAAATACTTAATTGAAAATAACAAGATTAGTTTTTATTTATCAGAAAAACTTAAAACTTGAGTTAAGCTTTTGAAAGTATTCGTTCCTTGTTTTAGATCTTACACACTAAAAATTTCCCATTGTTTTAAGGTAAGCCTGCATTTCAACTAAAAGTGGATGTGAAAGAAGCTTAGAACTAGAAAAGAGCTGAAAGACAACGAGTAAGGGAGATGAATACCTCTTTCATATTTATGCCTCATCTAATAAGTTATTCTCTCGGCTTCCCTATAGATTTGTAACTCGACGTCTGCTATGCAAACGGTAGGTTTGTAACTAATACATTTTCTACCAAGGGAACTGCCTCGCCTTAATACGTAACGCGGGTTTTCCTCTTACGCACTTTTTGCTGAAAATATTCACATTTCGGAATAATGTAAGCTCGCCCAAAGTGTGCTGTAAATAAATAAGTCAATATACTCAAACCGGCTTAAGATTTGGAAATGGCAGCCTGGAGGCACATCAACAATGTGATGTATCCTCACAAATTAAGGCTAATACATTTTTAAACGCACCTGCTCCTTTTTTATCCCGGATACAAATTTAAACATGATACTAATGTTTGTTTTCTAAAAATATTTATGTAATTGTGGGCTCTTATTATAATTGGACCTTCTTCAATATTAATTATTATCCTAAACTAGTTTCTTATAGAAAATTCAAATAAATTATTGTTTTCAATATTTACTTGCCAAATTATAAGCAACAATTTATTTATTTTATAGGAAATCGCATACCTACTAATATCAACATGTAACAACAAAAGAAAGTTCCAAACAAAATTAAACAAGGGAGTTTCAGTTTACTTTTATCATTTTGGTTAGAGTTGGTTCAACATACTCATTAAAAATCTTGGAAAAAACCTTTAGGTAACTGCTAAATCTGTTGAAAACATTATGAATTACGGTGATAGTTTGAAAAACATCGTCAAATTGTACCTTTTTAAAATTATGGTAGTTTCCATCCGAATATCAAAAGTATTTCCCTTTATAATATGAATTCAAAATACCCATTTCAAAGTCAACCAAACGATATTATATTCGAGCTGGCAGTGCATTATAACCGGAAATACTTAGTGTTTGTTGTATATGCAGTGCGTTACAGATATAAATAAAACGGAAGTCGTTCAAATACGGCCTCCCGCTGAGTACTTGCAACTTGTTGCTAAAACATTGAAATTTATGCCAAATAAAATATCGCATGCATTTTGATGCCTTGTAAATGGAAATTTCACACTGAATATTGTTGAATATCAAACTAGAAATGGACACTTTTTGTTGCATTTGGTTAACAATGTGTTAATACCTTCGTGGTAAGTAAATTGCGGGGATTTTACAGTTAAACAATTTGCTAGCTTTAATACCAGTGAGATCTTTTAAAAAATGTTGTTATTAAAACATGATTTTTATTTTATTTAAGTGCTGCATTTAGACAGGGTAATCTGTACATGTGATAATTAGAAATTTTTCGTCGCCAATACTAACGCATAAAAACATTTAAAAAAAATTGTCTTTGAAAGTTTACAAATGAAATCAAATTTGTATCATGTGTTTACACCCAGTTTAGTTTATATCTTTGCTATAATGTAAGATTTTTAGAGCGGTTAATAAAAATAACTTTATAACTTTATTATGCTCCTCATAAAGATTAGATATTATATTTTGAGCGGTGGTGGTGGCCCAGTGATAGCGTCGCGGTCTATGAGTCTAGAGATCGTCGGTTCGAATCCCCACTTCGACACGACTCGATTCCTATTTTCAAGCACAAGCCGCTTTATTGGAAAAAGTATTTGCAAATTGAAATACGTGCAAATATCATAAGATTGCAAAGATTTCTTTTTAAATAAATAAAAAATATATATTAATAAGATCGAATAGTCTTGAATTTTATACTATTTTTTTATAGAAAATTAATGAAATTACAATGCTAAAAAATATTCATTACAAGTTTAAAAGGCGAACGAAGCGAATACGTTGAATTCAGAAGAAACAAAACTAAAAAAATACACAACTCTAATAGCTATTCTTCTTCCAAAGAGAGATTTATGAATATTTCTCGAGAATCAAAAGAATAAATAAACCGAAGCCGCAATCAAATACAATGGTGTAACCAAATCAAATTCAGTCGCTGGTTTCAAGGAGTGCTGCATTTTCATCTGAATAAGGCTGTATGAAATATTCCCCGCCTTACTTTAATACAGGCGGATAAAAGTTTCAGTAGCCACCCCTGGAATATATGATTTGTTAAACAGAATACAAATTTCGTTTACTTTTGGAATCAAAATTTAAAGCATATTGTAATACCAACACATCATTTTTTAGTGAAAAAAAATTGGGGTTTGTGATTTTACAAGTTTTAAGCATACATATAAGTCTCAGTTGTTTGATTTTTATCCGTTAATATTTTTTGTGATTACTTTTACATTGTATAAAATAAAAAAGTGTTCTAAGCATTTTTTGGAAACTATTAAACATTATGACTAATGAGATAATAAAATGAGAACTAAATAAAATTGAATTGAACAATTAAATGCAAATAAGAGCAAAGAACCGTTGAAAAATATAGTTGAGTATGTAGTAGGTATTAAACAAATAGTGGTTGAAAAATACTGCAACTTATGAAGTCTCTATATTTAGTAATTTTTTTATTTTTATAATGACTTAACATCGAGATTTCTATAGACAAGTTTGATTTTCACATTCGCCGTCGGTGTACGCCGTCGTACTTTATATGAGTAACGTACCCCTTAATTTGAGTACAGCTTTACTCCTTACTTTAAAGCGACTGAGGGAACGCAAAGCCACTAAAGAGAACCCATACACAACAATACTCACAAATGAAGGAATTCCGAAAGTAGGCATTTTGATGTTAAATTCTACTTTAAGTGGAACTGAGAAATTTGCATAAACAATCGCGGATTTTGTTTGTTTCTTGGAAAGCATTTCAGTGGTTCACCGTTATACGTTTAAAGTCTTTATTAAATTTTGGTATGAAAGAATAGGATTTGAATACATTAAGCATAACAATGATGTTAAACCTGCTCTTGAGTGGTGTATTCGAAATACTTCGGCCGTATTTCAAGGGCTGTGTTTTATGGCTCCTAATTGGGCGCCTACACGCAACATTCTTTTTCCGTGTCTTTGTGATATTTAATGAATTCCTCAATTATGACTATTTGTCTGGGACAATTTCACTTCTTTGAATAATATTTATTTTAAGTGAAAACACACCCTAATACGGAATTAGGTACAAAGCTCCCCCTTTTTTTAGAACGTTTCAAACAAATAATCTATGCAGTAACCATAAATAATTTCTGTATGATATAATAAGTGTTTTAAGTAAGTATGTAATAATAAAATAATTTGTTCAGTATTTCTTCACAGATATTGAATTTCGCACCCGATACAAAATGACATTAGAAACTTATTGGATAATGAGTCTTTTTAGACAGGAATATAGAAAACTCCGACTATTTACATTGATTGTTTAATCCAACCTGCTTTATTGGGTACCACGTATTAATTTTTAAAGGTTCATTCGACCAACGCATATTTATCATTAAAACAAAATATCCCAAAGTGGTGATACGTTGTTTTCATTAATAAATATATTTTTTTTTTATTAAACATCTATTAGTCGGGTTAACCCATACTTACGTTTATGGAATAATTTATTACTGAGTGTATTCATGTAAGATTTAACAAAAAGGTTTCATAGTAAAAACCATAAATTTCAACATCTTGAAAAATACAAGAGGATCGCTAGAGTCCTAAATCTTTTCTTGATTTGTGAGAAAATGTTGCACTATCAATCAACTGAAGACCAAAATATGTTTTGATTTATATGTCGTCATTTCTCCGCGGAAATATTTTATACGGAAATACAATAATTATTTATTTTTTGTACCACAAAACTTATCCGACCTAAACAAAATAGACAAGTTACACCATTTCTTACTGAAACATTACCGATTCAGTAAAATTGAGTTTCACGTACGAAAATTTTGATGTAATTCAGTTTGAGTAATTTTAGCAAGACATTGAATATTTTCTTGTAACTAAAAAATATTTTTATCATAATCGTAATTTTTCTACACTTAACTTCAGTAAAAGTTAAATGATTTTGTCAGAGGTGGTAAAAAATTATCAATTTTATTTTGAATAAGATCAGAGGATCTAAAAAGAGTGGTTTTTCTTGTGTAAAAAAGTAATACTCGTACGTTACTTTACTATGGTAGCATTTAGAAATAAAATATTACGGATAATTTTTTTAAAACACCTTTATACATTACTAATAATTTATTGCACAAAAGCTAGGTGAACGGGTGGTGGTCCAGAGATAGCGTCGTGGTCTTTAAGTATAAAGATCCCTAGTTCGAATCCTCGTCCACCACGATTCGATTCCCGTTTTCAAGCACAAGCCACGTAGGCTTAATTGAAAACAGTATTAACAAATTCCATAGATTTCCTTTAAATTAAAAAAATGATCAGTCGGATTTTAAAAGTAATAAAAGGTTTTTGAAAATGATTTCTTTTACAAAGTATTTTTTAAGCATCCATTTCACTTAACTGGTCATACCTAATAATAACGAAATAATCGGATAGTTCAAAACTAACAAAGTAATCCATTTCCAACCTTTGAACTAACTGCCTCCCAATAATTCACTCTTTTATTATTTGAGAAAAGGCTGTGGCTGATTTTTTGTTGAAATCGTAAAAGTTTTCCCGGGAAAACGAGTTTCCGTTGAGTTTGAAAACTAAAATCCACCCTGGGTATACGATAGGTGGCGCGAATTTATGAACTGGTTACATATCCAGTGGGTAATTAAAACTAGTGAACTTCTCACTTTGTCAGGGAGGATATTGATTGTTTTTTTAAACTAGATATCTACTCCATTAAATCCTATTTTATTTCCTTATGATTGTTTTGTTTGAAGGATAGATATACGAAACGTGTTTGATGTGAAGACCTAGAAATCCGAGGCTCTAAGAACTTGGGTGATGAGATGGGTGGACGATATCAAGAAGTTTGCTGGAAGACGATAGATGGGGACGGCGCAGGATCTGGAAGAGTGGAGGCGGCAGAGGGAGACAGTATATCCAGCAGTAGACCTTCACGAGCTGATACGATGATGATTTTTTTTAAATAAAAAAATATATTACCAACTTACCAATTACCCCTTATGTATGGTAGTGAAGCGTGGTGTTGGAAAAATAAGGACGAAAGTAGACTGAATGCTGTTGAAATGCGATCTCTCAGGTGAATGTGTGGTAAGACTATGTATGATAGGTGTACAAATGTCGAAATTAGAGCAGAGTGCAAGGCTGAGATAAGCATTATCGACAAAATTAAGAAAGGGCTTTTACGATGGTTTGGTCATGTGGAGCGGATGAGTGATGAAAGAACGGCTAAAAGAAGTTTAAATGCAAGTGTGCCTGCATGTAGAAGCCGCGGAAGGCCGAGAAAGACATGGCTTGACCAAGTACTTCAAGTACTTGAAAGTGGTTATGTGAAAAGTCGGAATAATCGGCGTATGTGCATGAGAAGATGTATGAATGTAGAGGAAGCAAAGGAAGTCTATCAGGACAGAGTGGTAGGGCGTTCTATCCTCTCTGCCTACCCCTACGGGGAAATGGCGAGATGATTATTTAGTTATATTACTATGCAAAATATTTTACTTGAATTTGAACTAAGGCGTAATACTGTTTATCTTACCTTCATGTAATACACCTTTAATAATATCAAATGTATACCTTAACTGCAATATGTTATAAAATTTACAAATGATCCAATCCTAGTTAGTACATAAATATGTAAAGATGAGAATTTTCTGTAACACGGATAATTTATATCAATATGAAATGAATAAAAAACTAATTTATTATTTATTCGTTAGGTACCTACGTACATCTAAAATATACTTACATCGACTAAAAAGTTGCAACTAGGCACATTCTAAGTTGAATTTATTCGCATTTACAAATAATTATTTCACTGCACTACATGGCAGTAATCCATTCGATTCATACAAACTAAAAAGTTCACCCACCCTCCCAAGGCTCGATGGACGGTCCGCGGTCGACAGCTCCCTACCGAGCGGACGCGACATAATTTTTAACTCGGGTAATGGACTTTGAATCTGTCACGCCTAAAAATGGATGACTACAACACCGATGAACACGCCTGCACCCCTGGTACACGCTTTATCTCTACTAGGTGCAAATAGTTTACTGCATGATGGTTTATTTACAAGCTGAGTTTAATTACTCCGAATGCCTCTGAAAATAAAGACGGAAGTAGAATTTTTGAACAACATTTTGAATGAATACAAATACTTGTAGACAAATTACTGGATTATACCCATGCTGGGCTGATATCAGATATTATTGATATCTCAACAGAGACAGAGAAGCTCTGGAAACGAATGTGGGTTATCTAGGCGTTTACAGCGCTTATGACCTGTCATTGGCTGGGTTAAGTGGCCACTTGACGTAATTACAACATTCCCTATTCCTTATGATTGTTTCATCTTCAGACGTCTGCTAGTAGGTAATAAAGTTCAGATTCGAACCTTACTTACACCAATAATGTAGATCGCCCAAAAAAATACTTTAACAATATTCTCAATAGATGTCAGTATAGAGAAAGAATGTTAAAAATATTCGAAATCTGTCGAAATAACAACTCGCAAGCGGATTGTTCTTTACATCTTAGATATATACAAGTTTCAAAAATTTGTCATACATGGTTGTCAGATGACAGGCGGAATGGGGAATGTTGTAATTACGTCAAGTGGCCACTTAACCCAGCCAATGACAGGTCAATAAGCCCTGGAAGTAGAATTATTTACCATTTTTTTTGGATAATTGTTTTTGCAGATACAGAGTTTTAGCGCTTGTTTGAGGCATTCCACTACAAATACTTTCCCTGATCCGCACCCAGTGGTACATAGGGAACTGCATCGTTACACCAAGTGCAGTGTATCTAGATCATTTTATTACATACATTACGCTTCAGTACTAATCCAAGGTATCTCACATAAAATATTAATATGAATCACGCGAGTAAAATTTTAAACTCGCTTTAATGTTCAATTAATGACGATATCTAAATATGTACACCTATCTACTTTCTACGGTATTTTTATCAAAAGATACCTCTTATTATTATTGTTTTATTTTAAAATTTATTTCAAAATCGTAGTAATATTTATATTATTGATTTCAAATACATTTATTACACGTATTTCTCATGAGTTACATATAGTTCATTATCACAATGTATATAATATACCTACAAATACAAAGTTTCGCTTAAAAAAGAGCGACAATATCACTAATTTAACATGATAATATTTGAAGCCAACTTTATTGAGAATTAAACAAAAAAAAAAACTGAAAAGCAATCGCATACCGTAACCAAGTAGTTATAATAATAAGTTATTTAACCTACAACATAATAAATAAGTAGCAAAAATATACGTTGATACAAATAAAAAAAATACTTATTGAGGGAACAAAATACATAAGTATTATTAAAACCACTGTTTTTTTTAGAAACTCAATTTCACTAACTAACTAACTAACTAACTAACCATCACGCCATTCCCCGTAGGCAGAGGATAGAACGCCACACCACTCTGTCCTGGCACACTTCTCTTGCTTCCTCCACATTCATACATCTTCTCATGCACGCACGTCGATTATTCCGACTTCTTACATGCCCACATTCAAGCACTTGTTTTACTTGATCATGCCATGTCTTTCTCGGCCTTCCTCGACTTCTACATCCAGGCACAGTTGCATCATATATTTTTTTAGCCGTTCTTTCATCATCCATTCGCTGTACATGACCGAACCAACGTAAAAGACCTTTCTTAATTTTGTCGATAATGCTTATCTCAGCCTTGCATTCTGCTCTAATTTCAACATTAGTGCACCTATCATACATAGTTTTACCACACATTCGCCTGAGAGATCGCATTTCAACTGCATTCAATTTACTTTCATCCTTATTTTTCCAACTCCATGCTTCGCTTCCATACATAAGGGTTGGTACCAGAACTCCATTATGCACTGCCAATTTAGCCTCTTTTGATAAGCACTTATTAGATACTACCGACTTTAAGGCACCATTAATTCTGTTACCGGCACTAACCCTCCTTTCAATGTCCTTGTCCATATTTCCATCACTTGTGAACATGCTTCCCAGATATACAAATTCTTCCACCTGTTTCAAGCTATCGCCATTACTACAATCTTACACTTAGTCATATTTTCATTTCTTTCAAAAACCATCACATTTGACTTTTCGACGTTCATTAATAGATCACTCTCCTTGCACACATCGTAAACCTTTGTAACCAAGGACTGCAATTCTTCTTCGCTATCAGCAAGAAGCACTGCGTCATCGGCGTACAAAAGGCAACTAACAATCATACCACTCATTCTCGCTCCCACGCCCATATTTTTCAACTCTTTCATACAATTATCCATGTATATGTTAAACAACCATGGTGACATCACACATCCCTGTTTGACTCCTTTTGGGATGTCAAACCACGACGTGAATAACCCATTTACCCTTACACACGCTACACTGTCTTTGTACAAGGAAGCAATAGCGCGGACAAGGTTGTCGTTCACTCCATACTCAGATAAGACCATCCATAGCTTTTTCCTATCAACACGATCAAATGCTTTTTGCAGGTCAACAAAAGCGCAGAAAAGCTTCCGGTTTTTCGCCAAAAACTTCTCCGACAAATTGCGTAACGCAAATATTTGATCCATACATCCTCTGCCATTCATAAATCCACTCTGAACATCCCATATTTTTTCCTTAGTCACATTTCTTACTCTCTCAATCAGTATTCTTCCATATATTTTACCAACAGCGCTTAAAAGGCTGATAGCTCTGTAATTCCCGCACTCAACCTTAGAACCCTTTCCCTTGTATAAAGGCATAACCACAGCTCTCCTCCAATCAAGTGGAGTGCTGTGCTCCGTTAGACACAAGTTAAAAAGTTTATGTAGCCATGTGAGAATTATTTTACCACCCGACTTAATAAACTCTGCTGCAACACTATCATAGCCTTGCGCTTTACCATTCCGCATACATCTGACAGCCCTGATAATTTCTTTCATACTAATCGGGCTTTCTTCATCATTTGCATTCAAACATAGCTCAGGTAATGTTGATACACCGCCCGAGTAGTTTACGGTGTGCGATTCGTACACTTCCACAAAGTTTTCCTTCCATCTGTCTTTTATACCAAATCTCACTTGTTATCATTTTTCCATCCTTGGCCTTAACAACTGTCATACGTCCACTTTCACTACTATTCCGAGAGTTTTTCACCGCCTTCCAGAAAAAATTTTGACATTTTCGTGGAAATTGTCACTCATTTTCATTCCTTCCTCTTCATTCAATTTTCTCTTTCGTTCACACACACCCTGTTTTAACCTTCTTCTTACATTCACTATACACACGTTTAGCAAAAACATATTCACTTGTATTCCGTTTATTGACAGAGAGCAAATTTATCCACGCATTCTTCTTTTCTTTTACGAGTTTTTTGACTTCGTCGTCCCACCACGCATCACCTTTCTTTCTCCCTATTGTTGTCACACCGCACACTTCTTTCGCCGCCTCACACATACTTGTTTTCAAACATTCCCACATATCATTTATACCCAAACATTCAACGTCTTCCTCGTTTAGTCTATGACTCACCGATCTTTCAAAATTATGTCTTATGTCAGCATTTTGCAGTTTTTCAACTTTGACCCTAGATGGAGCCTGCACTTTGTGTGTTTTGGACACAACTCAATTTCAGTGGTTAAAAAAAAAACCCTTCTCTATTTCTCCTCTATCAGTCCTTTTTTACCGTGATGAATTTATATATATTAACGTTTTCGATCAGTTTCAACCCTTCTAATCTTCTAGTCTACCCTATTCATCTATTCAGCCTACCTAGATTAAGTCACGCAATTCATATTCTGAAAATAGAGATGAAATAGGATACACACAGTCATAAATCTACCAAAGCTTTAGAAACACAAAAATGTTTTATACTGCCCAAACCGACGATGTAAAAGATGATTAGTTAGTGAGTACAAAAAAAAATTCTAATTTTAATATTTTCCTAATAATTATGCCATAATAAGATTTTATTTTAGTGATTCGCACTTATAAAATTTCTTCCAGCCCCAGATGCATCGGTAAAAATGCAATTTTCTTTCACGGAGGTAGGCTTTGAACAAAGTGAGTTGAGCAACAAACTAGTTGAATAACAAATTTAGAATTCCGCTGCCACAGGAGCCTGTAAGACTAAAGAAACAAGCCCCGCGAAGTCTATAACAATGTTTTTACACGAAACTGTTTAAGAAGTCGTTATTCAAATGAACAAAACTTGAATACTACTGAATAGTTGTGTGTAGGATGTCAACCAACTATGGCCGGGTATTTGCTTCAGCTATGTATCGGGTTGGATTGTTAGGATTGTGTTGGATAATTACACAGCGGGAAAAGGGGGGACAAACTAAATGAATAGCCTGGTTATTATAGGTACAATACACACGTACTAGATATAGCTGAACGCATCATGTGTGAACTGTGGATTGTTGACCGAGTTACATTTGGATGTCACAAACAGACAATAGTGACATTGACGTATTTCGTTCCTTATTTGGCACGCGACCACAAACATTGGATAAAAAAATAAATAACGTATAGTTTTTCTTTGTTCTCGGCTAATAGGACTTTTTACGTACGTAAAAACGATTGTGATTTCGAAAATTATTTTTCATATCTAACATTCATGTAATGGGGCGCTAGACTACGACACAAAGATTCTGGGCTCGATTTCTTATTGATAATTTATTTTCAAAGGAGATAAAAAAGAAATTTAAAAAAAAAGACGATACGAACTCGCTTCCGGTGGATATCTAAAACGTGCGAAAAAAATATTGCTCTGGTGCCATATAAATTCCGGGGAGGAAATCGATAACTGCGATTGTATGGAAAAACTGCCACTGATCACGTGACAGCTCATCCTTCTAAATAAAATCCGTTTCGTTAAAACGTACTTAAGTACACACTTATACCATAAGATATACCTACACTTTTATTATAGTTTTTGGAAAATAGAGCTTTCGCGCAAACACGTGAAAATACTAAAATACAAGCAAAAAAAAGATTCATACTCCTTGTTGTATGGCAATCGGCATAACATCACGAAACACTAAATTTATAATACTATTTCATTATTAGAAATTACTGCAGAGTAAAATACCCGTTATTTTAAGTAGATATTATTAGCTCTATACAGCGCAATAGGTATGTTATAACAGCCTAATGTATGCAACTAGTAAAAAAATCAAATGGTAAAGTTAGAAATAATTATTAGTTCCTGTTTTCTGCACTCAATTGGCCCATTCCAATCATGGAAAATGTCGCAAAGGCCTAACTGAATCAAATCCTCTTTAAGAGTCAACCTTCTGCTCTTGTACATGCTTTACTTATATATTGGTACATACACTCGGCGATCTAAAGTACAAACACAGTAATCACAAGTTTTACCAAAACGTTTTATATATTTTCTGACGCTTTTGCGGATAAATCACGTTTGGTGTTTTTTTCAAATTGTTTTTAGGCATACAATAAATTTATAACCAACAATTTTTTTATTCTAAAAATATAGCTACACCTTTAAATGCGTACTTATCTAGCAAAATGCTAATAGGAACTTACCCTAATAATTTATTGGTTATTTGGCTTGCTTATTGTAAGAGAAAAAAGGTTTCCGGCGTCCCGGACATCCATTGCAGACAATTTGTAATTTGTAATGTCGAAGATACGGAAGGTGGACACAGAAATTAGCGATAGCTTGAGGGCAGTTTAAAGAATCCATATGCACCACATGGGTAGCGGAAATGGATTGATGATGTTGATGATTATTAAATTTTTATTTTTCATGAAGTGTTTTTACTTATGATAGTCTACAGCCGACTTCGAGCTGTATAACCTTATATGAATTTTGAACAACCTAGTTTCAGTTGCACCACCTATGTTGATTGAATTATAGTACCGTACGCGTATATACAAATATGTACGTTAGTTCTACTTAGAGTAGTTAGAACCATCCACACTCTATACCCACTCGTAACTGATTGAATTATCGATCTAACCCAACGTAATTACATATACACATCCTCTATTACTCAAGTGCTTGACATGTCTTGTGAGTTATGATATATTGTATAATTCATCTAGTAAAAATTCAGTTATTGTTTTCAACATTATCATTCTATATTCACTTTAATTGAAAAGCACATGGATTCCATAAACTGGTTCTAAGCAATACGATTTGCAGATCTTATGTTAAAATCAAAAAACGATTTTTTTGGTTCTACGTGATTTTATTATCAAGTTAGTGACAATTGTTTCGCCTTGTAAGGGCATTATCAAACTGTCCCTTACAATCCGAAACAATATCATAATGCCCTTACAAGGCGAAACAATTGTCACTAACTTGATAAAAAAATCACGTAGAACCAAAAAAATCGTTTTTCGATTTTAACATAAGATATCATGGAGTTCTACAAAATAAATGCCATATCAATCAATACGATTTGGAGACATTACTGGTCTATTACTAGGTGCTTGACGTGTGCTTTTATCACTATTTTGAATTAATTTGATGCATCCAAGTAAAAATGCAGTTATCATCATGTGGGGGTGAACAACCCAGATGGTACAACGTCCAAAGTGCAAATATAATTCAGCTGCATCAGGTATTACTACACGAGTTAGTAATTCCTAGAAAATCATCAGCTGACGCTGCAATTCATACGGGCAGTATGGCTTTGCACACGAATGTCTATCCCCACCACTCAACTCTAATAACAAAGGACTACTGGCCTATAAATACCCGTACCGAGCGAGGGTCAGAACGCAGTGCAGCACAACCATCTTATACCATCTACGCAGTTACTCTCTTCAGTCGGAGAGTCGCCTGTCCGCGTCAGTAGCCAAGATGTAGCGTCTTGCCTGACGTAGACGACGCCGTCATGGAAGCCTCGGACCACGCCCTGGATTCACACTCTTGGTACCAGCAACGGAAGCCCGACCGCATCGTCTGCTCTCCACGTTGCTTCGCTACCAACGTTGTTCCAGCCGCCGACTTCGCTCCATCGCTACGGAACTGCCACGCACTCATCATCCGACACGCAACACTCATCCTTGTTCACCGAATAAACGAATACAACATCACCGGCGTTTCCACTAACCTTCCACTGGTAAAAGAGGACTCCTCTGATTTCAAACCCCTTAAATCATTATTATATATATTTGCTCATTATGTAGTGTATATGGATTCTAAAAACAGCCTACAAGCAAAACAATGAATGGTCTATTACTTATAGTAATAAATCAACGAATTGTTAAAACATTTACGCATTATTTCCTTCAAATTATTAGAGTTACTAGCAAAAACTATTAAAATTAAACAATTTAAGCACATGGAATGTTATTATGGTTAACATGTATGTCCACTAGGGTGGTCACAAAAAATCAATGTTGGAATTTTTTTGAGGGGACCCCCTTAAAAGCTGCCAATTGCTAAGAAATGAGATTGGTGAAGTTTCAGCTCAATTGGATAAGGTTAACCCGTGCCTCATCAAGGTTGAAGTTTTAACTTTCTATAAAAATGTTTTTTTTAAAATTAAAATACCTAACAATATTGCAAGATTTAATTACATATGCTGTCCAGATTTTGCTTGATTTATTTTCTCAATTGGTACATAAAAAAGGGTGTAATTAACACTGTTTTCAAAGTAAATACAGCACAATCCAAATTGAAAAATGATGGATTTAGGAGAAAAGAAAAACCAAAAAGGTACAAAAATAAGAAGAATTAATGTTAAAAATTTTATTACTTAAAATATAAGAAAGAAAAGCATTATAAAAGAAAGAAATTATTATTAAAATTATTAACATTTACAATTTTTAGATTAAGGTGGTAATGGCTTAGATAACGTGGCTTTTGAAGAGTCAGGAAAATTTTTTCGACATTCCGATACAACTTGTAACAGAAACTGTCGTTGTTCTTTGTCTTTTGTCAAGCAGGAATTGAAGTCTTGGATTAATTTTACCCCTCTTTCAGCTATGTCATTGACAACCTTGAAACCGTTCACTATTTTTTTTGCTTTTAAATAATGTGCGTTTCCACACCATATATCAGGATCCGTATTTAAAAATTCTGTATCAATTTCAAATCTTTTGAAAAAATTTAGAGTTTGATGAGAAACAAAAAAATCAATATCTTTGTCCAATAAATTATCCACTTGATGGAGACTGAGTTTTGCTTTCACATCCCTATCATCACATGTTTTTTCTACAATTGGAATTAATTGTAGACATTTTACAGCCATGCTAGTTTTGACTCTTTTTTCTAAATTTTCATCGAAGAAATAAAATGCGACTTGCTCAGAATTGAGGTACCACAGATGATTTATCATTTTAGACAGTGCCTTGTCTGCAAGTTCTTTATCGATTTCTCTATATTTTACAAGAGATTTTAAAAAATTGTAGGTCTTGGTTGGGGGCCAGAGTGGGTTTGGGAGCGTTAAAACCACGCTTTTACGTAAATGTTTTATTAAAAATAAACAAATGTCAGTAATAGCTTTTTTTTCCAAATTTGTTAATGTAAATTGATCCCTGAAAAGATATATTTTGATACAATAAATGGCCTTTGCCATCCATCTAGCGTGATGAATGGCACCAGGTACTTTGAAAAAAGTGTCTTTTGTGTGGGGGTACGTCCTAACACAATTAACGAAAGTTGAATAAATTCTTTGTAATCATTCCTTGGCTGTTGGTTTTTTTAATTGTTCTGTAAGAAAAATTGATATTTCTTCTGCATCCCCTATTTTATGTCTAATATTTTTATCTTCAAAAGCAGTTTTGTATTTTGTCTTGTCTAGCTTTGACCATTCAGTCTGAAACTTCTTAAAAATATTTGAGTGGGGGTCAAGTAGTTGTGCCCATTTTTAAATCAAAAACTGATTTCAGAATAATTTCTAAAATATGGTGGCGACATGCTAAATAAAGAAGATCTTTCTCTAATAATTGCTCCAACAAAACGCAGGTTCCGTTGAGGCGACCAGTATTTACCGCTGTGGTATCAAAACACATTGCCTGGATTTTTTTCAACTGCCCCCCACTCTTCAACTGCTGAAAATACAGCTTTTGCCTGAGTAATTCCAGTACCATTTTCAAGCTGAGGAACTCCTTATCAACTGTTCTTCATCCCCACAACTAATCAAAACCGCTACCCTTTCTACATTTTCTTTGCTCAATATATCTGGAAGTAATTTTCCGTCCCAGTGCACAACAGCTCCTTCTAATCGGAATTTTTGAATCTATGTTTGATAAGCTCAGTCCTTTGTTTTCGGAATAGCTGTCTGCGAAGTCGTATTACACTTCTACTTATAATTAAATTCTGTGAGTCAAAAACCTAACGCCTCTGCAGTAGCTGATATTATTCGAACTGCGTCTCTATCTGAAATACTACATCTATCTAACAATAAAGACAATTTTTCGGTAATAATATCTTCACTTCCCCTAGCGTACTTCTTTTTCTTTATTTCTGGTTCTCCTTCCTCTGTGTCGGGAAAATTCACCTCCATCTCTTCCTGTTCTTCTTCTGATGTGCTGCTTGTTGAAGATTCCAGTTCTGCAATTAAATTTACATTTTCTAAAAAAAAAGGGAAAAACCCATTAAGCGGTAACAAGCAGTAAGCAAAGCACTCACGGAATAGGCATCAAGTCAAATAATCTCAAGAGAAAAAGAGTAGGGAAAACGTGAAAAAAAGAGAGAACAACTCTACTAACCTACTTTGTTTTGTGATTTTTCCAATCTCGCCATCTCCGCTGCTCGTCTTTTTTCTCTCTTCGTTGTTCTGCTTTTACGAAATTCATGTCAACGCCTCCCATGCAGCCAGGGCGTCCTTTTTTTCTCTGGAGTAACAAAAAAAACTGCTTGTCTTCTTCAACAGTGTTTTTTAATGCATCCTGATGAGCAATATCAAAAAGGTCATCAAGGGCTGACTTGAAAGCTTCTATTTTATTATTTTGAGCTGTGCTTTTAGACTGTTTGCGTTTTTTTGTAGTTTTCTCCACTCTTCGTACAGTTTTTCAAGCTTTACAACACAATCTTTAAAGTGTCTGGTTGGTATCTTAGCTTTCTCCCAAAAAATTACAACTTCCTGTATTGTAAGTCTTGCAGCTTCTCTGGTGTTTAATTTCACTTGCCGTATATTATAAAATAAGCTGCGTAAAACTTGACAATTAGATGGTAACTTACTGCCAGTGATTTGATGAGACATGTGGCCAATTAAATACACCATTTCTTTCTGCCTTGAACTCGAACCTGAACGAACATGGCTCGTTGATGCTGTAGAAGACATAGTCCCTCAAACTTCACTAGAAAAAACTCACTAGAAGAACGTTGTTCAATAATGTCTACTTGTTCACTGTTTGAAACCAAACATTATCTAAAGCCCTATGACCTCTCCCCCACACTTTCGAAATAGTGGGAAAACCCCAGGCACCCCAGACAAGGAACACAAAAGGAAAGGTGTTGTTAATGAGACTCCAGGTAGGGATTCTCAGAAGGGTTCTTGGCAATAGCTTTTTAGACCAGATAGTTAACCACTAACTTGCAATTCCTAAAAACATTTGTAAAGTTAAAAAAATGTTTATTTTATGTTTTATTATATATATATATATATTGTAAACGTGTAAATTCCGAGTCAGGTACTAGGTACCTGCCCCGGAGTTCACGTCGACTTCCTGAAGTGGCAACACTGTCCCTCTCGACAGTTTTATCGGTGACGGCGAGGTTGGCTATGCAAAAATGGCCGCCGACACCAGCTAGTTGACGTGTTGTAGAATCACGGCGAAATCCCGGATGCCGGTGACGCCGTATCTGTGAGGAGCCCGGTCCTAGGGAACCGTAAGTTTTAACCACTTGTAGCATCAGACATTCCGAACATAGCACCCACGGCTTGCCTAATTACTGTGTTTTTCTTCCAATCACTAGGGGCTTCCTTACTTCCCTTCATTTTGGTCCCTTGAATATGAGTATTATTCTTAATATTTTATCCGTTGATACGGAGTATAAATCGCTGGACGCGTATGGCTTGGATCGTCGCTGATAGCGAGAACCACGTGATCCTAGCAAACTTCACGACTTATAAAGCTGCCCGGTTATTTTTTGTACCCACGTGCTGTTTGAAAGCGCACTATATTCATCGAGCAATCGAAGTCCATTCTTCATCTCCACGGATCCTGTCTTCAGCTGCCGAGACCGTCGAGCACGCCACCTGTATGCAAATTGACCTCGGGGCATTCTCCGCGTGTTTAGAGCAGTATGGCGAAATTGCCGTATGCTAGTCGATGTTTTCTATAATTTTAACTCTTGTGCAAATTAATTGATTTATCAAAATTATTATTGTATATTTCCCCTCAACCTAGTGAGGTAGTCTTGATGGCCAAATGTAAATTCAGATTGACTAGATTGTGTTATTAATGTAATTGGTTGAGGTGTGGAAAATGTAGCTTATAAATTTAACTTCGAAATTTTTAGGTTAGACAGCTTGTATGTGAAACTGTACACTTGGTTTTATATGATTTTTGTACTTAAAATTATTGCATCATCCTTAATTAAACTGTTATATTGAAATTCCTATTTCTTTTATTTCTTCCCAGGTCCGCGTCCCGTATGTTTGGCAATGTGTTCTCTGCTTTAATTCATTAGATTCGTTTTGATAAATTCTTTTAAAATAAAATATTTCATAGAGATTTCTTGTTAACTTCTGAGCAAGTTGGTGAAGCGATGACGGGGATTCTGGTTCAATATGGAGGACCAGAATCTTCTTCATCACAAATGACGCCCAAAATCGTGGAGCGAAGCAACCCTCATATAGAATTCTCTATGATGGCGCCCTATTAGATATTTTTTAAATTGAACACGGGACAAATGTCGGGAGCGTGGAATGGGGAGAAATTGGGAAAATTAACGGAAAAAATGGGGAAAATATTTTCTCTATACATCGCCGGTATCTTTCTAAGTCGTGTGGTATCCATCTTTTGTATTCGACATCACCTATTCCCTTACCCTGCCAATCGACGAAATGGTCCAGTCTGCTGCAGTCTACAAGGAAGCTGGAAGGAGGAGCCGACGGCGAGACAGCGGAACCAGAGGCACGCGGAAAATTTCATGGAGGAAGGACATTTTTTTCTCTCGAAAATCTGCGAGGGTCAGGTGATATCGTTCCATTTTAATTTTGTGCATTTACCAGTGAATAACTTTCTTTATCAGAAATTGTTCGTGGGTATTTTTTTTTGTAGAAATATGTGGGTAATTTTTGTGCTAGCTACAAATGTTGTAAGCTTCACTTGGATACAAGCTGAGTGTACCTTTGGGTGTTAAATTTTTTTGAGCGATTATTGTAGCTTGGGCTTTCGTGGAAGACAGATGTCTTGAGTGTTAACTTTTTACAATCGTTTCTAATATTCGTGATTAATTGATAAAGCATGGAAACTTATCTAAGTTAACCACTAGTGCAATTACTCAATTATATCACACATTTTATTTTGAAGTTATAGATCTTGTGGAAGTTGAATTATTTCTCTTGCGAAATAATGTTATTTTACGAATAATTTTTCTTTGAGTGTTGTTGCAATTTGGAGTGAAGTGTGTCGATTCATTCTAATAATTTGTTTTTCGTAATTTAGTGTAAACTTACACTAGTGCATATTGTTTTTAATCGAAATTGAGATTTAACGATATACATAAATTCTTTAAAATTTTTTTAGCTGAAAACTTTTATAAATGGGGAATTATTATAATGGTTGATGGGAGTCTAAAACTTTTATAAATCATTTCAGATATAATCCGGTGCGCCTCTAATACAGATCGCAGCATTTTGCAGTGCGACAGGGAAGATTCAAGACTCGCGGCGTTCTGCAGTTGGCGAACGAAGATTCGAGAATCGCGTGCTGCAGGGCCGTGATCGAAGCGACATTGCGTCCGCACAAATTGCATCAGATTGTACCGTTTTGATTTTATTTTTTTGATTATATTCTTCTTGGAAGCTGATACAATTTTAATTTAAATTCATACTTTTTCCTGTTGGCTTTTGTTCGGAATTATAATGGAGTTAAATTCAGTTGAGAAGTCGGGGGAAGTGGATGGAAATAGTATGGGAGCCAGTCACGGTTATGGTATCGGAGAAGGCCTCCAAGGCACTTCCGTTGACTTACGCTGCCCACTCTTCCATCTGCATCAACCGCATATCTCGGACCACCTTTTATTAGACAAGATGCGTTGATTTCCCGAAGGGGAAACCAGTGTCTAAAATCCCTCGCCTTCATTTTGAAAGGTTGACAAAATTGAATATTTGTTTTAATGGTACCGAGGTAGTACATGATTTTATTGAAAACTTAGAGATTTTGAGAATAACCAGAGGTATTCCTGAAGACATTTTGTTGCAATCGTTTGCGGATCTTCTCTCTGGTATACCAAGGCTATGGTACTGGCCGATCAGAGACTCGTTCCAAACCTGGACCGCACTGAAGGAGGCGATGCTGGAACGGTTTGGAAAGTATTCGTACGAAGACGCGATCTTGCGTGAGCTACTTTTCACGCAGACAGCAGGCGCACGAAACTATGGCAGATTTCGTAGACTATATCCAACATCTGGCTTCAAAACTTACGATACCCTGGACTAAGGACTTTCTGTTGACTCACGTCCAGAAAAATTGCCGTTCCGAGTATGTTCGCTGATAACGTCAGGGAACGTAACCTCACTAAGCAGCCTGCAGAGGATGAGTCGGCAGGTGGAGTTTTATAAGGAACAGGAGAGAGTAGTATCAGCGGATAAGGAAGTAACTATAAATTCAAATTATACTAGTAGTAAAGTTAAGAAGAACTGTAGTTGTACGGGGAATGTAGCTGCCATAAATGCCCTTAAGGCAGAAATTCTTAATTTGAAATCCACCAATGTAGAGCGTGGAATGTCTTGTTTAAAATGTAAAAATTTCGGACACTCTTTTGGAAGTTGCCCAAATATTAAGGAGTTAGTATGTTTTGGATGAAGTTTAATATAGCTCCCTATTTGTTTAAAAATATGTGTATTAAGTTTAGTGCTAACAACGGTAAACTTTGTGTTTCAGCTTTAATCTCTCCTGACGAATTGGAGGGACAGCAGCGTCGTCAGCTGAAACAAATGGTGATGGAGTTCGAAGAGATATCCTACGAGAAGAAAGGACTTGGACGCACTACACTCGCGGAGCACGAGATCGTCACAACTGGATCTGCGGTAAAACAGAGAGACTACCCTCTGTCACCAGTAAGGCAAAAAGCAGTTAGAAGCCCAGTTTGACGAAATGTTAGAACTAGGAGTAGTGGAGCCTTCGAACTCATCGAATTAGGATCCGTAGTTATTTAATTGTAGATTTTATAGTATAATTTTAATTTGTTCGCCGATAACGACATCTATGATGTCAAATCGGAAACAATAAACGGGGTTTTGTGTCCTTGCTAGAACGGAGTAATGTTTATTTTATTTTGGTTGACAGTTGTCAATGTTTATCGGTCAAAATCACTAGCTGTCATTAACTTTGTTTACATTCGGTGAATGAAGTTGTGAGTTAGTAAACATAGTGAGGTTATGTTGTGTTTGTTGTTTAGTATAGAAGTTTTTTATGTTTGTTGAGGTAGGAGTAATCAACAAACCAGAGGGACTTAATGCGGGTTTAATATACAAACAAAGTGAGGTTATGTTGCACACGGGTTAATCACCTGCATGTAATCGCATGGATGTTTCTTATATAATCGCATGGATGTTTCTTTTGTAATAGTAGATAGGAGTTTAGTTTTTTTTTTCTGAATTAGGTCAACGCAATTAAAATGGCTTGACAACGAGTGCGCCTGACTCGTCAAGTAATTTTATATTTAATAATTTTGGTAAATATTGAAAATGTTTAGCGGTGTTTGTTAGTGGGATTTTGCAGAGCGTCATGAACTACGCATGATTTCACGAACATTCTACCTATGGCATATTGGGAAATTTGGGGAGATTGTAGTAATTGAAATTAGATTTGTTTTAAATTTTTTTCTTGTTGACCAATTCTAGTTTAAATAGTGTCGATACGGGACACCGGAGCCGTATAAATTGGAGTTAGGAGTATAGATGCTTAAGTGTGGGTTCCCGGAGTGAACACACATGGTAGGAGTGGAGTACTGCTACAAGGTGGTAGTGCTATGTGGGAGTAGAATATTTAGATGGGACGATGTTGTCGTACCTGCAATTGTGGAGTTGTTATACCCGTGCGGTGGTTTATCC
Organism: Micrasema minimum; assembly: GCA_022494985.1. NCBI lineage: Eukaryota > Metazoa > Arthropoda > Insecta > Trichoptera > Brachycentridae > Micrasema > Micrasema minimum. The sequence continues at coordinate 61,096 of JAGVSP010000047.1, read as the reverse complement.
TTTCGAGCGGAAAGATGAACACCAAAGGGTGATGAGAAGTTTCCGTTTAAAATTAACGATTCGACGTCAGCTAGATGACGTTGAGTTTTAGAAAACTGGGAGTTTGTGGTAACGTAGCGCGTATCGCGAAATATGGGCTGCCTTACGTCAGACTTGCAGTCTTGGGAAATCTAATTTTCATGATGAAGCTTGAACATTAGACATTAGGCAATGTAGGAGTAGATTGTTTAGGGAAATTTCTCATTTATGATATTGTGAATTACCTATTACAGGGTAATCATATGTGTATGGCAGCTGTTTAGGCCAATAAGAAAGGCCAAAACCTCTGTTGGTATAAAAAATAAAAAACTAAAGATTATAAGCTAGAAAGTTGGCTCAGTCGTCAACGAATTGTGAGAAGTAGGGTCTGGTAATATAACCACAGGACCTAACCTTTCATAAATTAGAAATCCATAACTGAAATGAACCTAATATAGCAACATTTCAGTATGGAGAACTTAGGACACAGATGCCATGGGAGATAACTTGAAATCAATGTCAACAAACATAAATTCATAAAAAAAAATACATCCTGGCAGTGTTCTGTTTTTTGTAAAATAGTTTTCTTTTCTCACAAATTTGCAGTGTCACGTTGTGACGCTAAGTTCACAGTTTTTAAAGGGGATGCTTACTAATATATTTCTCTTTTCAGATGTTTCCCGGTTGTCTAACTTTCGTATTAGGTATGACGGCAAGTGGTGTGGTTGTGCTGGGTGGTGTTTGATGCTGCAGGTGGATTAGAATAGCACTCTCGAGCATTGGCTCAAAAGTTAAAGGAAAAAAATGCCGTTTAATTCTTTTTTTTATTCTTTTTTGTCAACTGAGGGAATGTTGTAACGTTGTAAATTCCGAGTCAGGTACTAGGTACCTGCCCCGGAGTTCACGTCGACTTCCTGAAGTGGCAACACTGTCCCTCTCGACAGTTTTATCGGTGACGGCGAGGTTGGCTATGCAAAAATGCCGCCGACACCAGCTAGTTGACGTGTTGTAGAATCACGGCGAAATCCCGGATGCCGGTGACGCCGTATCTGTGAGGAGCCCGGTCCTAGGGAACCGTAAGTTTTAACCACTTGTAGCATCAGACATTCCGAACATAGCACCCACGGCTTGCCTAATTACTGTGTTTTTCTTCCAATCACTAGGGGCTTCCTTACTTCCCTTCATTTTGGTCCCTTGAATATGAGTATTATTCTTAATATTTTTATCCGTTGATACGGAGTATAAATCGCTGGACGCGTATGGCTTGGATCGTCGCTGATAGCGAGAACCACGTGATCCTAGCAAACTTCACGACTTATAAAGCTGCCCGGTTATTTTTTGTACCCACGTGCTGTTTGAAAGCGCACTATATTCATCGAGCAATCGAAGTCCATTCTTCATCTCCACGGATCCTGTCTTCAGCTGCCGAGACCGTCGAGCACGCCACCTGTATGCAAATTGACCTCGGGGCATTCTCCGCGTGTTTTAGAGCAGTATGGCGAAATTGCCGTATGCTAGTCGATGTTTTCTATAATTTTAACTCTTGTGCAAATTAATTGATTTATCAAAATTATTATTGTATATTCCCCTCAACCTAGTGAGGTAGTCTTGATGGCCAAATGTAAATTCAGATTGACTAGATTGTGTTATTAATGTAATTGGTTGAGGTGTGGAAAATGTAGCTTATAAATTTAACTTCAAAATTTTTAGGTTAGACAGCTTGTATGTGAAACTGTACACTTGGTTTTATATGATTTTTGTACTTAAAATTATTGCATCATCCTTAATTAAACTGTTATATTGAAATTCCTATTTCTTTTATTTCTTCCCAGGTCCGCGTCCCGTATGTTTGGCAATGTGTTCTCTTGCTTTAATTCATTAGATTCGTTTTGATAAATTCTTTTAAAATAAAATATTTCATAGAGATTTCTTGTTAACTTCTGAGCTAGTTGGTGAAGCGATGACGGGGATTCTGGTTCAATATGGAGGACCAGAATTTTCTTCATCACAATATATATATATATATATATATATATATATTTATTATATTGTTTAAAAAATGTATAATGTTCAAAGGAAACAAAAAAAATTATCAAAAGTGATTAAATTAAGTATCTTTCTTGCCATTTTCCACTTATTATCTAAAAATAGCGACTTTGAGGATTCGGATCATGTCCGGAAAATAATAGATATCTTGAAATATAAACGTTTTAACAAAAAAAAGGCAAGAATATAATTAAAGATAACAACATTTCCTATGAAATGAAACAAGAATCACATTTCTAGGACAAACAGTTTCCATTTTATGAGGAAAAAACGGCGTTTTTTTGCAAAAAAAAACGTTTTTTTTCAAATTCAATCTCGATGAGGCACGGGTTAACATTATCCGATTGAGATAAAACTTTCCAAATCTTATTTTCTAGACAAATAGCAAATATTAGGGGGGTCCCGTCGGCATTACGACAAAAATATTTTTTCACCTTATACCTTGTGACCACCCTAATGTCCACCAAAGGTATTTAAATCACCGAGGAATTATCAGCCAAACATTTACCATAAAATATCAATAAAATAAATTTTATTTTAACATTTAAAAATAAAATTTACAACCCTATTAATTTTGGTTTGTGAATCAACGTGTATAAATTTTTATCGTAAATACTCTAAATGGCCATCGTTACAAATAAATCAAATAACACAATTATTTGTTTACTAAACACCAAGTTGGTGAAAAGTTGTTTATTCTGATAGATGATACAAAATGATTGAATGAATAATTTTATTAGGAATTATGTGTATCGGAAATGGGAATTATTGGGAACGTGTGGAATGGTGCTGTATTTAATTAGTGAGTGGAGGATTAATTTCAATTAATGTAACTATTACAATACGCAGTCCAACGGAAATTTCGATATGTAATCGGATATAATCACGTGACTGAATTCACACTTTATTAAATTTATTTTTAAAATCGTGAAAGAGACCGACGTAATTTAAAACAGTTTAAAACATAAATACTTGAAAAACATTCTTGACAATAATCTGCGATTTTTAAATTAATAATTAGCAAACAAAAGAAAAAAATCGAATTTTTAGAGGGAATTAAAAATGAAGAACTGGTGATTTTGCACGTAATGGCTGGCTTTTTTTGAAACGATTTAACTAATGTAATGGTAATCCCTGTAAAAAATAAATATAGAGTAAATATTTAATGTTTCAAATCTCCCGAAGTGCGATTTTCCAAATCTCGCTTTTTTTTTCTTTTTTCAAAGTAGAGATTTCTTGTGTACCACAATTGATTGTATGGTGTCCTAGGATTTAAATATCTATCATCACCAAACGATAGATTTTTGTTTAGCGTAAAATATCAAATTTCAAATATTTCTCAGGATTCAACTCCCATAAAAATACGAAATCAAGAAAAATGCTTAGTAAAATAAACAATCGTAAACTGCACTAGTGCAACTAGTATCTATGCAGTACCCTATGAATGATGAACGGTAGCTGTATCAAAGATCTTATCTATTCGCTATCAAAATTTAAAAAAATAAAATTTCTTCTGAATGATGGTATATTAATTAAATATTTTTGTTATCCCAACTGAGACAGAGAAACTCTGGAAATTAATGTGGATTATCTAGGCGTTTACAGGGCTTATTACCTGTCATTCGCTGGGTTGAGTGGCCACTTGATGTATTACAACATTCCCCATTCCGCCCATCATTTGATAACCATATATGACAAATTGATGAAACCTCTATATATTGAACTCGCGTTCGTAAGATCACATTACAAGTAATTTTCTCACTAGTGACGTCTGTTGAGAAGATTGTTTAGCATTTTTGGCCATCAATCTTTATTGGTATAGGTAAACGCCTAGATAATCCACATTCATTTCCAGAGTTTCTCTGTCTCTGTTGTGATACCAACAATATCTAATGTTAGCTCAGCATGGGTATAATCCAGTAATTTGTCTACAAGTATTTGTACATATTCAAAATGTTAATTAATTAATGATTACTTAGCTGCGATAAACATTTGCTGTATGCAAATCATCCAGTTGATAAATTTCTAACCAAGTTTAGTTAATGAAGCTACAAGCATTGAAGTATTTAATATAATAACTGGGTACAGCCGCTAATTTGAATGCAGTTAGTAAGGTTATGGTAAGCATACCTTGGAGCAGTTTAGGATTAAACTGGTAGTACATAAGCCAAATTAAATTCCATGCCACTGAACTCATCAATTTATTCATATTGGGGACGTGAGCGCGCCAATGTAATGAATATAGGTACACATTATTAGTGGGACGGATTGTGGCGCGTTTCATTAAATTAATTCCATTTGTATGAATTTTACGTACCGGACATCACACAAAAATGAACGTAATATTGTTGATAATAATAATAACGCAAAATAAAATCATGTCAGCGTTATTTAAGACAGGACTGACCGTACCGTAACCTTATTTTGATTTTTTACAAAATAAATAAATAAATGAATGAAGGTTAAACCAGCTATTTATTTCACTGTTCATACTTTTTTGCTATTTTTTTTTGTGCTTTGAAACTTTTTAAAGCTTTAAGACATTGTCATAAAAAACTAGTCAGTTTTTACAATTTTGGTGTTTTCAAAATAATATTCCGGATTTATTATATTTAGAAAAAAGTTAAAATAATATAATATCATATCATATTGAACGGGTGGTGACCCAGTGGGTAGCGTCGCGGTCTCTGAGTCCAGAGATCGACGGTTCGACGGTTCGAATCCCCACTTTCGATTCCTATTTTCAAGCACAAGCCGCTTAGGCTTTATTGAAAATAGTATTTAAAAAATGAAATATGTGCAAATATCATAAGATTGCATAGATTTCATTTTATATAAAAAAAATAATAAAAAAAAATCAAAAGTATTTTCTAGGGAAACAGCCACATCGATATAAAAAAAAAGTTTTTTTAATTATTTATTTCTTCACACATTTACACATAATCAGTTTAAATACTTTATATCTATACCCGACTTGCTGGATATAGATCCATGTTTAGTCGGGACATTCAATACTCTACATAATTACATAATAATAATAACAATAAAATAATCGAAAAAATACATTATCAAGTGTCAATTCTATTTATGAACATTCTCAAGCAAGATAATCCAGTCATTGGCTCTAGTTTTGAACTGTTTATACTCCTTAGAATATTTTACTTCCACATTCTAAGTCATTTAACAGTTTTAGGCCCAAGACATCGAAATGGTTTAGAGAGGAAAGCCCTACTATAAGGCACACGGTAATTTATGCCACTGGCAGTTTTTCAGTATGAATTCTAAAGAAAAAAATACGGGTGTCCTCAGTTTAGAGATTATGTTTTTTTATGTTATAATGAAGTGTTTGTGGGCTTCGTGTTGCCGGCGTTTCGGAGCACATTCAGTGTCCATCTTCAGGGCCAATGAGATGGCTGATCAACCAGAAAAATAGACACTGCATTATAACACTGAAAAACATAATTTGTATTTTAAAGGCCCTGAAAACTTACGAACTGCTCAGTTTAGGCTATTTTTTCAGGATAATTAAATGCGGCAGCAAATAATTAAAATCCATTTGTAATTTAAGAGCACACCACATTCCAGGAAATTAGTGAGAGAGATTTTACTTTATTATCTCACTTCCCCATTAAAAAAAAATATATTTTAGGCCACATTTTATGTGCGCCGTCCGCGCCACTAAATTGCTCCCGTGTTAGTATAGAACAAAACACGATTTTTTTCTTGCTTCAGTACGACTTTTAATCAATGAGTTCAACTACCAATTTGGATAAAGTCTATCCAAAAAAATAGCACTGACCTACTGCAAACTACAAACAGTATGCATACTACTACTACTTTTTCCTTATCCGCACCCAATGGTGGATAGGGCACTGCATCGGTACACCAAAGGCAGTTTATCTTGATCATTTTATTTCATAAAGGTTAGGTGATCAGTCATACGCTTCTGTATCAGTCCAAGGTATCACATGAAATATTAATATGAAAATCACATGAAAATCACATGTAAATCAAATACTTGTACACAAATCTGGATTAATCCCACGACGGGAGTAGGTATATATTTCATTTTATATCCCTACAGAGATGAGGTGGAGTTCCTTCAAATTCAGGAATATAGATATTCGAGCGTCTACAGGGCTCGATTCGTAACATATATACTACAAAATCAAAAATGTTACCGAATGGATATTCGCTAAATAAGCGGAAATAAGGGAATGGGGAATGTTGTAGTACATAAAGTGCCCACTTAACCCAGCCAATGACAGGTCATAAGCCCTGTAAACGCTCGAATATCCATATTCCTGAATTTGAAAGAATTCTACCTCATCTCTGTAGGGATATAAAATGATATATGTAAATAAATATTTTATCTTGATCCCCCTCGGGAATCGAACCCGCGACCGCATGCGGTACCACTATGCTACGAGGCGGACCATATGCATACATAATTTTAAATATATCAGCTTTATAATTACCTACACATTTAAATCCCGCTTCGCTTGGCTTACTCAAATTAGTGCTGGTTTGTATGCACATATTGACCGATCCGTGAAAGTAAACTTTGTATATGTACAATGAAATACCCGTACGCCCCATAAATTGAAAATAAAGTGAATGTGTGACACATTTAAACAAAACAGTTGAATACTAATTTACAAAGTTTGGATGATAACTTTTTATGCTTTGCTGATCATAAAAATATTAATTTCGCATATTAATCTTCGGTTTCATATTGAAAAAGCGATATGGAAAAAATTAATACTTTTCAAATTCTGTTATGTTATGACATTTATAAAAGTGAATTATTTTTTATTAAATGTGAACTGATATACCTTGTTATTACCATAAACATTGAACAGATATACCGTGGTATTGTATCCAATTTGGATATTTTAACCAATTCGCTTTCATATTTAAATTTTACAATAAATTAACGAAAAAGACTAAGTTATCAATATCAATCAGTGTTTTTAAAATAATATACAATCGAATTTAAAAAAAAAATGCTAGATCCCTTAGTTTTATGTATCAACTATGTTTTTTTTAAACAAAAGGTATAACATTTTAATTTGCATAATTATAACATTTTGTTTTGTTTAAAAATATTCGATAAAATACATTCATAAACATCTTGGATTTTTGTCAATACGATTTTAATACACCATCGTAATAAAAAATTCGTACGGCAATCATTTTAATATTTTAAAGAACTTACCTACTTACGTGTATCTGCGATATACATATTTGTAGCACCGAGCCATAAATAATGTGTGTATGTGTATTGTAATTTAAATTACAGTTTTTTTTATTTTAATTTTAAATAGTGTAAAGAAAGTAAATTCTACAAATCAAAATCTTTTTCAGTATATTTACGATAATAATCAAAATTAAAACAGAATTTCATACCCAATCCGGCCGTCTAGCATTTATCGCGTTCAAAGTAGGAAATCGACGGTTGCTTATTCCATTACAGTTTTCCTTTTAAAATAAGCCCCGTGGTGCTAGGGAAAAACAGCGGAAGGGCGTTCCCAGAAAGTGGGTTCGATTCCGGCTGCGGAATCTGCTTACTCAATATCGGCGTTGTGTTCACAGGAATTCTTATTTCTCTATTCGTTTATCACTAGAATAAAAAATGTCAAACTACCTACAAGGGTGGAATTGATTTGTGAGATGTTTGCCACGGAGGATAGAGGGATGTATTCTCGATTGGGGGATTCTAAATAGTACCAAAGACCTTTTACAAGGGCTGGAATAAGATAGCATAAGTAGTACCAAAGTAATAATTATTTTTACATTCAATCAAAAAAATAAAATCTCAGTATAATAAACATTATAACGTACATCGCACCATAGATATGTATAAACTGCACGTACTCTTAAAAGTCTTGTATTCTCTTTTCCCTGATTCACATCCAATGGTGCATAGGGCACTGCATTGATGCAGCGTCAACATGCTTAACATAATATGTATTATGTAGGATTAAACGTGACTAATATGAAAGGAAAAATATATCTTTGTTTAAGATTTTTAAATAAAATTGAAAAAAAATAGACCATCGCCAGTTACGATAAGTTTGTAGTTGTTAATCCGATGTCAAAAAAGGTATTTCATTTTTATGTAGGTGGTTAATAGATTTTAAGGCAAGCGCAGAAAAAAAAATGATGGCAAGTTATGATTTAATTTACACGATTACTAAGCGGGCACTCGCTGTTTTATTGTAGATTTATATCTGTCAAATCGACGGAAATTTCTTAATTGATTGACTGAAAAAGTCTTTTATCCTAACGAAATGTTCTTATTAGGATCAGTTCATTAAGTTCGTGAATATTTTAACGATTCTAAGTTAAATAATAAAACTCTGGAATTTCCATCGTACTATAGATATTTAGATGTATTTGGTTTTCAATAGAAGAGTCAAGGATGTGGGTTAATTGGGAGGGGCGGGGGAAGGGGGTGGTATTATGGAGGGCTCGAGGGAGTTCACGTTGAATGAATTTAAACTGGAAAAGGTAAAAACTTTTTATAATATATTTACAATTTTGCATGGTAGGATAAAAAAAAGTTACCGTAATCACTCTGCTTGTTAAAGCTAATCTTTTGGGAAGATTTATGTACTGAAAAATACACACGAAAACTTAAATTCAGTTTGTTTTACGAGGATTTTTGTAAAAACGGACTTTTTTGCAGACTTCATTAATTTTGTCCACCTCTTATCATAGTTCTTAAACACGTTTAGCTACCATGCATGAGTCCTGGGTTCATTTGAAACGGTTCCCAGTGAGGGAACATAATCATTATACGAGTATATAGAATAATATGAAGAATGTAAAAAAAATAAATATACAAAAAAACATTAATAAAATGTAACTAAAAAAAATTATATGCAAATTATTATAAATAATAAATTATAATACGAATAAAAAAAAATATTCTGAATGCTGAAAATGCGTCTCTCAGCAATGTGTGGTTAGACGCTATATGATATTAATTAATGTCGAAATTAGAGCAGAGTGCAAGGCTGAGGTGATAAAATTAATAAGGGCTTTTACGATGGTTCTGGTCATGTGCGAATGAGTGATGAAAAACGGCATAGTTTAAATGCAAGTGTGCGCATTTGACGCGGAAGGCCGTGCATGCGGTCACGTGTACGATTACCCATGTAAAAAGGGAATAATCGGCGTATGTGCATGAGAAGATGTATGAATGTATACTTATTAACATGCGATATGGCGTTCATATGCCTACCTCTATTTGCGATTTTAGTAAGTTATTAGTTATTAGATAAACCTTTTTGCACTGGTCCGCCTGAAGTAGCGTAGTGGTAGCGCATTTGACTACCGTGCATCACGTTTTCGATTTCCTTTCAACATGAAATACTTAAAACATGATTTTCAATTAATATTTCATACAAACCTTGGACACTGAAGCGTATGACTGTACCTTGATGCAGTGATCTGTGCATCATTGGGTGCAGTGCCCTATAAGGTGTGGATATAAGGGATAGTAGTTTTATTATCATCAGCACCATTGCACTATACAATATTAAAAAATAGTCGTACCACTTAAATTGTTCCGCATGGCGAAATAAATGCCTACATTTTTCGTGATTTAAATCGACAACCGTTGAAGACAGACGCGGTATTCTGATTCATTTCTCTCCCATACCCAAAAATAAAAATGATAGAGTCAGCACTAAAGTCGAATTGAAGAATATATATGTGATCCTTAAGCTTTGTCGCTCATGCGTGCAATGGCTCTTTCTATATATCTCGGTTCGTTTTCTCACGTTTTCCATTACTATCATTGAATATGTACGAGATTTTGGTGAATAATTGATTTTTCCACGATAGGAAGGAAAATTTCTTCGTGGGAGGGAAATTTTTCTGAGAAAACTGGTTAATGAATTATAAAAATAATCGATTTATGATATAAATTATAATAAGTTTGACGATTATTATTTATTGATAGCGAACTGGATTGAAGATTAATGGGCGGAATCTCTAGGATCAAATTCCACTCCACCACAACTAGTTTCCCATTTTCAAGCAATTTATTATGTTTTTCTTGGTTAAAAAAAACTGTAGAATAAAGAACTTACGATTTTCAATAACACAAAATTTTGTCAAGAGAGCTGCTTTCTGCTTTAGATTTTTTCATTGAACGTTAAAGATTTTTGCTGTAAGCAATTTTAGCGCCTAGCAGTGCCTTTTTATCCTATACACTAACAAGTAATAAGATATTAGATTACGGAATAATGGACGTGCGTGTATGAGAAGATGTATAAATGTGGAGGAAGCAAGGGAAGTGTGCCAGGACAGAGTGGTGTGGCATTCTATCCTTTTTGCATGGTAATGGTTAAGTTAGATTACAAGAGGTGATAACGTCACTAATTATTACCAATGTTTTATTAAATAATTGTGAGAAAAATCCCTTAGATGATATTTTGATTAGAAAAGTAATTGATAGACAGTTTAACCAAATAAGTCTATCATTTCAAAAAATCGGTTATCACAAGACGCCTCACTAATTTCTTCATATTCTTCCTACAATAGGGTGGAAGAATTCGTGAATTTCATTCCTCTATAAAATTCGGCGATCATTGACGATATTAAATTTGATGACTGAACACAATACTCCATTGTGGCCCCAAATGACGCTCCAGTCGTGTACCTATTTATTTGCACTCTGATGAAAAAGCTGTATATCATTTTGAATGCCATTAAAATTGGAAGTATTCAAAATAAATCAGAACTAAGATATTTTGGGCGCAAATAAGAACCTATATTATGAACATTTAGTACAAAAGTTTTAACGAATTGCTATGAAGTACTTGATTTACATAAATAGACAAGTAAAGAGCCAAATAATTAATGATAAATACATAGATGTATGTACTCATTGTAAATTTGACAAAAAACGGAAAATTTTCCATTGGTTTTTAAATACTTAGAAATATAAATCTATTTTTTAGACACTGATTTTGAACCCTTAAACTATATCTACCTTCTACATAATATAATAAATGTGCACAATTATATAATGGTACGGTATTGTACGTACTGAAAAAGTATTGTATTAAAATCTGAAAATAATAAAAATATCGGTTCTGCGAATGTTACTAAAAATATCAAAATATGTTTAAACAATTTAATACGTCATACGATAAAAAGCTGAAGAGCTTTAAACTGTAAATACAAACCCATTGGTTTTTTTAGCAAAAATATTTGTGGTTTTTCAAAAACTAATTTTTAAATATCTTCAGTCGATGTTTTTACGTTTTCGCTTTTTGTAGTATTAAACCAATTTTTGATGGTCTTAGACTAGAGCATCAAAATGCGAATAAATTTATTTTCTAGTCTTAAGATAAAAAGTCAAGGGTGTATTTGAATTATTCGAAGGCGGGCGGTAGGGACAATGGCAAATCGTTCAATTTCGCAAAGGACATTGGAGCCGATTCAAATGAATAAATCAATCGTACAACCTGCACTACGTTTATTGTAGATTTCCATGCTCCTTTCCACTTTTAAGGGTCTCTTTGAATTTGAATGCATTTAAAAACCTCCTGACGTGATACCTCAATACGTTTTTAGGCTGTTAATCGATTTAAATTAGGTTATTTTAGTGCTTACCGTAAATTACCAAAATAAAAACATTGGTACTTAAAATGTATTGCCTCAACGCATAGTTAATCCTGAATTTATACGTAGAAAAAAAAGAAAACTTTTTAGTAGTATTAAAAATTTCATTGTTGATAGTAATTAATGGACAAGAGATTGGTGCAAGAGATCCTTCCGCCAATCTTTAATAATTTTTTTACAAAGGAATTTTTATTACAACATTTTATAAGCAACAAAATGGTTGACATGGAAAATATTTATTCAAGATTAATTTTATGTACAAGGTTTTCTATACAAGATGTTTTTCATCAATTTTATGTGATGCTTAAGTTGCAATTTTTAAAAGCATCAGAGTAGGTACAAAAGTTAAACGCTAAACAGATGTTAATATAAAAAAGTGGTATGTTGGAATTATTTACTCATATAAATGCTCGAAAATATTGTTAGTAACTCGATTTTCTATCATGTAACACAGAAAAGTATGGAAGTGAAAGATTCTCCAGAGATATTTGTAAAAGTAGAAGCAAACTGAATAAGCTTGCACTGGGGTGCAGTAATCTGATAACCGATTTCGATTAAGAATCAGAACACCACGTACGGGCAATGGGCATTGTGTCTGTTAGAGACGAGGACGTATCGTGGTAGTGGCGCTTAAGATTTGGCCAGCGTATAAGGTATCTGTTTTCCGATCACGTGCCCACCCTAAATCGTCTCATTGTCCTAAACCAAAAGACCACGTGGCTCTTTTCCAAATAACTTTTTACTCCCTGATATCCAGCCTATTTTTTGGCTATTTTCCTATTTCGGCCAATACGCGCGCCGCTTTCCTTGTGTCACTTTTGCATTACTTTGGCGTTGAGCAAACTTTGGCGAAGCGCCTTTGATATTTGAGACAAGTTAAAATTGCTCTTTAAAATATATACTTCGAGACTGTAATTGAAAAGACAAAAGTTTAGAAGCTAGATTGAAAAATGGCGCGGGTGCTCACAAAGTCAACACCATGAAACAATTTTAAAACGCGTTATTAAACTGCAGGCCGTGTCCTGAAAATTATGGGTAAAGTATAAAGTAACTATAATTTTTAATACAAAATACAGTGCTTATTTTTGCGTAGTCTTGGTTTAATTTTAGCTGTTTTTTTTGTAAAATTATTAGAGAACACTGAAAGCTTGGATTATTTATAATTCAATCTCCCTTATTTTAATGCAAATTAAACTACATCGGATAATAAAGTTACTGCTTTGTTTTATTTCAACATCTCTGCTAATTTTGTCTGCCAACACCCAAGAGTTCTGGCTATTGTAGTCGCTTGGGAGATTTATTGAGTTTCTATCAAGCAACTTGTTCCATACTATTGCTTCAAAGGAGCCGATGCAATTCTCAGATGTTCATCTATTTTACTCACGACTTAAATTAAACTTAGTTCTACTAACACAATTTATTTGTTTAGCTGGGTGCTTTGAAAAATACATTTTAAAGGAAAAATATTTAAATGTCAACTGTCACAGTCCGCCTCGTGGTGTAGTGGTTAGCGTATTGGGCTACCATGGTACCAGTCACGGGTTCAATTCCCGACGAATTTGAATTATTTATTAAAATGCGGTTTTTCACAAAATAATGTTTCATATGTAATAACTTGGACTGCGGCTGAAGTGAATCACTTGGTGTACCAATGCAGTGTCCTATGCACTATTGGGTTCTGATAAAGGAAGGTAGTAGTAGTTGTTGTAGTTACCAGTCCATTGGCAGTTAGCAGTTTACCTCAGACGTACGGTCGTGGAAAGAACTAGCTGCCAATCGCCATGCTGAGAAGAAGATTTCAGAACCCATATGTGCACATAGGGGCGGATATGAGAAATGAGAAATGTGTATAAAAATTATTGCACTCCATTCCTCATAATTCTAAGTTATGTTTAGTAAATTTATTTAAAACATATTGCAAAGTACAAATTAAAAATACTAAATTTGTCCTCACTGGGGTAACCCGTGCCGAGGATCAATCAATCAATCGGTAAAACGAATTTGAGCAGTTTGCTGAAAGATAAGAAAAAATACGTTCAAATGCATTATAAAACATTTTTTGGACTACTTATGACTTACCATTTATCTAATATCTAATACAACGAAATTACATTGGTAGGTACGAGAACTTACAATATTCTTACAGATATTGAAAAATTAAAGCGCGTACATAACGCTAAACCAACACTGATTACAAAGCAATAAATAAATCTATATTATTCATACAAAAAAACTTAATAACAGTTTCCTAAGAATTTTCTTATTCTCATAATTTATGAATGTTATTTATCATTTTTATCTTCGTATAGCCTGGCTGGGCTCTGGGAATAAATGACGTGAATCCCTACGCCCGCGCCCTTGCTGCACGTATTTCGGGGATCCTTGAAGCGCGGATATTTAATTAAATTCCTGTCCGGCATGTGGTCACGTGGTCTCGCCCTACATGGCCCACTTCCGATAAATCTTGGCTGAGATTCCTCCGCGCTCCACACGTGGTCAAAAGAAATAATGTAAGCTTGTGCGGAAATGACGGTAGGTGCAAAAAAAGTCATTTTAGAGGAAAGTGAAAAACACGTATTTAATGAATATTTTTTATTTTAACAAAATTTAATATATACTTACAATATAATGACAATGTAAGTTATGGAATTTAGTTTAAAGAACAATTGTCACTTGTATAAAAGTGTTTTTGGTTACATAATTTAAAAAAATATATATTTGCTTAGTGGTCTTAGGGGGTCATCATTGCGGACAATATTGTATAATTAGTCCAAAAAGTGAAAATTGTCAGTTGGGTAATTTTGCGGTGGAAGCGACGATATACAATATAAATAACACGTGGGTACGTGTTGATTTGTACATAAAAATAAATAGTTTTTGAAATAAAAAAGTGTTTTATATAAATATAAAGACATTACAATGCCATGTTGTTTTAGGGGTTGGATCGACCCCTGTAATCAAAAGACGCAAGACGTTGTTCTCAAGTCGCATTACGAGGTAAGAACGTCGGCCTTTGCCAGCCACAACATGTTGTATGCAGTATTGACATTTTCTTGGCAAGACCAATTTAATTACGCGGTCTTTTCTATTTATACCACCCTTATTTTCAGTAAATTGAAATACAACTGCTTGGCTTCAAGAAAATCGTTTTAGCCTTAAATAAAACGATAAAGCGATAAGGGAGGAAATTATTATATTTTTTCGTAATTTAAGTGATTACGATATTCTTTGTCATTTATCGAAATCAAAGTTTTAATATTTTAACATCTACTAAAGCACAGCAAAGATTTCTTTCTGTATTGCCTATTTTACTAGGCATCAGGTTCTCAGCTTCCTGGAAGTTCACTACTGATAATCTGTCGGCAGTTTGCGGCAGAAGGAGGGGCCGAAGCCTTGCCCTGCCGAACCTGCTTGCACAGCGCGGGTGTAAACTGTGTGCCCCTCGATTTATGCTTAGACTATGACGTTCTCTGCGTAATCTTTGTAAACATCATCATGTTTGTGTGAAAGCACTAAAAAAATAAAAAAATAAATAAAGAGCTGCGGGACGTGGACCTGACTTGACGAGGATGCGCGCGCGCGGAGGAGCTGGCGGCCGATCACTTGGCTTTAAAGCAGTTTGTGGAATCATATGCTCCATATAGGGAGCGGATATGGAATGATGATGATGATGACATATCGGTCTTTTTAAAAAAAAATATAACTTTTACTGAAAAGGAGATAATTTCCTAAATTTATTTTATCTTTAAAGATATACCTACTGTTTTTTATGCCTTTTTTTATCCTCATTAATTGAAAAACTTAATACGATACATTAAATATACACAGTATATAACGTTGAATTACATATTGTGATGTGCAAATGCAATTTTATTTAAAAAAAAATGGATTGATCAATTGAGACTTAAAATCATTATTTAATCCCTAAATATTTGAAGAAAATGGTTTTTTACACACCTACATGAAAAAAGAGAGAAGTCTTTTTTATGCGTGAGATTTCTTATAAATTTTACACACTACCTTAACACTTACTCTAACTGTAAAAGTGAATAATGCAATGAAAGGCAATATCCATATTTTGAATTGGAGCATTTTTTATCTTTAACATTTTTATAAGTACATAAATATAATGAAAGTATTTATTATCGTTTATAAGTTAACATAAATCATAGTTTATCCAGGTTTAGGGAAAGTTCATAGCAACAATGAGCTTTAAAGTTGTGTATGCAATGGAGCTAACGATATAAGCACTATAAACAGTGGTAATTTTAATGACTTGTTTCATTGCACTAGACTTGTAGATATATGGCCTTCCCAGACCATAAAGCGGGACTTTAGCGTACAGTTGGACAGAACTTTGACCGCTTGTACGGACACAGTTTAAAGAACTTGAATTGTTAAACGCCAAGTGATTGATGCACCCGCTGTACTGCGTTGTCAAAATGGAACTAAATGAGAACATTAAATATTTAATCTCAGTGCTGAAACGTGATTCTATAGCCTTTTCTGTCCTCAAGGGAACACTTAACTCGTTTGCTGAACTTGGGTTTGAGAATAGTTTTGAATTAATTTCAAAATTTTCTTTTTATACATTTTCTAGGGGTGTTCGTTTTTTTCTCTTTAAAATTCTTTATTTTTAAGTACCTACCCGTAATAACTAAATTTATTTGCTAATACTGGTTAAAATTTATAAAATCGAATTCCGGTTTATTATTAAAATTTTCCACGTTTCACATAAATGAAAGGATTGAACAATTTGGTGAAGTCGTGTTTTTAGTATTGAAGTAAGCTGAATATTAGCGAATACCATCTAGGTAATACATACTAGATTTTTTCTTCCCATTGTGTATAATTCTCATTATTTTCCATAAAATCAGTTAATTTGGGATACAAAAAACAATAAAAACCGGGCGTTAAATAAATGAAATATAGAAAAATAAGCAGCAGAGTCCACCTACAGTCGAAAATAAGTTAAAATATGCAGTTTTGTTTGGAAAGTTATATGTATATTTTCTCCAAAGAATATTATTTGTTTGTCTCATAAATCCATCTAATTTAAGAATTAAAATTTTGATGCCGTAACAAAAACGGCAGTGTCCAATACAAGAGATGGCTCATGGGCAGAACAACAAAACAAAACGTTTTTTCGTGATTGTCAACAATTTAAGAATGTGGGTAATTCCACCTTTATTTCTATATGTCTCTAATAAAAATGTAGACTAGAGTGAAATCAATGGTCAAAATAAACTACATTTAATTTCAACAATACGATTAAAATAAAAACACTGCTTTTTTCGTGGGTAGGTACGAATCTATTAAAATTTTTGCCGAGTGATATCTGTACAGTGCTAACTCGAAATTAATCCTTTTTAATGGTCAAATTACTGCAATTTTGTGTGCTTTTAGAAATTATACCAATTATGTCGGCACAAAAAGTACTATTAAAAGTAATAAAAGTAAATTCTTACCATATCAAAAGAACAGTATAAAATGTAAGTAATAAACCGTTTCCCCCTAGTCGTTAAAGGGGAAACAATAATGGATGTCTATGAGTGGTTGTTATGCGTTTCTAGGGAAATGATACCTAACAAGAGCTAAGGCGTCTCCTACAACTAAACTCTTCCCTCGAGCATTTGATGGCGACGAGGTTATATCTTCAACCACCAGTTATTTCGTCCAATCCTGCTTAAGCTCTCGGCGTTAAAAAACTTAAATACCCGGCTGTAAAATTCCGAATGGCCCTCATTGGACTTACCACATCTTACAGCCTGTAATTCTGGGAGTTTATGGGGGTGAAATAATTCCCTTAAAATGTTTCAACACTTTTCAACGCCGGGGCTTTCGAAAATTCCAAGCTCAATCTTTCTTGTGATCTATTTTATGTTTATTATCGTTGCACTTAAAAAACAAAGATATTTTGAACAGGTTTACTTAAGCATTTTTTTGGTTTGTAGCTCATATACACGGTACTCGGTACCTTTTACAAATTAAAAATAAAAGAATAGAAAAGTCATAAAATAACAACAATTAATTATTTTAAAAAGTACACAGTTTGGAAACATTAAACAATGATTATAGCCTAGTGTTTCTGTTAGGACAAGTGTAAATTAATCGGCCCTACCAGCTCTGGACAATCAATGAGACCGTGCAGTATTTTAATGGAAATAGCAGATCGAACTCTTCTGTCAACTAACTTCAGGAGTTGATTTTTACTATGCATCTATGCAGGAAATCAAACTTAAAATAAATGAATATTTGGTTTATAGTTAATTCTCTCAACATTGTCAATGATTTACGTAATAGGGGTTCCAAATTGGAGTGTTGTATTCAAATTGACTGCGTACCAGTGAACAGTATTTAATTAATATACTATAAATATACTCATTTAGGCACTGGATGTTATCAATATCTCTAGAAATTTAAAGTACATTATATAATCACATTTAAAAATTATTCAGCCAAAAAAAAAGTAATCAGAAATTTTAAAATTACAGTATTAGGTATAATAGTGCTCAAAAATAAGAAAAGCCGGAGATTTAGGAAGTTTTGTTTCTCATTCCTGCATAATTCACTATACGCATTGCATGTGGTAAAGTTGCTACTATCGCCGATAAGCAAACGGCCGTCTTACTTTGCAAGTATGGTACTTTTCACAAAAAGTTGAAATAAAATAAAGACATTATTTAAAACTAGTTTTAAAAAATTAAGTAAGATGTTTTAACATAGGAATAACATTTCCTTAAAGAAAGGAGTTTTGTTAAAATGGCATGTAATTATGGCGTGGAATAATAAGCACCATATTTTAGTTTTAAAATTTGTTCACATTCTTTTTGTCTTGTTTTATTAAAAAAGCAGTTTTTACACTTCACATTAGCAAAATATGGCGTGTTATAATGCCATGCAATACTTTTTGTAAGAAATGACGGTGCGGACGGCTATATCAACATACAAGTAAATAGTAAGGTGATTAATCCACTTTCACATTTTCAGTAGGTATTTATTTATTTATTTTCTGTACATATACAGAACATTCACAGGTGTGAATGTTCCAGTTACATATATACAGGTGAAAATGATATTTATTACAAAATTATTAAATATTTACAATAAAAAACGGCTCTATAATTATGCATATAAAAACTAAGAAGAAACAATTATGACAATAAAATATATAGCGACCTTGAGGTGATTTCTCACAAAAATAGCGCTTAATAAATTATCCATAATAATCATAATAATATACATACGTACATAATATAAAATACATATGAACAATTATCAATATCAGATATTATTGATATCTCAACAGAGACAGAGAAGCTCTGGAAACGAATGTGGGTTATCTAGGCGTTTACAGGGCTTATGACCTGTCATTGGCTGGGTTAAGTGGCCACTTGACGTAATTACAACATTCCACCATTTTCCGCCTGTCATCTGACAACCATGTATGACAAATTTTTGAAACTTGTATATATCTAAGATGTACAGAACAATCCACTTACGAGTTGTTTTTTCGACAGATTTTGAATATTTTAATATTCTTTCTCTATAGTGACAGCTATATAAAAAATAATAATTTAATAATAATAGTAATTTGTCTACAAGTATTTGTATTCATTCAAAATGTTGTTCAAAAATTATCAATATCTTTATATAAGAAATGTTTTTACTATATTATTATGTATCTACTAATAATAATTCTAGACATGTAGTTCTAAAATTAGTTGGATTATTTACAAAAATATTAATTTTATTACATTCAATTTTATTATACAACCTACACATGCGCAATAAGGGGTTGAAATATGCCATATTTTTTCTTAGTAAGTTCAACAAAAAATGTTCTATGGCGTCTTAATCGCGCATTTGAAACATTAATTTGGAATGAATCCATGCATTTTGCAGTATCTAGATCACCATTAACAAATTTTTTACCGTAAACGTACCTTAGAATAATTCTATTCACAACATTTCACAGGCATAATGAGGCATTTCGTAAATTAATAAAACAACATCAAGTGAGACATTATACTTCTCGTAAACTAGATTATGGGTTCCGTCCGAGGCGGCTGGGTTCGAGGGCCATTGTTAGTTTCCCGGCCACTCGCGAAGCTTTTAGCCTGAAAAGCAGCGCTCAATGTCGCCGTGGAGAGAAAAGACAGAAGCGGCCAGCAACGAAATAGAAAAGGAGTATAATGAGAATGTCCTGGATGATATGTTATATTTTAATATATTATGTCTTAAGAATTTTAGGTGTGCGGCGGTTTTACTTTGTAAGGAACACAGAGCTGAGGCAACGGACACAGCAACCCTTGGTATCTACTGTCATCTACTACGTATGCCTCCCGAGAGCCTTAACCATGCTTGCCTATTTTACAAGGCATCAGGTTCTCGGCGTCCCGGTCGTCCACTGTTGACAATTCGTCGGGAGTTTGCGTCAGAGCTGCGGGATGTGGACTTGACTTGGGAGGATGCGCGGGAGCTGGCGGCCGATCGCTTTGCCTGGAGGCAGTTTGTGGATTCCATATGCTCCGCATAGGGAGCGGATGTGGTATGATGATGATGATGATTAATATGTTAAGAATTCTGTCACTTTTTTAATAAGATGCGTGATTTTTTTCCAAAGTCACCTCCAAAATGAAAAAAAAAAATGATGCACAATATCCTGGATGATAGGTATGTTAGAAATTAGTCCAGACAACTTTCGTACGGGATACCTGTTTTTTTTGTGAGACTTTAACCATTTAGTTTTAATGGAGCAATATCCATTACTTTGAGATTAAAAAAATACTACTTTCGTTTATTTGAAAAATGTTGGGATGGTTGAATTTTTATTTTTATGATCTAATTGAACAAAAAAGAATGTTATAAAAATCCCAAATAATCTACAGATTTTTGTGAGATCCACCTATGTTTTTTGTCGTGTGTGGAGAACATACTGAGTAGGCACATGAAGAGTAAGGACTGATTTATTAAAATTTTATATAAAACTAAAATCAGGATGTGAAAAACATCAAGTTCATGTTTAAATTAATAACAATAGGACGAATATATAGAAGAATACAGTTGCAGCCAATGTTTTTTCGGTATAATATGTATAATTTTTTTATAGGAGGAAGTCAAACAATTTTTAAGTTTGTTGAGAGAGAAAAAATGAATGCTCAGTGCGCCAATAGACATTGGTAATAACCGCCCCTGCTCACAGATAATAAAAGGATAACAAAACGTCGTTTTCAATTTCAGCTCGGCGTTTGGCCTGAAATTCCGAGCACGCGGTTGCGGTTCAGCCGTAAACTGCTGAAACCTGAAACCATGACGCGGTGATTATAGCGCCGCGCGAGGCGTGCACTAACACAACACACTGTATCGCTTAATTAAGCGCAGAAACAAGGACTGCAATAAAAAGTTACTGCGTTCAGCCGTTGCACCTCTTCTACAAGGGAATGGAAAATTTTACAATTTCGATTGGAACATTTTTTAGTGTTTGTCACATATTAAGGGGGCTGTTTTGTTAGTTGAGATATTTTTTTGTATATATATATTTTTATGATAAATTAAATTTTAATGTATTTTGTTAAGAACAATTTGTAAATTTGGGAGAACTAATTGAGAAGGTTTTAATTTATTTATATTTTTATACAGTAGATAGATAGTTTAATCCTTTGTTAGTCGAGTCATTTTACTGTATACATACAAGTTCTGATAATATTGGCAGACAATGAACATCAAATACCAGGCGGAATGGGAAATGAAATGATAATACATTATCACAACCGATGAAGGTTTTAAACCCTGTAAACGACTGTATTGATCCAAATTCCCATCTTAACGTTTTGTTTTGTATAAATATATAAATATCAATTCAATAAAAGTCCGTCATTGGTAAAATCCTGATTTTGTCTACAAATATTGGTCACCCAAAAAGATTGTATTTTCCTAGTGTTTAAATAATGTGCATGAATAACGGTGTTCGGAATTCAAAAATTTGGATCTATAATGGTGTTTCAGTTCCCCTTTGGATGTGGCCACAAGAAAGATTGCGAAAATATTCCAATTCCAACTGTTCGAATTGACAAAACGCTTGTTGCGAATAAAAGTTCTGGCTACGTCTTCCGGCGGCGAAGGGGGTAGTAAAGTGAAATGGATAACTGTAATGTCTGTCGCTTGCCAACAGCATGACAAACGAGCATCGTTTAGTTGCCTCAAATGTGCATCGGGTAAGGAACAACTCTGTCCCGCGACCCCGCACCACGTCACACCCCGACGGCTTATTGTCTTCACAGGCTAACAACGTCGGAAGCGACATGCACATACATTATTCCCGTCCGGATCATTTGTCATCTCGAGTAGGCATTTCTGCCACGGAATGGACTGTCATACCGAATCTAGAGTAATAGCGTGAAGTCCTGTTTCCGATACAAACCGGGGAAAGAAATATTTTCGCGCCCTTACTTGGAAAACAAAGGGAAGCGCATCTCGCGGCGTCCCGCGCTCCGGTAATGGCCATATCATAACCGTTTCCTTTACATAAAGACCCATCCAAAAGCCATTGAGGAGTGAATGAGATGCCGTGGCACTTTAATATAAAAATCACAATTCTGCTTTACAATCTTCACCAAAAGATAATACTTTTTACTCACATACCCCGTTTTACGCCCTGTTTAATATCGTAGGTAGGTAGTTTAAAGTTAAGGTCGTTAAGTCAATTACTGCTGGGACTTAAATATGATCTACTCATAGGATTTTAATTAAATTTGTATTCGTAGAGCTCGTTCTAAACGTAGCTTAGACAAAATCCACGATTATGACTTTCAGTCAAACTATGTAAGACTTTAATATTCTACAGATTGATTGTAAAATATTATGTGAAACTCAGTAAGATGAATAATAGTTCATAGGATAATCAATACTCTTATCATAATATGAGGTTTACATGTAGGTCTTAGTTTTAATTTTTAAAAGTGTAAATACCAATGACTAGCGTATGCTATAAATAAATAAAAAAATTATGAGAATCATGCTTCAGCGTCGGTTCAAGATAACATTTATATTATTTTATTTTATTTATAGGAAACATTACACGTCACGTTTTTAATCTAGACCAACAAAATAATTAAAGGTTTCACAGAGAAAAGTAAAACCTGTCATTAGGACACAATACATGAAAAAACGGGATTATCTTTGTTATAATATTACATCAGCACGTTCGTTTGATCTTTTGTGAAGGAAAGAAAAGTTTCTTTTCCCCTAATAATGATATTTCCCGCTGGGCGGCCAACGGGTATATATCGGCGGAGACATAATAATGTTACTCTTATGAGAAGGCTTAAGACGCTGTGCCAAAACTCTGTGAAAACGCTCCGCAATGCAGGTGGTTTTACTTGTCGTGCTTTTGGCAAAGGAACCGTAAGGAGGCTATGATATTTTCTAAAGTATCCCCGCTTTGTATGCGATACGAGTTGACGTTTAATAACCGCAACCGGATGTTTTCCAAATATTTTTGCAGGTAAAATCTGATAAGCTACCGCTCGGTGTGATCCCAACAATTGCAGATAATCTAATTGTATGTCTCCATGTTTATAACTGTATTATGTATTTTTATACTAATTTGCATTTAAAGCATTTAAGTGTTCATAAGTTAATGTTTTAAATATCCTAAGATCGAGCTTAAGAATTCATGCACGGTTGCCCAACATGCTAACCACTACATCATGATTTGAAATCGATGGTATTACCAGATAGCTAAACATTAATTAATTGCTTAATATATAAATCACAAAAAGAGAAAACAATCAAGTGTTTCATTATTATTAAGCTGATAACAAATAACACAATTTAAAATTATAATTATAGATTACCTAAAAATCCATTAAAAATAAATGAATTTAAAATAAAATTGAAAGATGAATAATATGAAATGTACCGATATTAAATTTAGTTCAATCCAAATTTAAAAAAAATCCTTTCAAGGAAATTCTTATTCAGTTTAAGGAATACAATTAAAAAAGTATCTCGAAATAAGAATGCATATTATCTGAGGTCATTCTAGTTCCAGAGTTTGTTTGTTAGTAGATTTTTAATAATAGCTATAATTTTTTTTCCATACAGCTAGTATAATTAAAATTTATTTTTCCTAATTATGTAATAACTCATGAACTACTTATGATATTTTTACACTAGATTTAATACTTAAATAGCTAGAATTAATTTTCCATACAGCTAGTATTACACTTTCCTAATTTAATAACTTTAACATTGCGAACATTACCTCGTCTGGCTTTAATCCTTTATAAAAAAAATAATGGTTTTTTGTTCCTAATATTATGAATTTTGGAAGAAAAGATTTTCCGATACCTAGTCCCATTGTCATGACTGTCTTTGGAGCATCGTATATTTTTATACAAATATTCCGGGAGCATTTCATATCAAAATATCAATACATTAAACATTATTATATGCTTTACTGTAAGCATCTATAGTTTTTTAAGGGGCAATTCTGGTTCGTCCATGGCATCTTAGAATATATATCATTCCGCTATTTTGTACAGTTTTTAAGTTTCTAAATTTTATTTGTTACAAAAAAAAATCACGCTAGAGCAATAATTGAGATGTGGAGCCACTGTAGAATTGTAAACCATTTTATCTTCTTAGTTATCTTCTCTCTATAAAAGATTCTGTAAAAATGTAGAGTCTACCGGTAAAGTAGAGATTGTCTAAGTGTATACAAATGGCTGGCCCCTAAAATACAGAGCTTATTGTTTAAGATAAGACACTAAACAAGCCAAAGTCTCTCATCTTAGGGGGTTCTTGTAGACACTGTAATTTGGCCGAAGCCCGTCTCATTTATCTAACGGTAGATTGGTTGTAAGGGAAAGGGGGTGAGGATGGGAGAATCTAGGAAGGGGAGGGTGAATCTGGATTGTGGTACATACTTGCGATGTTGTATTCATTAAATCTAGCGTATAAATAGACACCCGGCTCAGTTGAAATGCATATTTAATTGAAGTAGATAATAACCAATTAGAGAATTAAAATACATATTTATATTTAATTACAATGAAAACAGAGATTTAAATTATTAAAATTTGTGTCTACTATCCAATGAATTGGTTATTAAGTAAATTTTAAAAAAAGGGAAAAAAAAACATATTTTAGAACTAAGTTAATGACATTTGTTTTCAACTGAAATTATGTTATTTGTTTTAAATGCCGTTACTGTACATTTAACTGACATTAATTTAAATGATTAAATTCTTGAAATACCCATCGCTGCCCTAGTTATTGAATGTTCAATAAATTTTGCAGGAGACGCTTTATTTTTGTTTTTACAGATGGATCCTAAATGAATCACAACTTTGTTTCGTAGATATAATGTATGCGAAACGAAATTACCAATCATTTAAAAACTGCAAACCTGTAAAAACAAAAATAAAGCGTCTTCTCCAAAATTTACAAAATGGTTTTTGAACATTCAAGAAAAAAGCCAGCGCCATTTGATTATTTTTAAAGATTCCATCAACAGGAGACACTAACTTTTATAAATTTCAATAAATGGATTAAATATTTATTTATTTAACCACCTTAGTAAGCAGGTCCTGAGGCCCAATAACAGAATGGAAAAATTACTTACGATTTTTGTGTTCTCACCGGGAATCGAGCACAGGAATAGAATGGAATATTCACTTTACTAACTTGTATTACCTTTACATGAATTACTTCTTTACTTGTATTATTTATTAACCTCTTTAATATTCACAGTTTTGGCATGAAAAATGGACGGGAAACATTGTTGGATCGTGTTTTGATATTGAACTTAAAAAAATTATTGATGTTAAATATTCCCAAAGTATTTAATTTGTTCAGGTTTGATTGTACCAAATAATAAAAACCGATTAATTGTACTTTGATGATGATTTGGACGGTTTTTACCTAAAAATACATATAATACGATGATTAAAGCGCTTGAATTTAAATGAGTGTCAGACTCGAATATAAACGATAATTATAGAATAATTAATCAAGAGTAGATGCACAAAATCGATGCCATTATTTAATGAAGTAATTGGATAATTACTATTCTGTTGACATGAAATTGCCTAGTTACTGAACCAAATGTGAAAATAGCGTAAAACAAAACGTTAATTTACATAAATATAATTAATTATGTACGTACGTAGAAATTAATTATTTACTCAGACAATGTTTGCTTTTTTGGGGACATAAAAATGTATGTATTGAAAATAACAAACCTCTGTACTTTATATTAGAGAGCCTTAACCATGCTTGCTTATTTTACAAGGCATCAGGTTCTCGGCGTCCTGGTCGTCCACTGCTGCAGTTCATCGGCAGTTTGCGTCAGAGCTGCGGGAGGTGGACTTGACTTGGGAGGCAGTTTGTGGAATCCTTATGCTCCACGTAGGGAGCTCCACTAGGTACTTATTGTTACCAACATCCTGTAAATTTTGGTGAATATTTACAAAAAATCTATTGACGACTTAACGTAGTATCTTTAATTGTTACAAATGTGCATATATGTTTAATTGCTCTTACTTTTCTTAATGAGTAGGTACATGTACAACTGCGTTAGCATTTAAATAAGTGTCTAAATGGTTTTGAAGATATAATGGAGTTAACTATCAATAATGTATTACATTTCTTGAACTTAACCCTTTATTATAACGAGAAAATTAAGATCATAAAATATCTTCTAATTGAGTCATAAGTGTTTATTGGAACTGATAAATAGGAGTCAACAGAAATAACATTACATTTGTTTTTTTTTCCTGTAGAAAAGTCAGATTTACAGCATGAATTTAATGATTTGTTAGTCATAATTGCGTAGGAGCAGTTAATTTTTAAAAGTAAACTTCGGTCAATATTTTCACATAAACAAGACACAAAAATAATTACGTTGCTCAAGACCAAATATTCTATGCATATAAGTGTTGCTATACGAGTCACTCAACCCTCAAGTATATTTTCCAAGGCTTGCAGATCCGTGCAATGTAATCGGGCGCCGGAATCCTCAAAGGGATGTGTTTTGTGCACACAGGGTAGCTACATCAAAAGATCAGTTTGCTGGTCAACCGCGCACTACCAGACCGGCGGGACCGGACTAACATTTACTGCAAATACAATTATAAATCGCTTTGCCGATTATAAGCTTAAGCCGAAGAGTTTTACAAGAACGAATGTTAAATGTCACGTAATTTTCAAGATGATTTTCGCTTTATTTATATTTAGAGATTTCAAAATACCATTTATTCTGTTTTTTCTTCGTTTTTCAATAAAATGTTCGGGAAAACATTTTCAATATAAAAAGAACTGTACACATAGTGTAGAAACCTTCTACGGAAAACGGCGTTGTCACCAAACGCTTTAAACAAACGTTAAGTCATTAATTCCATTACTTTATGAATGAATTATTTTCAAGAGCTTGTGAACAGTTATGTGTCATTGTTCAGCTATTATTTTAAAAGAGCTACTCTAATAATACTTTCACTTATGAATTATTGTATAAAATACGATTCCCAACATGCAAGAAGATAGAAAGATTCGAGGCATTCTTAAGTTATATAAGTTAGTAACATAGTTTTCGTATCAAATAATATTTAATTATATTCATGAAAATTAATCGTCAACATAGATTACAGTAGAGCTTAATTTTCCCATTTAGAGTGCTTCTCTGCAGTTGTGTGGATGCAATAAACCTTTCTCATGTGTTTTATGCATTTCACATACATTAAACATACCACGGGTTATAGTTTTGTAAAGTGCATGTGAACATTACCATTGGGTAGGATTGCTTTAAGCTTGCAACGACATGGATAAAAATTACCAATAAATTACGAATCGTGGGTGCATTTAAAACAGTGAATTTAATTGGTTTACAATTTTTATGAACGTACAAGGATAAAGGTGAAATGCAATATGTCCTCATGGCATGACACCTAAAACACTACATTAATTTTTTGGATATTCCTGGATTAATTCTTACTAAGACTCAAATCATTGATAATTCCGGGTGGTTGATGTTATATAATTTATGTATTTTCTTTAGAGAAAAAACATTAAATACGGGAAATAACACTACAAAACGCCTAGGTTGAGAATGAATATTTTTGATTTTCCTGATATCACTAAGAATCTTTTCCTTATTGTGAGTTCAGCGTCCAAGCTATTACACTACTAAGAGCACACAACGCTTAGTTGGAAAGAAAAGAAAAAATCTCTTGAAATAAAATCATCTGTCGATAAAATTAATGATATTTTATACATATTTCAATATATGACGCTGATGGCTGAAAGGAATTATATTGGCCAGTTATAGTTTAAGAAATATGTTGTGCTGTTCCACTTATTTAAGATAATATAATAATAGCGTCATTATATCAAATTTAAGCTTGTTTATTTACGCCTGATTTAAAAAAACAGAGGGTAAAATATAATATGCCGTTTTCTGACGCTTTGATAATAAAAAAGCTAAATTAATAAATAAAAACGGGATTTGAACAACTTCCTTTGTAAATTTTAGAAAAGCATGGAAAAGAAATATTGCCTTATATACTTTTAAAAAATTAAGTATGAAGTTATAAATTTTTTCAACAAAATCAGAGTTACAGTGTTTGGGAATGTAATTAAAACGTCGGAAAAATAATTATTTATATATTCAGAATATTTGCATATCTACGCTCGTGGATTTACTTTGATTCTGTTTTTTGACATTAATGTTTAAAATGTAACGAAACAGTATTTTTAACGAGTATACAAAGTAAAATGATTTTGCATTGAATATTTTTGACATGAATATGCATTGAATAATATTTTATAATTTATTAAAACAATATAGTAAAGCAAATAATGTAATCTCAAAACTTATTAATTTTACAGGAGAGCGTTTTTAAGGTTTGACGTGTAATATTTTTAATAATAATGATCTTTTCAAAACTTTTTATTTATTTTTTGATAGTTACATTATCTGTCTTTCAAAGTAAGATAAAATTATATATTTAATTTTGTTATATAGTAGCCGAAACGTAGGTCAGAAAAATAATCGTTTTGAGTTTTAATACTTTTCTAGATAAAATGTTGCTTGATTTTTACGATTTTATTTCAACATAAATATTTTAATTTATTCAAAACGATTAAATTTAAGAGAAAAAAAATATTTTTCACAGTAAAACAATAATATTTTTTATAAAATATTTATTTCTTTCAGTACAATGATGAAATTATTATACTAAATATGGACTAAAACTTATACAACTAAAACAAAATGGCTCAAAAAATAAGATAATTATAAAATAAAATTAAGTGGTTGACTAAATCTCGTTAATCGCTAAGTAACATGGCACTAAGTTAACCAAGGTATTTCAGTCTTACCGATTATGTAATCTAAGTATAAGATCTAGGTATAAAAGTACTTTTTTTTATTATTAGGAACGTTATACAGTCTTTTTGAGTATTTTTTTTACGTATTAATAGTTTAAATAAAATCTTAAAAGCTTTAAAAGTATTAATTTTAAAAAATGCAAAACAATGAACATAAAGATCGGAAAATAAACAATAAAAAATACAAGTTAATCTATTCAATTTGTATTCTTTTTCATTTTAAATTATTGTCTATTTCATACAGGTTACAGATTTTCATAAAATGGACGATAATATTCGGGAATAGTTTTCTTATCAACTAAAGCTAATAAACCTCGTTTTTTCCTGGAAATCGTTCTGTAAACCTGTCAAAGAAAAATATTTATGTGTAATAAGTACCCAAATAAAATAAAATCACATTAATAATACTTATTATAGTTATATAAAAACATACCTAAGTTTAGACTTATTACATATTGTGAGGTATTTTCATGTAGTATGTCCATCGATTCCACTTCAGAATCAGCAATAGGCGGATCATTTACTTCTTTCTGAGTAGTTATATTTTTTTTCAAGCTCTCTAGAAATTGAATTCTTTGTGCCATTTCCAATGCATTTGATTTAAGCTGCATAAATAAAATAAAAACATTTTAAAACATACAATTAGACGGACGGTCGGGGCGAGCGACGCGACGGCTATCTCGTTTTGTATAGAGAGGAACGCGCGGCAAAACGAGACAGCCGCGACGGCTAGCCGTCGCGTCACTCGCCCCCGACCGTTTGTCGCAGTGCTGACTATTAAAACATAACTAAACGCGTTGAAACAAGTCGCTGTATGTTTCAAAATCACAGTGAAAACATACATAATAAAATAACTAATATTAACGAAAATCGAAATAATCTTACATTTATTAATGAAAAAGTAAACATTTTCGGGATTAAACTATTTCTGACGTCAGATTTAGGATAAAAACAAGTCAATTTCAAAATAAAACATAACTTTTAACAAAAAAATATCTAAAACAGTATACAATTTAGAAAAAATATATAGTTTTAATGAAAAGGGTCACCACAGTATTATTCATATTTTATCACAAAAACTGTACAATTACATAATTATACAATTTTAAAGGGAGATTTGATTCAAACTTTGCTACACATTTATAGCAATAAGTGTATAATTTTGAGATTGTATAATACTAATGAAATAGAATGCTTACCTTAGGGTCAAATGTTCGTTTTTGTATACTTTTGAAGAGACACGACAAGTGCACTGCTCGGTCGTTTGAACATAACTAAAAAATATTTAGTTTTCGCGCGAAACAAGTTCTCACTTCGGCCAATTTAAAACTAACCAATGCGCTATCTAGCGAGCGTTTGTTGAACTACGCTCTTTTGTCAATATTAAAGAGATGAATACTGTTGATACCAATCGTTTCCTCATATTAACTCAATTTCGAAGATTTTTGGAAATTGTACACTTTTAATGCGAAGCTAGTATCCACTACGTCACTCACTACGTCATTAATAGGCATCTATGTCATCACTAGACATCTGCGTCACACGTTTCGTGTATTGGCCTGGACTCTTTAGAGGGTGGAATTTGATAATAAGAGGTGTTATGAAATTAACCTTAGGAAGCGTATAGTTTGAGAAAATTTGGATGGAATCGCCCGTTCTAATGAATACTTGTTCAAAGGTGTACACAGCTGTTGTGTAAATTGTATATTACGTGACAGTTTGATTAAGCCGCCAAGGTTTAAACTTGTCCAAGATTAACATTCTGTTTTTATAATATCCAATAAAATGTGTTTAATACATAAATAATAATAATTACAATGTATAATTGAAATATCCCTAATGAAATTATACCGAATTCAATCAGTCCCGGGGTATAATTAACTAAAACTCAATTGTACGCTTCAATATCCCGAACACTTAGCTCAGAAGCTTTCAATATAATAGGAGAGATAGGATAGAACTATACTGTTACGTATTACGTAATGAAGGCCCTTCGCACATAGAGGTTTTTCTCAAATCTAGCCGGTCAGAAGTCTTTTTCGTAAAACTTGCCATAATGAAAAAAGAATTTATTTCCTAGCAATGTCAAAGGATTACTGAACACAGGACTCCCCCCCTACCCGGGACCTACAATAACGTTCCGCACTAGCATTTCAGTTTGGAAGTTGATCGTCTCAGGAAGTGCATGTATTTTTTTATCGGTGTTCCTTGTGCAACAGTTCAGTTTGAAAATTATTTTTTAATAAGTGGCTCTAATTTTACCAAAAAAAGTTATGGATATTTGATAATGCAGGTAAGACAGCATATATTTAAAAATAGTTTTGATTTTGTTTCTTAGAATTATAATATTGTTATTCCGTATCGAAAATGTTTGTTTTTATTTTTAGGTTTTTATTTTACATTTTTGATATTTCCGAGAGTGGTAAGTTGTACGATTTTCGTGCTATTTCGCTACATTTCTTATTTTACCATAGAGAATAAAGCTTCGACAATAGAATAAAATAGAAATTAGCCGTCGATTTTCGTCGTTTTTTGCTTTGTAGGTCATCAAATAAAACAGCGAATTTTTTAAATTGTTTAAAATTTTAATTAATTTTGATTAAAAAAATTTATAATTTATTTTAGGGTTTACCAGGTGTCTCCAACGTCATAACTATGACTCGGAAATTTTTTGTTTGATAAAATGCAGGAGCAAAATTTATCAAATTTCGAAAAAAAAATGGAAACCTGGAAAATTTTCTTATTGGCAACAAAAACAACTCTAATGATCACATTAGGAGCATTAAGCGCAAGTTTGCAACTTTAATGTTTCGATTAAAGAAAAGATGGGTTAAAGTTCATAAAAAAGAAGACTTGTTCTCAAAAAATAACGCGGAATAGTTGAAAGGATGTGTTTCATTCCCAAAAGCTATACCTATACAGCAACAGCGAGCAAGTAGACCTCAAAAAGATTTGATGTCTTCTAAATGTGTATTGAATTTTTTGGTTGTATCAACAATCTTATCAATGTTTACTCTTGTTATTAGTGTTAATAATGCAATGTTCTGAATAAAATTCATATAGTAACAAAAATATTTTGGGTAAATTTATGTTCCGACTTAACACGAAATACATTTAGCAATTCGGAACAAAGAAGCTATAAAACTCTCCAAATGTATATTGTACGTTGAATAAATAAATAAATATGTTATATGCACATTTTTTTTAATATATTATTCTCAACAATTTGAAAATGTCCTCAATATATATTTTTTAATATGATAAATACCTGCTAAAACTCAATCCAGTTTTTTTATTGTTTACATATGTACCCTACCTCCTTCAATATACCTAAAAGTATTTTGTTTGTTTTCAATTTTGTGTAGGAACCTGTAGCTGAGTACCTAATATGTGCCACTTCAAAACAATAAAATAAAATTGATTTCCATTATCCTTTGTCAGCAGTATTAAGACAAAACTTCTTTCTGTACAAAATTAGCACAGCTTGATAGCTTGATTCATCATCATCATCATCATCATCATCATCATTTCATATCCGCTTCCTATGTAAAGCATATGGATTCCACAAACTGCCTCCAAGCCAAGCGATCGGCCGCCAGTTCTCGTGCATCTTTCTAAGTCAGGTCCACGTCCCGTAGCTCTGACGCTATGCATCCCAAAATACTTTTTACATCATAAAACAATAGGAAATCTCATTAAGAATAATAATAACTAAAGAAATAATTTTGGCCGGCTAGATTGATCAAAAACCTCTATGTGCTTCGTATCAAATGACTTTAGTAAGACGACTATTCCCTTCCATTAATTCCGAGCAAGGCTATAATTTTGGAGCCTTGGAGCGATTGCATGATGTTATTTTATCGCCTGCTATGTGGTTTAATATGTTGTTTATCAAGTTATTGGCTCTATAAACAACACAAATACCCACATTCTAATAACATGCTGGCTTTATTATATATCAATATTATTTTATATTGCCGGAATGTGTCGTAATTAAGATGAATGTCGATATTCGTTTCACTCCCAAGAACTGGACTTTTCAGTGATAATGTATTTTGATATCTCTGACTACTATCGCTACACTACTTTCCTTTAAAAACATATTTAAATTTGTCCTTCACCATTTCAAATCCATAATTCATTACCACATTATAAGTTTTATGCATGTGTATCTTTTAAAACATACAAAATACATTTATATCTTGGTTTTGCACAAACACATCTTCTTCTATAAATATTATTTTATGAAGAAATACACGGTTAAGTCAAGTAAAACTATAAAAATCAATGTTTCCATCGAAAATAATTTCGGGTGAATTTTTAAGTAAAATCAATACCATTATTGCATTAAAGCATTGTCAAGAAAAGCGACCGTCGTCTTTGTTATTTGAAGTGGTACTCCAGAAAATACAAATGTTCGATGCCGAAATATTTAACGAGCATCTTATTGTTAGGGTTGTTTTTATTTCTCTTGCAAAAATACACAATTAGACTTGAGGACAGAATCTTTGGAAACTCCAAACATAATCATCTCAGCGGGTTCATGAATTTTACATCGAGACAGAATAGAGCCGATAAGGGAACACAATGAATAATAATTTTGGGAAATCAACGTGTAAGGCTTTAACGTTTTTATTTTATTTAACCACCTCAACAGGCCAGGAGGCTCAATTACAGAGGGTAAAAACGCTACGTCACAGATACCAGGCTTGAGAAAAATCACTTTTTATTTTTGTGTTTTCACCGGGAATAGAACCCGGAACCTCCGTATTGTGAGTTGTGAGTCCAGAATCTTAGGCATTACGCTATGGAGGCCGCCAAATTTTTGGGCCAAATCCTTATTTTCAGTGATTTTCGGCAAAACCAATGTGTAAAACGGACCGTAATAAAAAAGACTTCTTAAATTCATAGAGAGATTAGTTCTTGACTTATATTTATGTGTTTTACTATAAAAATTAATAGAGTTTAAATTTTTCATTTTTATTAATATTCTAATACATATTCTATCGACGAAAGAGTTTGTGTTGAGCCTCTGACGTCACTCCAACTGATGTTAATCTCTGCGTTCCGTTATGAGAAAAAGAATGAAGAATATGTAAGTGGCCATATTTTGACCAGACTAGCTAAAAAAGGTAAGAATATTTTTAGCAATTTTTTCAAGGTTAAGAAAGCCCTGCTCGTCTATGATAATAATCCGTCGACAGTTCATATGAAAGATTCGAGACATGGAACTGACTTTTTAAAATGCATGGGATATGGCTGCCTATGGAATCCATATGCTCCACATAGGGAGCGGAAAGGAAAAATGATAATTTTGACGAAGTATGATAAACTTTCAATATTTTATTTTGTAACGAAGTTTTAAAAAAATGTTACATAGTATAAAAGCACAACATCAAAATTTAGGTATAAAATAATAAAAGGGTGTACAAAAGTATAAGTAAAAAAATTAACGCCCTAATTCTATTTTCTTTGAATTCCTTAGTGCCACTGTGGTTCAGTAAAGGTCTAAATTATAGTACTAACGTATTGGTAACAATGTACATTTAGTTAGTACATATACATGGACGCAAGGGTTGATGTATTTCTCACATATTTTATGGCTAGCGTGCTGACAAACTTTGCCACCACAGCGGGAACAAATGGAGCCTACTCCACTAACATTGGATAACCAAGGTTACAATTTTTGTTTTAGGAAATTACCAGTAATTTCGCTTTAAATATAGTTATGAAAAGCCTGAAGTGCGTAAAAGGAACACAAATTTATTCTGAACAACACTAATGTTCTTCATATAAGAAAAAAATTATAAGCACTTGCTATCTATTATTATTCTAGAAAATTTGTCTAAAATAGTGTTTTGTTTATTGATAAAAAAATCAAATAAATGGTTTGAAGCAAAGTAGACGACAACTTTCCCATTTTTGCAAGCAATGGTGCAAAGGGCACTACATTGGTTCACCAACTGCAATGAATCTGGATAATTTGTTACATGAAAGGCAAGGTGATCAGTCTTACACTTCAGCGCCAGTCCAGGGTATCAAAAATGAAAACTTTTTAAAATTATAATTTAGAAATAAATAAGAAAGAACGAAAAAATGTTTTTCTGCCTTTATAATATGGTAGGTTATGGTAGAACGTTTTTGTTTTATTTTTCTTTGCTACGGAAATCCCACCCAAAAGGAAATAGCGGAGGTAAAAGGAGAGAAAGA
Organism: Micrasema minimum; assembly: GCA_022494985.1. Lineage (NCBI taxonomy): Eukaryota > Metazoa > Arthropoda > Insecta > Trichoptera > Brachycentridae > Micrasema > Micrasema minimum. The sequence continues at coordinate 25,789 of JAGVSP010000047.1, read as the reverse complement.
GAAAAAAGGAGGACATCTCGATCGTATATTATAGTTTGGAAGTAATACCTCTGATGGGCAATATATTTGCGTTCGTTAAACGACCTTTGTATGGGCAGCTATAAAAAAGCTTTTAGTGATAATAAGCTGCTGTAAACACGATTCTACAAAGTTGTTGTTTCGTGATGAATGCAAGGAACTTACTAACTTTAAACTGGGAGATACATTACATAATATGTATGTTGTATGTTTATAGAAACATCAAATAAGTTCTATGTTTACCTACATATTTATACTGTCATTTTAAAGTTATTAATTCAATTCATAATTATTATACGAAATAATGCACGCTGTTTCCCGGAAGTGGAAGGCAGAGGTGATAGAATGCCACAGAACTCTGTCTCAGCGCACTTCTCTTGCTTCCTCCACATTCATACATCTTATGCACCACGTCGATTGTTACGACTTTTTAAATGATATATTTGATCAAAACATGGCTTTTTAAATTTTCTCTACCCAGGCACACTCGGATCAAACATTATTTTTGCCGTAATAGTACAAGATTAAGAAATATATACTATTTAATTAGATTAGGCCAAAAATCCAGACATCGTAATAATTAATCAGATAAACAGATTAAAGATAAACCTAAATGAAAGACTTTTTAATGATTTTTTCTAATATCTTAGATATTGCATTTCCCTTAGTATTAATTATTACAAAAACTTTCTTTGAAGCTTGGTTTACTGAGAGTGAATGGAATATTGACCACAGTAGCTATTTCGTTTTATAATATATATATATACGTTGATGTACATGCAAAGCTCAAAGTTGGTTTGCTTTGTAATATCTGAATCTGAACCTTAACACAGAACAAAGAACTTAACATAAAATGCTCAGACTTGGGGTATGATTATTCTTGAACGGTAGTTGTGACTATACGTTGTGAAACAATATAAACTACTTTATTTTTTGTGTTATTTGTTACTGAAAATTCAGATGTGGACGTGCTTAATGTCCCCGTTGCTTCAAAATAACTGAAGTATTTTTAGTTAACTATGAATAAGCCCCGTTTCGGATAATATGTATATAATTTTATCTTGTTTAAAAATATAATAAAATTTTACCGTTTTGATGTAATCGGGTAATTAGATTTAAATTCATTTTTAGGTGAAGGTAAAGATACTGTGAAAGGAAAAAAATAGACCACCAAACTTTCATCTGAAAATATCCTTAATACCTGAAAAATATTACTTTCTTTTATTACCGGAACAAAAAAAATAAAGTCATGAACAACTAGTAGGCGTGAAAAAAAAAATTACAAAAATACGTCAAAAAAATTTAATGTAATGTTTATTGTTTTTAACACCATGTTCTTAAAATTTTCGTTTTTAAATCTTTGCATGTGTCTATAGCAAATGTAAAAAAATCGGTTTTCATAAGATCAACCCTGCTGAAATCGCACTCTGATAAAACATAACGTTTTATACGGAATGACGTGGACAATCTGTTATATACGAGTACGTACAGTTTTCATAGTCCATTATTTCGTTTCGTTAACACGTTCCAAGGAGTAGATAAGTATAGGAAGGATGTGTATTGCTTTCCAGCAGAACCTTTTCTTCCATTTAGTTACACTCGCTATTCTGTGTACGGTCTTTGTAACATGATCAGTTGAAAGCTTTTAAAATTCAGATACAATAATAGACGTCTATTTCTATATCGATTTGAAAAATCTCAAGTAAAAACTATATCAGTAACTGATTTATATAAATGTTATTTAAAAACGAAAAGAATTGCTTATTTTTGTTTAGTTAATGTTGTTTTGTTGTTGTTATTGCTTTGTTTTGACCAGTCGAGATAATATTAATTATCACCATCAAATAATTTTTCGTTGTGTAAAATAGACAATTTTGAAATTTCTCAGGATCCTATTCCCATAAAAATACAAAGTCCCGAAAAACGCTTAGTAAAATAGCAACACTATTTTACAAAAACCAACTAACTGTAGTGTCTTTAAAGCAATCTAAAACCTTTTACTTACTCAACTTACATAAATATTTTTGAGCCCCTTGTATTTTTCATTTGCGAAAATATTTGATATTGATTTTCTATTTGTTTCCCTCAAAGAAAAACAATTGTTAATAGTAAATTAGTTGGGGAAAATCTTTGAAAATTGATGCTAAATTTTTATTTAACCGTTCGGCTTACTATCGGTTATGAGCAGTTACATTGCATAAATATAACATATTATATTTAAGTTTAGTTTATTGATTTAGTCAGATAAGTGATCTGGTTAAGTACCTACTTACATATTTCTCTCATCCCTTTACTGTGGCAGGACACGTGGCACAATGGCGCTAAATACTGGCAAAACTTTGTCAATGCTAAACGTGCCAAGAATGTTCTGGAACAGATACCACAGTCCGACACATCAAGGGATACGAGAGACAAGACTGTACCAAGCAGCTGGATACATACTCTGTACATTTTACTTGGTATAAACATCTATATTCTTTAAAATATTTTCCATGTAACACACATTACGAATTTTTCGAAAGTTTTTTTTTATGTGGTTGACCTACATATTGTTAAATTTATTCACGTACAGTTTTGGTATACATTGGCGGGTTTATTGCTTAATGGAAATTACTTCAAATCAACCAAAAAATAGTTTGTTGAGAATTATTTTTCTTTTTGCACTGAGTAATATTCACTATACTACCTATAGATGAACAACTCTGTGGAGATTGTAAATATCTCGAAGTGAATCTATAAACCTAAGCTAAGCTAAGTTGAAAAATATTGAAGAATGATCATTGCTACTTGTTTTATGAGTGCTTTTTAAATTTATCTACATATATATTGCGGTAAGATTAGAACAAATTGCAATACATTGATTTTGTTAGATGGTTAAATTAAGTAAATCAGCTGAGATACGTGTACATAAGATACTTACTTCTAAGGAACTTTAAATTAAAAGTTTTAATATAATGTTTTTTACAAACGCATTTCAATTAATCTAGCAGTTACGTGATGAATAGAGGGCACGGTTTCTTTGAACTTCTAAACTAATTTGATAAAAGTATTCACAGATGCTACAAAGAAACCAGTTTATTGTGAGGAAAAAGGTCACAATGATTCCATATCGATGCCTTCCGGATAATGTGCTCCACCGTTATACAATACAATACATGCTATGTTAAGTTTACAGGCTGCTATATAAGTTACACCTTTGTAGTTCTAACAGAAGGCGCTCCTTTTTCTTTTCCCTGCGGGTAAGGGTTGATATATTGGCTGCAATTACGTTGTGAAACTAAAACACCATTCAAATTACGAGGTACTTTATAATTTTAAAACTAATTAAATCTTTTAAAACTACGCATTTAATCGAATAAATATGAAATGCTTATATTTAAAAATATAATAATATTGTATGAGTGACGATTTTGTGTTAAATAATAAAATAAAATAAAAAATTGTAAAAAAAATAAATTTAAAAATAAAATAAGCAATGCATAGTAACAAAAACGTACCAATTAAAAAAACATATATGAAATGGTGTGTATCAGAGAATATCTGTCACAGGACGAAAATGCTAATTGATCAAATATGTACATAAATCAGAAATTAATTTTTAGCAAACATTCGAATTAGATTTTTTGTAAAATTAAACATTTTATTCCGACGCTGAAACATTCTCCAAAAGTAAGTCAAAATGAATGCAGTGAGAAAATATTTGAACTCGCTGAATCTGCGAGATTTTCATTATGAAAATGGAGTTCTTTTCGGCGAATCCTCGTGTTAAGTGTATTAAGATGTCATCCGACAAGTATGCAGTTGGTGCAGCACGTTGCAGATGTAATTCAAGGCGGGTTGTTCAACCCCCTAGCCGTGGTAACGTGATGCGACAGCTCCGTCCGCGTGTGGGCGAGGGGATGTTGTGGTACAGCGGTCCGTAACCAGGAAAAGGCAAATGAGGTATAATAAAGTAATACAATGGAGGGTTATCAAGTAATTGAAATCAAAAAAGATTTCGATATTTTATATTTCTTACGTTCCTGAACATTTTCTTTGAATTTTCTAACAGAATCAATATTTTTATAAATTATAGGGCAGGCAGCTGCTGGTTTATTTATGCCTTTACCACTTTTTTATATTGTCAGTATAATTGTTATTGGCTTTTCCGACATTAAAATGTTTAGCTTAACATTTGCTCACTTTGCATTGGTTTCGTTCAGAATATCTTCACAAGATATAGTTTTAGGGAAGGAAAACTTTTAAAACACCTACTTCGTTTCTGATTAAATACTTTTATCAATCATGTTTAAATATTTCAAAGATAGAATTAACTAGATACCTCTAAAAATAGACTTAACCAAGCATGAAAATATATATTGTATTCAAGTGTTTGCAGAGCTTTCGACCAGTCATTGGCTGGGTTAAATGGGCACTTACCGCGTACGTCAGTATTCTGAATTCCGCTTATTTTTTTTTTACTTCTGGATGATTTATAAAGCGCTTTTTTTGCAAGAAATCGCCTGAATCAAAAGCGCTGTACAATAAAGGGGCTAGATCACACCACGTCTTGTAGCTACCAAGCTCATGGACGGTCGGGATTGCTATTCTGGCCTCCTACAGTTTAAACATATTTTAATACGTGATGTTCAATAAATAAATATTTTGCAGAAAATTTATATATATTATAATATATAGATTATAAGTAAACGGATATAACTTTGTAGGTAGATTATTTTCTTGCAGCTACTAAGCGTAACGACGGTGGATTTTATACCCCTTAATAAAATTTAAATTGTTAAAAATAGTGAAATGTGTAATTTCCGTGTAGGTGAGCTTTCCTAATATGAATTAAAAATCAGTGTTTTATAATTTATTGTTATATATCCATATAATGGAATTGGAATGCGAGTCAAATATTTGCACGAAATAATAAACAATGATAACAAAAATATTAGTAAAAATAACAATAACAATAAAAGTAATTTATATTCGCATCATCGTTGATACAGCGAAAAAATCTTTTGATATTGCATATTTTTTTACGTGTTCAACTTATAATGCATTTCGAATGAAAATACCTACTATTTCAATGACATCTGCAAATGCGTTGAATTAGTATTGAGTATTTTATTTTGTTTAAGAATTAATGAACTAATTATTTGGAATAACACATATTATTAATATGAATTATTTTTTTACATTGGGGTGTAGATTTGGGGCGCAAAAGAACACATACGTCAAAATTGGTTGGGGACTGCTACGTATCAGATGGTCGCCACGAGGGCAGCTTTACAGGCATTCGCGAGACACTTAATAAGAAAGGAAACCAAATGAGATTCTCATATCTATTTTTTGTTAGACATGGGGTGGTTTTCTCGGTGGAAACATGGTAGATTGTATATAGGATTTCGCTAGACCAGGAACATAGCCTTTTGCTACTATAAACATCTAAAATTCGTATTTTTCTAGTGAACTGAAAATACCTGCATATAACATATGGAATGTTACTTGGAGCACACGGACAAAGTATTAAGACAAGTAATGAGCTCAGATTTTAACGTTATTCAATTTTTATATCAGATTATTTTTTCATAATATTAAAATTAAGGTAATTTTGTTATTTTTGTCTCCTAGTTTAATAAAACTAAAGCAGTTTAAAACTCGCACAATATTACTGATTTGATAACTACTCTCCCCTATCTGGACCTAATGCATAGGGCACTGCATCGGTACACCGAGAGCAGGGTATCTTGATAATTTTATTACATGAAGGTAAAATGATCAGTCTTACGCTTCTGTACCAGTCCAAGGTATCACACATGAAATATAAATCTGAAAAGCACATGTAAATAAATATTTCATGTTGCCCCATTACGGAAATCGAACCCGCGACCTCATGCGCGGTAGCCAAATGCGCTACCACTAGGCACGCTACAGTGACAGTGCAAATCTTGGTCAGTTATTTGAAAAAATAGGAAATGTTGATTTTAGATTAAATTCACCAAAAGAAAATGCAGATATTTCAATACGGGAGGGCGCCTTAGTAAAAAAATCAAACGTGAATAATTCATGTAAGTATGTGCTGTAAATGGTTTTTTATAATATTATGTTAATGATTGTGGGCTTTAAAAACTTAATTAAATTATTTATATACGGTACTTGTTGACTTTTGGGATCATTTTTACCCTTTTGTCTGAGTGGATTTAGTTGACTTTACTTGGGTTTTGTTTACTCGTCCCTTCCCGAACAGAGCTTGAAGGACTGCAGTAATTTAATTAAAACGCAGACGTGCAGTGGCACTGTTGCCGAGCATTATTTTTTGCGTCATACAATTTGGTAGCAATTGAATAACGCGAGTTCTGTATGTTGTTCGTGAAGTGATTTAGATGAGTTCCCTTGTGCGGACATACGAATAAATGGTTTTCAAATCGATTCTGCCGAAATGAAATTGGAGATGAAAACAGTTAATATGGGTGTGGTTTCCACAGTTATATTATTGAAATTGGGTGATTCAAACATGAATGTTTAAGAGTAATTATTAGCATTTCGTTTCCGAATCATGGGATCTTTGGACGGCTGCCTTGAGACCCATGAGGCGACCCATCAGATGTACGGGGCGTTGACCTGATTTAAGATGGGCGTACTGGAACCAGTGGCCAATGTCTTAGCTTAGATGTAATTTGTGGAATCTATAATTTTGTGGTCCACTTTAGAAGCGGATGATGATGATGACGATTAACGTCATTAGGTGAGAAGGCCCCATTACAGAAAACAAAACATAAAGGAATTTAGAATAATTTTTAAATCATGTATGTTTTGATTTGTTTTATTTGGTACTTGTGTATTATTTAATCACTTTAGAAAACGAAACGAACATAAACACTAAAGCTTACATTTCAATGAACATTAATTTGTAAATAATAGTAAAGAACATAAAATTATTTAAAGGTATGTTCACAAAAATCATATTTATTGACCCATAATTATAATTTTTAAAACTAAAAATGCAATGCTTGCATAGATACATCCGTATTATACTTTTACCGTATACTTTACTCGTATAATTCTCAGAGTGTTTTCAAAGAGAACCAAATTAAAATGGAGTAACAAAGATCGTATTAAATAAAAAGCTTTTGAAAATAACAGAAATCCTTAGCATGGTTTTAGGTTTAAGATAAGAGCTAAGTAGATTTATTATAACATAAAGGATCTCTTCTCCCAGAGCAATATATCCTTTTGACCCTAGTGCCTGAAAAAATCCTTCCTACACGCACTTTGTCCTTGGGGAGTTTCTCGTGGAGGCATTAATGTAAAGAAATATTATCTCGAGAAGGAATTACAATACACTAGAATATAAAAAATTGAGGATTATATAATGTATTGTTGTGTTGTCTCCGCCCCGTGGTGTAGGGGTTATCACGTTGAGCTACTATGCACAAGGTCACGGTTTCGTTTTCCGTAGAGGGTCAATATGATATATTTATAAGTGGTTTTCATGTTAGATACTATATTTTTTGTGATACCCTAGTCTGATATTGAAGCATAAGACTTCTTGTTTTCAATTCATACGAAAATAAAATAATACACAGCATTTGGTGTTCTAATTCAGTACCCTATGCACCATTATGTGGGAAAAGAGATAATAGTAGTTGTGAATTAAAGAAAAATAATATACAATTGGTACAAAGCCATTTATTTAAATAGATTAGTTGAAGCCACATCGCTGGACTCATACTTTGGAGAATCGGTTCACGGTTCAGTATACAAAAAAAAAAAACGTAAAAATTACATAAGAGTTGCTTTTAAGTGCCTTTTAAAAAAAATTATTAATTAATGAACATTTGATTATTCTTAATAAGTATCTACATATATAACATAGCGTAATTTCAAGCGTAACTTGAATTGTAAAAAAAAAAAAAAATGTATCCAAAGTACTCTAACAAGATTAGGAATGCGAACAATGTTTTATAAAAAGATGAAAAGAAGAGAGACTAAAATGTTCTAAAAAAGTGACCTTTTTTAAAAAGTTTTATGTCTTATTAAAATTCACCCTCCGTCCAAACAGTTTTGTGTTTTTATATTATTTTCTTGGAAATTTCTGTACGCTAACTTACTTAGTGCACAAATACTTTTTTTGTGTATTACGCTTGTATACAGGCTTAGCAAGTTAGGCCAGAAATAAATGCATGATGTGTTAAACGTCAAGTTTAAATAAAAATAATCATATGGTTTAAGCGATGATTAAAATAATTGACTACGATTAGTTTTTATCAAATTGCTAGATAGATACTTTTGATTTCCAGTCAGATGCTTTGTTCACTACTAAGCTAAACGGGCAATTATTTTTACCAAGAAATAAACAAATAACCATTGAAATAATGACAAATATCCTCCTTTTATCAAATATAATACCTTAGCATTGTAGAGAACAGAAACCCTAGACAGTCAACTCTAAGATCCGCACTCAATTCAGCCAGAGGAAGACTTTGTGAACCCCGGCGAAGTCCAAACACCAAGTTTGGCGATCGTGCTTTTGCAGCGGCCGGCCCCTCTGCCTGGAATCGACTGCCTTCACACTTACGCACCATTCAGAGCCCCAGTCAATTTAGATCTCAATTAAAAACGCATCCTTTTAAAATCTCACATACTAATTCCCAGGATGTGTAATTAGTCTACCGCTAGGAGCTTAGGTTTAACAATCTTTAATTGTGATTTTTCACAAAAATGGCGCGAACGGATCAAATACAGACTAAACTCCATTAGCCTATACAGCTTTGCAAAAAATGTAAGTGACTTTTGCTGTAAAATAAATAAAGATCTTTCCAAGGTATAAAGCGATATAAGATATTGTAGTAATAAAAACCTTTTGGGTATGAACCACCAAACGTAAAGTAGGCGCAAAAAAGGCAATATGGGTACATTCTGGTACCTACATGTAATGCGAATAATATATTGGACGAGAAAGGATGTGAAAAATATTCAGAATATTTAAGAAGAAATAAGTTTTCGAAGTCCACGTAAAAATCTGGTGTTAGTAACTTTCGTTTAGTAAACATACCTGAACAAAAATAGACATAGGATTGTGGTGTTGTAGTACCTACATGGAATAATGATAAATGAAAAGGAATATTTTAATAGTTGAATGGAAAAGTGCAGGCCAAATGTCAGACAGTAGATGAACGAAGCGTATTCTGAAGTGGAGACCAAGAAACTAGAGTCTTCAAAAATATTCACCGATGAGATGGATGGACTAAATTAACTGGTTTGCTGGAAGGCTGTGGGAAGACCTCCGAATAAGAATTTCAGAGAAGTGACATTCCATACTTAAAAAACACAACCCTGTCTAGGTGTCCCCACTACGTAATTGTAAATATGTAATTCCTTAATTAAAAAAAAAAAAAAAATAAACTGTTGATAGAAATTGATGATGAAATACTTAAAATATTTAATAATATGGTAACTTTGTTTTTAAGAGTAGTAAAAATGACAAATTTGTTTTAGGCAAAATAAAGATTTTTTAAATGCTTACATTATTTTTTTCACTTTTAAGCGCTTTAACATACAAGGTGTGAATTCTTTCACAGTGAAATGATTACGTGAAAAACACAAAATAATAACACGCAATAGCGACAGTGCAAGCTGAGTTTTGGCACTGGTCCGAGATCATTTTTATTTCGGATAGTGCCTCTGCTCTAAACCGCCCTTCACCCCTACCTCACTTTACCCCGCAACACCCCGTGAACGGCTGGTGCAAAAATTCAACAACTGATCTGACAAATACAGTAAAAATGGTATTTAAAAATACCGGTGTTTTATAAAGATTACTGTAGTTATTGACTCAATGTTTGTAGAACTAACTTTGTAGTTTTCCATAATTATGAGATAAAGCACACATTGTTTTAAAATACTTATGTTTTGAAATAAACTGCCAATCGGTTTCGGAGTGACAACATCTTCGTCAGGGCTTAAAAATTAAAATTGAGAAATGTGTCGCTAACCCAAAAAAATATGGTCAAATGGCTTTGGGATGTATGTAGGTCCTTATATAACTAACTATATAAAATTATCCGATTTTTGTTAAAAGATATTAAACGTTTTAGAGTACTACTACTTCTACATTCTCTTATCCGCACCCAATAGTGCATAGGGCACTGCATCATGTGCTGTGTATCTTGATTATATAATTGCATGAAGGTAAAATGATCAGTCTTACGCTTCTGTACCAGTCCAAGGTATCGCACATGAAATATTAATATGAAAATCACATTTTAATAAATATTTCATGTTGACCTGCTACGGGAATTGAACAGGGTAGGTAATCGGGTGAAGACAAACGTAAAGAAAAATGCTTGATTTAAATGTTATTTTTTCGAAGGTATTTTTCCATAAATATAAAAGTAGAGAAAAATGAGTTGTTTTATTATTTCAACCAAAAATTGTTCAAAACGCCTGTATAACATCCATCTAAACGAAGCTAGGAAGCTGTGAAAGAAGTTGCAGAGGAAACGTTGTCCCCTAACAGGACGTACTCACAGGTAGAAGAAGATAAACGTAAAATTTTAGGAAAAACGGAACCTGAAAGATTGAAATTTTCTCCACTTACATATTCAACGGTCTGATGTCAAGCTAAGTAGTTAGATTTTGGAAGGCTGTAGTACGCAGCCAACTAGTGCCACACTCTCCTAACAGCTATGTCCGCCGGATACTTTGTTACAATATAATATTGCACGTTACATATCATTATTATCTCTGTCCTTGGGTAATGTATGGCCTGGCGCAGCAAACGCGAATATCACCAACATACGAGTACATGTATTCGGTTCACAATACTCTTACAGGCGTTTAAAAGTTTAGTAAAATTGTAATGCTGGCACTGTATGGTTATTAATAGCATATTAAGAGCAACGGACAGCCCTCGTCGTATAATGGTTGATATTGTAATGGTTTATATTATCTAACTAACTGACTAACTAACCATCACGCCATTTCCCCATAGGGGTAGGCAGAGATGATAGAACGCCATACCACTCTGTCCTGATATACTTACTTTGCTTCCTCTACATTCATACATCTTCTCATGCACATTCGCCGATTATTCCGACTTTTCACATGTCCACTTTCAAGTACTTGTCGTACTTGGTCATGTCATGTCTTTCTCGGCCTTCTACATCCAGGCACACTTGCATTTAAACTTCTTTTAGCCGTTCTTTCATCACTCATTCGCTCCACATGACCAAACCATCGTAAAAGCCCTTTCTTAATTTTGTCGATAATGCTTATTTCAGCCTTGCACTCTGCTCTAATTTCGACATTTGTTCACCTAACATACATAGTCTTACCACACATTCGCCTGAGAGATCGCATTTCAACTGCATTCAGTCTACTTCCATCCTTCTTTTTCCAACACCACGCTTCACTACCATACACAAGGGCTGGTACCAAAACTCCGTTGTGCACTGCCAATTTTGCTTCTTTCGATAAGTTCTTATTTGCCACTATCGATTTCAAGGCACCATTAACTCTGTTTCCGGCACTAACCCTTTTCTCAATTTTCAATTCTTAATATATGATTCTATCAATTATTAACAGTATGTTATTCTATTCCGTATTCTCATCCAGCCATCACGCATCGTGTGCTGTCTTCCCAGACGACCTGCTAAAAGATGGAGCGACAGTTTGGATTCAACTCCAAGAAAGTATATTAGGTTAGTAAATACATAAAAAATAAGGGTGGGTAGGGTAGGACGTCGATGTCTCTGATTTTCTAGGCGGCTACTGACGAGGCGCAACTGTGACGCGTCGGAACTTGACGCCTCGTATAATAACGAACTCGAAGGCACAAATAATTGGCTTATTACAAATTAAACGTAAATACGAACCAAAATTATGATTGCAAAACAAAGCATACAATTGGCAAATGTGTACATACATTTGTATGTAATTTAAAAAATGTATTTACATATATTATGTAACAGTATAATAAATAATATATAGTTGGTTTGTAGAATATTTAGGTTGAAATGTTTCCAAGTCTTTTAATCACATCAAAATTACTCCAGCCATGTATAAATTACAGAAGTACTTTCTTTACCCATTCCATTAATTAATGATAGAAGTTTCAAACAAAATCAAAGAACAAGTTGCCATCGTATCCTCTGAATAATACCAGATAAGTCAAGTACTACTGAAAGTTGGCTGGATATTATATCTCTTCCTAGCCTGAGCTTTTTTGAGCTTTTGAGTAGAAACTTATGACTCGTTGCATTCTGACCGAAAGCTATTATGTGCGTGTTCTAACTATGTATGTAGATACGTTCTACGGGTGTACAGTGTGCCCAAAAAGTAATTCAAATATAAAAAATAAGATGATCATTCTTAAATTATTTGATCGTATATCGTTTTATATAATTTTAGAGATTATTAAAAATAATCCCATTGTTCCTTTATTTTTTTAAAATCTATCTACTAGTAGAAAACAGAGCAGTACAAATATGTTTGTTGCAATAATATTCCGTTTATGTTTGTGTTTATTAATTCATTGTGTAGATTTTAATATTTTGTATAATTTAAAAAAATATATTTACCAATTCAATAGGTGCCTTTTATTCTTCTTGTACTGAACAAAAAAATTTTTTTAATAATAAGGACTCAACCGTTTGTATGAAATGAAAGTTCTTAATAAAATACTAAGTGACCATTTTAACCTGACTTTAAGCTCTTGGCTCTGAAATATTTAAAATTATATTATATACCTTTTCTTAAATATAGTTTTTTGGTTGTCTTTTTGTTTAATGATATTTAGGTACTTTCTACCTTCGAGTTGACGTCAACTGCCTGGCCACACTGTATAATGTGAGAATAACGGTTATTTATGTGACTTGCCGAACATTCTCGACCTTATGCGGGAAACTATTGCGAAGATGCCAAATTATAACGCGATCTGGGAAAATATGTGCTCTAGAGGATGTAATTTATTTCTTCTCAGGCAACACTATAATGCTTTACTTTATAAATACAACTAAAACATTTTTTACGTTGATTTATCATCCCCTTGCATATATTTTAAAAGAAAACTGCGTCAAAGGAAATACAAGTACAAGTAACATTTTATCTGCAACGTTTTATACGATTGCTTCAAAATAAAAAATATGTGCCTCACTAATTTGAAGAACACTTACTTACTACAAACAATGTTGTAATTTATTAATTTAATTTTAATTTAATTAATAATTTAATTTACTAATTAATTTAATTTATTTAATTTATTTAATTACGGACATGAAGTCCATTTATTTATATTACGGACAATTTTATATACAATTACATGATGACATGAAAAAAAGTAACAGGAATTGTGGTACAACAATATTAAAATATGTGATAAAATATGGTACAACAATATAAAAACTAGGAGAAAAAGTATGCTAATTATTAAACAAAAATCGGGTCTAATTCGGAGAATGTTTAAACCTTGATGGATTTAAAACGAAAAACTCTGGATTCTGTCTTGAGCTTACAAAAATACATAAACGAGACATTGCCATTGGTGCGTGAAAGTCGTATTTTATTCAATGCTGATCAAGGAACAGCATGCTATTATTCCTCAACCTACGGACAGCGTCGGCGCGCGGCGTTGTGTCGGCAGCGATGGTGCGTCTATCATGTCATTCAGTAACTAACTCAATATGAATATGGAGTCAATATTAGTGCTACGCTTTTGTAAATAATAAAGAAGTTGCATGGATATTATTATGTATGCACATATTGCACATACTATTTATTTTAGAAGCATCCAATACCTTGCAGAAAACGGCAAAAGGTGTAGGTATGTCTCGTTTTTCAAGCTTGTCAATATATGTTTTTTGTGTAAAACGCGATATAAAGGAATGAATAATGAGTTTAAATAGAATTTTATATTCAGTTTTTTACGGATATTTAAAATGTATTTATCAGCATGAAAATCTTGATTTTTATTTATAATGTAACACGGAGCGTTTTTGTAAATAAAATAAACAAAAATACTAATATTACGTTGGTTTCCGTGATGTCTCGTTTCTGATTACTGTTACGTTGAAAGACTGCGGATAACCAGTGAGCGCTAATCACAGAGCATGTTTTCCGAATGATTTTTACTGTAAATAGGCCCAACATGAAAGAACTTGGTGTGGAAATGACAGAGCACGCTATGTGGTAGGAACTAGGTATACTTGTTGCTTTGAAACACAACTTTTTGTTCTGGTTTCGAGGTACAGTAATGGTACGTAAATATTTACAGAACTTATTACTTGGTGCATGCTAGCACAACAAATAATGGATATAAAAATACATGGTATCAGTGAATTCGTTTTCATGTTGTGCAATTTTTTTTTTGAAAAACGCAGCAAATATAATTATTTTCCCAATGAAACTTTTATTAAATTTTATACAAACACGGGATAAACATTAGCGTAGTATCTAATATGATAGCAAGAAGATTCTTCCAATGTAGTTCTGCTGTGAAGAAAATATTGTTTAATGCTTTTTGTACCAACATGTACACTAGCGAATTATGGACCAATTATAGACAAAGTACGATGCAACGCCTTCGAGTGCAGTACAATGATGCCTACAGAATTATATTTAAATACCCAAGATTCTGTAGCGCATCTAACATGTTCGCAGAAGGGAGGGTACATGGATTCGCGGGACTGATGAGACATCGGGTAGCGGGAGCCAGGGATCGCCTGATGTCATCGGGAAACCAGCTGATCGCCGAGGCGTTTCTACATCAGTCACCAAGGTTGAGCGAGAGATGGGCCGCTCTCCTGGGTCCCCCAGCCCCCGGCCGACCCTAAACACCTTCGTGTGCTCGCATATTTCTTAAAATTTTATTTGCCTTGGCGTTAATTCCCCAGCAGCTTATTTCTCCGGGCAGAATAAAGAGTTGAAAGTTTCAGTCCAAGCTTTTCTAGTAGCCAGTCTCTTCAGGGAGGCATTTCTGGATCCGTATAATGATGCAATCATACTGAAGCTTAGAACTTAAATCGAATTGAAGCTTTCTAGCAAGCTGCTGCTGTTCGTAAAGAAAAAAAGCTCTCCTTACAATTAAAAAAACCAATTTATATATATTTTTTAATGGATGTAGATTGATTTGCGTTCCAATGTATTAAAATAAAAGTTTTTATTTGTTTTTTGAATATTATTTATTTACATACTTAAATGCATAACAGTTAAGAGATCAAAAACGAATAGTTTTTAGTTTTCAATTTTAAGTCAGAGTCATAATATAAACGTCATAAATTAGTGAAAAAAGTATTTCTAATACTTGTTGGTACCAAATTTATACCTAAATGTTAGTTGTAATCCTACAACTTATGGAATTAAATAGTAAATTAATTTTACACAAATCTGTGCAAAAATAACTCTGAATTTTGTAAAAAATAGGCATAAAAAAACCTGGCCTAAGCGAATCTTAGATAAGCAAATCAGATTTTTTAACGCGATTATCCAACCAATATACTCGTAATTTATTTAGTAAACGATAATTTAAGTTGGTTCCATAGAACAAGTATTTCGTTTTTAATTAACGGAGAAGTTTTCCATTTATGAAGTAGGTAGTTTTCACTTTGTTGCATGACTAATAACGGCTTAAAATGTATGAAGTACTTATAAAGAAACAAATATGATTTAGTAAACTAAGTACTATAAGAAGGGGGAAAAAGTTTTGAAATTTCGCTCTTATCCTTTTTTCCTGCATTTTCATGCCAAAAGGACTTTCTCAAACTATCGTTTCGTGATTCGCCATCGCATCGTGTCTATTTATTCGCCATTTAGGCAATTAGCATGGCGCTAAATAATTCGAGCGTGAATTAAAATGGTGGCGTGTTGGGGTTTCAACTTTGTTCGGGGAAGTGCTTCATAAAATATTTCAATAAGGGAGACTTTGTCAACATTTGAGATGCGCGACGCTCTACGAAAGGATGGTGATGAATATGTATTTTACGCATCGAATTATAATATCAAACAGCCCCTTGAAGGGTGATTCATGTTCTGTCTACAGCGTTTATTAACGTAAGTTTATGAGCTAATGTTTCTTTCCATATTGGTTGTATTTCATATGGTCTTTATTTTTCATACATACCTATTGTAATTTTTATTTATCATGCATGTTGTAATTTTAATGATTTATCAGAGCTATCAGGTTTTATTTTCGTTATTTATCGTATGTATTGCAATTTTTATTTATCATATCATATTTATCATACTTATTGCAATTTTAATGTAATTGTGGCATCATCAATATTATTTAATTTTTTTATTATTAAACATATTGTAATCTTAAAATTATTGTGTTACTTTGTTAATTATTTTACTAATTATTAAAAAAAGAAACCGAGTACCGTTTATATGAAATAAAGAATATTATGAACGTCTCCCAAATAATTGTACATGAAAGTAGGCGGGTACAAAAATGGTCGAGGCAGTAAATTTTTCCAAGAAAACTTGAACGATAGTTGGCGACTTTTTTTGAAAATAGTCAAATACATTAAATTTACTTTTAACTACAGTAACCTATGACTTAATAAATCCATTATAAAAGGGGCGTAAAAATATTTCCAATTTATTGATTTTTCTTCTCTTCTTCTTCTTTAACAGACATTGATCATCCACTGCTGCATTTTTACGATTGCGATATACATAGATTTACTCGTAGATATTTTGGTGATCAGTACACTGGAGCTTTAGTGTTAGACAGTTACCTCACTTTCTTAATATGAATGAATGAATATATTATAGCGTATATGCTCCATAGATTGTTAATAACGATAAAAAATGAGTAATCGTAATACCTAGATTGAAGTTTATTATTACTTATATTAGAACCCGACATAAAAATACGTGCTGTAAGCATAAAACCGCGATCAAACACAATATCGCGTTATTTTACGTTAACCGATTTTCTTTTACATGCGACAAAAACATTTCCTTGAATCTATGTCATATAAGTCATCAATTTCTCCAAACCACCATTAAGATTTTAGCGATCCGAAAATGCGGAGAAAAATGTCCAACACGCATGATTCTTATGTAGCATTTTGATTTATTTGAACAGGTAAGGAGAAACCAGAAATAATTTATTGGCTGCTGGCCTCAGCTCAGTGAATATAAATATATTTTTATATTTTTTCCATCGAAGGAGAATCATCGTGGGTAACCAAGCATTTAATGGAATGAGCAAATTACATATAAGATGGTTCCCCTTGCCAAAGCAAACAGATATCGCAGAATAAGGTTGCGGGGAATATTAACAAGATGTACAGGAAATGTGGAAAAGCGATATTTTATTCTGACAAACTTTTTACTTAAATATCGTGGGTATACTGGCAAAAAACGTTAACTCTAATATACCTGTTTTGAGAAATCAAGTATTTTTTTTTTTCCAATTTTTTTTTCATTTTTTTATTCTATTGCATTATGAGTTGAAACTTTAATTATTTCTCATTTTTTCAAACATGTAATTAATTTTTTCATACTTAGAAAACTTTTATTGTTAATAGCAGTATTTCCTTTTTATTTTAGAGAAAGAAAGAAAGAAATATGATTTTAGGTTAGGTACTTCAGAAAAAAAGCGCTTTATAAGTTATCCAAAATTTGTGTTTCCTGCCAATTGTAGAGCTTTAAAAACTTAACAATACTGCATCATTAAATCCAAACAGCATATTTTCGAGTTAGCGTTTTTTGCCAGTATACCCACGACATTTACTTGAAAATCCTTTTGCTATCCACAACTGTAAAAATAAAATTTTAAATTTTAACAATAATAAGAAAATAAGAGAAACAAGTAGGAATGAACCTTCGAATATTGGTTCTTAGTAAAATCTTTTGTAATGAAGGTTTACAAAAAAATTCAAAATGCCTATTTTGCATGCTTTCAGCAGTTTTGGACCACACTCTACCGTTACCCATAAAATACAACTACTACTACTCTACCTTATCCGTACCCAATGGTGCGTAGGGCACTGCATTGGTACACCAAGTGCAGTGCTTGATCATTTTATTACATGAAGGTAAGATGATCAGTCTTACGCTTCAGAACCAGTCCAAGGTATCACACATGAAATATTAATATACAAATCACAAATAAATATTTCATGTTGACCTCCTACGGGAATCGAGCCCGTGACCTCATGCACAGTAGCCAAGCGCGCTGCCACTGTGACACGAGACGGACAAATATGTAATATTTATTTTCGTCACACCTTATCAAATATTTTGTTTCTTAACTTCACACTATGGCATTGCCTGTAAAATATAATATTAAAACGATTAGTTGTCTTTAGTATAATGGATGTTTTCTTAAAAATAAACGTTGCTTATGAAAAAACCAAATATTACGAGTACCTAAAACTATTGTTAAATAATAATAATTGTAAAAAACATTTTGAGTGTGTCCAAATACTTGTAGACAAAAACTGGATTTCACCCATTACGGGCTAATAATTTAAGCTTAGCAATTTTCTCAATGGATGACAGAGAGTGTTCACTTGTGAAGCGTCGCGCCATTTTACTGTATATTGGCAGATATGGATATCAAATATTTGGTGAAATGGGGAATGTTGTAATACATCAAGTGGCCACTTAACCCAGCCAATGACAGGTCATAAGCCCTGTAAACGCTTAGATATCCATATTCCCTTCCGAATTTCTCGTCTCTGTTGAGATGTCAAATTGTAATAATAATTGTGCCCATTGATTGAGAACCCAGATTCTCGAAGGAATAGATATACTTATCCACTTAACATATTAGTCAAATTTTGTAACTTTCCTGTAGTTTCAACGAAGATAATAAATAGAGCGCTATCGAAATGAAACCACTCGATTCTGAGAGCCATCAATACGCCTATAGAGGAAGGAAATTAGAAAAAGGAGAAAATAGGAATAAATATATTCTTTAAGTAAGGTCACTTAGTTAAGTGGTTTCGTGCTGTATCGCCCAAACATCCTTTACCAGAAAAAATATACATATACGACATTATTTTAGAGGTGTTTTCTAATACATTTTACCAATCTTGCAAGGTCATTGTTCAAGATCACAGTATTGATATATCTAAATGCACTTTTACAATGATCATCCTACCTTCAAGTAATAAAATTATCAAGATATACTGCACTTCATGAACCAATGTAGTGCCCTATGCACTATTGGGTGCAGATAAGGGAAAGTAGTAGAAGTAGTAGAAGTAATAATTATAAACAAGAAAAAAAAAGTGAAATAGCTGTTAATTTTTCACTGAAGTACCCGTATTAATCATAAAAATAATAATATCCATTTAATTGAACCGGGTTCTGGTCTAGTGGTAGTTCGGGGATTCCGGATTAGAATCTCTAGGTTCGAATCCCACTCCAGCACAACTTGTTTCCTGCTTTCTGACACAGTTATTTCCGACTATTTGAAAGCAGCCCGAAAAGGAAATATTTGAGTATATCATAAGAACTCAAATGTTTCTTTTTAATTAAAAAAAAAATAATAAAAAAATCGCATCATCTTTGATACAGTAGGTATACATAAAACAAAAAGAAGAAGAAAAACAAGATAACGTTAAGCATAAAAATAAAATAAAATGAAATAAAAAATATAATAATGTGATTATGTGGAAAACAAAAACAAAAAGGACTCAAGGTGGTCGACAATTTTAAGTCTTTGACCAATGCTTCAAGAGTGGGCCGTCCGTCGGCGTACAGCAGCGCGGCTTGAACCATCCCACTCCTGCACCCAAACAGCCGACTCCTGAAGTTGGCCACTTTAAAGCGCACCGTGGCTTCAAAAGAGTTTATTCCTGAGATAGCAAACATTCCGGAAGCACTGCAGAACCTATTCCAACCATACTCCTAGTATTCCAAATATCATCCTAAATTTAAAATGTAGGTATTAAGATGTATGTTGTATGCATCGATGTATCTTACATACTATTAGGTATAACTGAACCTCTTTGATCATACAGTTTTATAAAATAGCTCCTAGAAATGAACTTTACATTTTGCTTTAAATTCATTACGCGTTTTAAAATTTGATTTAAATTCTAAAATAATGCATTATGCTTAGTAATATTTTTTCGGCACTCCTATTGATGTAAATGAGTAGAGCAATAAAACATTTATTATAGCGAAATAGAACAAATAAGCATGTTGTTTTTCATTTCTGAAGATAAATAAAGGGGGTGCGTTATCACGATACTCTGTTTACGCACACAAATTTTGATTAATAGCAAATATGTATGTGTGTACGAATATTATAAATATTTATGTTTATCTGCCAGAGAAGGTAAAAAATGCTATTGCAGATATAAATATTAGAGCAGGCACTAAATGAAATGAGTTTTTCCCATTTTTTAAATATACGGGTGTCCCAGTAAAAAGAAAATTTACTGCCATTTTTGAGATAGTGAATTTCGGAACTTCATAATAGTAAAGTATTTATGTGTTTATTTGATTAAAAAAAACAGCAGTTGAGGAATAGGTATGTGTGGATTATTTTCTTAGTCACTTGTTCCACCAGAATTAACTTCCATTAGCATCTGTCTCCAGCGCTTTTATTTATTTATTAACAACTTATAGCACAATTACATAGCAAGTGTTCAAGGGCGGGCTTATTGCTTTTAAGCAATATCTTCCAACCAGCCTTTTTGGAAGCCTTCTGGAGAAGCTACCGTCAATTTGTTACCTAGTAATGATGAATAGTAATGATGAACCTGTAATAATGAATTATGGATATCTTTTATGTTAAGTAGAAAGGTAATTTCTTTTGTTGGAATTCATTACTCTCTACTTTTAAAGGAAGGAAACATATATAAATATTTTGTTTCATTTTGGAATTAGCTTCACAGAAAGCTTTTCCTATTAAGGTAATTAGAAAGTTTTTTTTACTTCATTTTAACAAAAGACGATAAATACGTAAACAAAAAATTAATCAGAAAGCCTTAAAAAATTGTTATAAAACACAGATGTTCCTATGTCCATGATGCCTTAAATATGATACTTATTGAATACTACTACTTCTTATACTTTCTCTTATCTGCACCCAATCGTGCATAGGGCACTGCATCGGTTCACCAAGTGCAGTGATTCTTGATACATTTATTACGTGAAGGTAAGATAAGTAGATTGAATGCAATTGAAATGCGATCTCTCAGGCGAATGTGTGGTAAAACTATGTATGATAGGTGCACTAATGTTGAAATTAAAGCAGAATGCAAGGCTGAGATAAGCATTATCGACAAAATTAAGAAAGGTCTTTTACGTTGGTTCGGTCATGTAGAGCGAATGGATGATGAAAGAACGGCTAAAAAAATATATGATGCGACTGTGCCTGGATGTAGAAATCGAGGAAGGCCGAGAAAGACATGGCATGATCAAGTAAAACAAGTGCTTGAAAGTGGGCATGTAAGAAGTCAGAATAATCGACGTGCGTGCATGAGAAGATGTATGAATGTGGAGGAAGCAAGAGAAGTATGCCAGTACAGAGTGGTGTGGCGTTCTATCCTCTCTGCCTACCCCTTCGGGGAAATGGCGTGATGGTTAGTTAGTTAGTTAAGATGTAAATGCGTATTAAATACGTATTATTTATAAAATATTACTGATAAAATTCATGCGTTTCATACAGTTACGTTCCTCCAATCTCAGAGCATCTATTCTCTAAACAGAGTATAAGTGAAATCTTTGGGACCATCGACAATGATGTTTTCCGGGGACAAACCGCACGTATTCCATTGGCTTGTGCAGCGAATGAATTTTTGATTCGCATTCGGCATTGATGCATTATTGAGGCGGTCTTGTTCCTCTCAATAGCGCCCGGCGCATGGCTCCCACCGCGCACGGCCGCGTAGCCAGTAGGCGGATCACTAAAGGCTTACGATATGCCGGTAAGCAAGATACTAGGGTAACAGAAATATTCAGAAAGGATAGGAAAAAAATATTCCAGATTTTAAAATAAAGTTTGAGTTCTTATGCATTTTAGCTTCAATTATTTTTTAAAATATTTACATATCCATGTACACCTATGATAATAAGGCCTTTGCGACTTTCCTCTCATAAAGTATGTAAAAACTAAGGCTGAAAGAAAAATACGTTGTAGAATCAATAAACGTTGGATGGAGTCGTCTGGTCAATCAAGTTAATGTTTTATGTTTTATTTGAATTAATTGTGTAATTGTGTAACTTTGTATATATATGTAAAAGCCCGATGGGCGTTAAAAGTAAATAAAAAGATATGAAAATGTACGCCTTGAAATGGAATTTTAATTTTGTAACTTAAGCTCCCATTTTAAACTGTTTAGAAACTCATTTGAAAATACATTATTTTCTGTATTATCTAATGGACAAGGTCGCGAGGAGGTCAACCGACAAGATAGAGCGGCTTGGTCACTAAATTGTCAGTGCCTGCAGCTTGCAGAGTAACACAGGACGCACCCTGGTGAATGGAGACCGTCCATAGATAAGAAATTCCTTGAGTCAGAATCAAGGATAATCACTTTAATCAGATATAAGGGATGGACGCGAAAGAAAATGCTATTTTTCACGATTATGATTTTTACCGCAAAAAAAATTACGTTGGCGCTATGCGCTGGCAAATTCTATTTCTATAGAATAAACCCAATAGTAACACATTACATCGTTTTATTTAATCATAGTTACAAAATGAATGCAAATTATACATTGGAAACAAGTTGAATAATGAACACTATATATACATATATGGCAATCGTCCGTCTTCGGAAGACGGTGAACAAAAAATGTTAAGTTATTTAGGGTTAAATGCAAAAAGTATATTTATGTGTGAACAATATTAGTGTAGGAATTATATTATAGCTAAATTGAAAAATGTATAATGGTAGGATAAAGATAGTTAGGAAAAAAAAAATTAAGTGTAATGTAATAATATTAGTCTATGTAAAAATTATGCAGTACTAAATAAATATAATAGTTAAAAAAAAAAAAGACGATGAAGATTCGGCACTCATCAGGAAGGCAGCCGAGAAAAACATCTTCTCTGTAAAAACAAAAACAAAAACAATGTAAAATTTTGGGCTATTTACCCAGTGAAAACTTGCATGAATCGCCCCATATGATGTTGGACTGTTGCTATGTCGAGATATTCAGTACTAAAATGAATGTCTTCTAGATATTGGGCTTTCTGGACTTTCTAAAATTTTCCTATTTTATTTATTATTAAATCGAAAGAAATACTTTTCAGTACACTTTCCGAATGGTGAAAATCAATGAAGTTAAACTAAAATAAAAATATTATGGAGGAAAAATGAACTAAGATAGTTTTAAAGGAGAATGAATCATAACGACAACAGAGTAACCTAATAGCAAAAAATATATGAATACCGTATAAATTGACGACGTAAAATGTATGCCGTGCTAACAAACTAATTTTAAATAATGTTTTAGTTAAATTTGGAACCACGTTTTCCGAGATATCATTTGTCTTTTTTTTCCATACCTATTTAATCGTATTGCATAGAAAAAGAGGCTTTATGATTATCGAGTTTGTTGATTCGGTAGAATTTTAGTGTTCCGCACTTGGGTATAAGTACATAAATAGGTTTATCATAATAGGGGTATACGCATTGTTTAGTAATATTTTACATAACAAGGCTGGTACTCTTAACGATTAAACATGAATAATTCTGCGTATCTCTGAGAAGATTGTTTTGTAATTACTAGGATATTAAGATACGACTTCTGTCATGGCGTAGATTATAACATTTAAAGCCTAGCCTACTCAGATGACGTTTAAACCTTTCAAGCTTCTTGCTGTAGGTGAAATGCTAAGCACGCACAGTTATTATAATAATATACGTGTGTTTACCTGTTTACTTTGTGACTTAACATTAAGAAAATATTTTATCATAAGCAACTTAATTGAAGACGAAATACTTTAACCTTCATAAAATTAGTAATAACGATTTTCATATTTCAATTTGAATAATTTAAATAATATATTCTGGCTTTTTTCTCTAATCACTTTTTATTATAACGCAATCACAAATCAAATAAGGTAAATTTGGGTAGTGTATTAGTATCTTAAAAAGTATGTCTTAATAATTTGTTACACGAAGGCAAAATGATCATTCATAATTATATTTTAATGCTAGTCCAAGGTACATTCGAACGGTGGAAATGAAAAAGTCACTAAGCGACAAATGTATGCAAGGGAAAAATATAACAAACGACATAGTAATATCATGTCGCTCAGTAACTTTTTTCCGTTTCCACCGTCAAAAGATGATGTTTGAAATATTTGGAAATATTTCTACAGAGTGGTATTACGTTCAATCTTCTCTGCCTACTCCTAACGGGAAAATGGCGTGATAGTTAGTTAGTTACATAGAAATATTAATTTTTAAGCCGGCTGAAAATCGATCAAGTGTATTGACACAAATAAATGTGTCGAGTTTCGTGCCATCCTATTTTTCTTCAAATTAACAGCCAAAAAACATATGTATACATGTATACATGGTGTAACAAAACTCGATGACAGCGGGAAACCAGCGAATTTAACATAATATTTGAGGTCGATTTTGTAGAATAAAATTTTTTTGATATGACCCATAGTTTTCGAGAAAATATTGTTCCCGAAGTGATTTTTTCGATAAATTTTTTTCAAACTGATGTCAAACATCATAGATATTTAGTCAAACTGATACTATCCATAAATAAAACCAAATCAGAAACAGCATTTTTAATATTAAATTGTGAAATTGGAACTTAATCTGCGGTACTTAATGAAAGTTTTTTATGAGAAGAAACAATTTTTTTTCAGATTCAAAAGCAAAGTTACACATTCTACTCCAAATTTGATATAGAATTCACCCAGTTTTCGGGTTGTACTACGAGTTTTGTTACCCCACACGCATACATATATATTATATATGAAAAGTCACATTCTTACATAATAAATATTGTACATACTCATTAACAATTGGCAATATTCTTATCTAATGCGAATGGAGACGTACATGAAAATGTGCTTCTGTGGTTCTGATCTATAAACGATAACTACCCCCCCGAGCGTCTGATTTCTGATACTTTTGTTACTGAGCACAGGTTTAGGAGAAGCTTTTACAACCCTTTCTTTTCTAGTACGTGTTATAGAAATTATTCAAAGGTTTTAGATTTGAACCAAAAATCTAAAGTAATAGTATATAAAGTATTATATAATTACAATAATTATTGATATCATGTAAGGATAAGAATAGAGTAGGAAAAGATTAAGATAATGTAAAAATAATATCGCCAAGGAAAATTTAAAAGAACTTAAATAAATGAAATAAATAAGTACGTAAAGTGACAAAATAGACATAAAAGTTAGAAAACTTACGTATCACTAAATATTAACCTAAAGAGTTAAAGTAATAAAATTATAAAATAAAATAATTTATAAAAAAAATGTAACCTAATAATATTGAGCATTCTAAAAGATTTTTACCACAAAAAGAACTAATATAATTCACAGCAGTTAATTAAATTTATCGTCTGCAAAAATTTTTACTTTATTAAATTATTTTGCCCAAAAATTTTCGTTTTAATTTTTTTTTTTCGATATTTTCTTTTAAAAAAAAATTTTTTTAAATAAATGTTTAAATTTTTATAAATTTGGTTTTAAAAAATTTTAAATTTAAGGTTCTGTGAATAGCAAGTTAAATTTCGCAAGGTTTGGGGAATAATTTTGTATTCCCCCTTAGGGTGTTTTTCTTTTCCGCCCCAACCTGGGAAAAAAACCAAAAGATGCCCTTTGCCAAAA
>JAGVSP010000046.1:0-272424 GCA_022494985.1 Micrasema minimum | reverse complement strand
ATATTACCACTCCTAAAGCCCTCTTTTTCATCATCATCATACCATATCCGCTCCTTCTGTGGAGCATATGGATTCCACAAATTGCCTCCAGGCCAAGCGATCGGCTGCCAGCTCCCGCGCATCCTTCCAAGTCAGCCTGCATCACAGGTGTGATGCAGGCGTTATAAATGCGGCATTTTGTTTTAACTGAGTAAACATCCGATCTCCAGACAGCTTTCATACTGTTGAATGCGGCGCCCGCTACTCCAAGCCGCCTCCCAATTCTTTCTGAACTCTGCCGTTTTTTGTCATCTTAAGTCTCTTTCTGGCGCGGGAATACTTATTCGATTTTTTAAAAGTCCACATGTTTTCAAAAATTTATCCAGCGAATTTGACCTCCTCCATTTAAAAGTAGGCGTGTCTCTATAAGCAATAAACTTAAACTTATTGATGGCCAATAGCGGTCATTCGCTTTATAACGTTCGATCATGATCGACTAATATAATAATAATGAGAAATATTTGACACGCACAGGTGTCATTTCTGCAATTTTTTTGTAGTATTTCACTATCAACTTATTGTATATAAGTAAGCATGTTTTAATGAATATTAATTATTATATCATAATGATTCTAGAACACTAAGATTTTTTGTCTTTTTGTTATTAGTTCGATTCTTCTTCTTTTTCTTCTTCTTTCGCCACGTTCGCTCTGTGACCGCTTAGTGATTTCAAATTTTACGTTTATTTTAATGCAATATAACAAAGGATAAGCAAAAATATTGTGCTTAGAAATTAAAATAGATCCATAAAAGTAATTTTAAAATTAACTTGCTAGATTTTGAAACAAGAAATTCAAATAAAACATTAAACTTATAAAATACTAGTTTTATATTTAACCACTACTATTTTTTGTTATTAGTTGAATATACATAAAAGTAACTTCCAAAATATAAAAAGTCATTAGCTTGTTTTTGGTCCAATGAATCATAAATTGGTAATCTATGTAGAAAAACGATAATTTATAACTATCAGGAGTTAATCTGGAATTATACAAAATCAAAATTAAATTACGTCTCCGTAATTTATTTGATAAATTATGATACCAAGATAGCTAGCAGAAGTTAAAACATGAAGCAGGTATAACGTTATATTTGGAATAAGTACATATATTATTTGAATATTTTTCACTGTAAATTATCAATTTTGTTATCAATTTTTTAATAGTCTTAGTAATATCGTTCGTTCCTTGGGATAGAAATATTATAATTGTTAATTTTTATACATATTTATCTATGAATAAAGCAGTAATTTAAAGTGCTAAACATCTTAAGTTTTATTTAACAAACCTGAGTAGCACTGAAGTGTAAGACTGATATAGCCTTCGTGTAACAAATAATCTAAATTTGCTGCACTCGTATACTTACTTATCAATGCAGTGCCCTATGCTCCATTGGGTGCGGATAAGGAAGAGTAGTAGTATTATAATAACAAACCAAAAATGTTAGAAAAAATCACAATAATTACAATGTGCTTTGAGTGATTTGATGAATGGACATTGTGTTTTATTAAACAGTTTTTAGTATTTATGTTTTTTGTCCGCCTAGTGTTGAAGTGGTCTACCATGCATGAATGTGCGTTCGCTGGTTCAAAGATCTTAACTCTGTCACAGTGTCTAAAAATAATATTAGGGCTAGCAGCGTTATCTAAAGATTTAATGAAGGAAGGAAAAGGATATTATCATGCGAGCGATAGCGTAGCGCAGGGGAAGCCAAATACCTCATAATTACAAGAACACTCAAAATACAAGCAGATGTAAAGATTCCAACTACTAAACTGTAGAAATGTTTTTGATTTCGTCGTGGCCAGGGTTTCAGATGGAGCGGAATGCTGTTTGTTGGTGCAATGGAGGGCGGTGGAGACATTAAACAAAGTTGAAAAACGTTATAATTTCCTTATTTTTCCAGCTAGATGCGGTTTTAAGATGTTTTAGAAAAAACTGGGGCCCGCAGAGTTTTTTTTCCAGCGATTAAATTTAGTATGAAGAAAAATTATTGTGATGTTTTCGCGAATATTTTGCATAAAAAAAAGTTTTTGGTGGGAAAAAAGCACTTCATAGCGAAATACTGAGCCACCGCTTAAACCTATAGTGGAAAAAGTTGGAATGATGGTGTAAATATTTTTTATAAACAACATTTTGAGTGTGTAAGATTCATCTTCAGGCGTGTCCTAGTAGGTGATATAATTCGGTAAGAATCTCACTTGCAATCACATAAAGGTTTCTGCTAAAATGCTTAGCAATTTTCTCAATGGATGACAGAGAGTTCACATGTGAAGCATCGCGCCATTTTACTGTATATTGGCAGATATGGATATCAAATACTAGGTGAAATGGGGAATGTTGTAATACATCAAGTGGCCACTTAACCCAGCCAATGACAGGTCATAAGCCCTGTAAACGCCTAGATATCCATATTCCCTTCCAAGTTTCTCGTCACTGTTGAGATGTCAAATTGTAAATATTATTTGTTTAAATGAATAAGTACCTACCCACTCTGGCTTACCCATACTATACCAGTGCAGTGCCAGTGTAAGGCTACGGATTTGTGTATTGGGTCAATATGAAGAGAGACAGGTATATTAAGGATGTCAATATCACGGCGCGGCAAGACCTTATATCAACGAACGGCCCAACCAATGCATGAGTTTGCGTGTTCGATTCCAATATACAAAAAAAACATATCCATGCTGTTATTCACATAAAAAAGTCATTCATGGTCATACTTGGACTGGCGCTAAGCTTAAGACTGGTCATTTTGCCTTCATGTCACAAATTACCAAGATTCAGAGCATTTTGTTTACCAATACAGTGCCTTATGCACCACTAAGGTAAGAAGTAGTAGAATGCAGTAAAAGGTCCGCCATGAAAGTATGTTTTTTATTAAAAGACTGACACGAATTAAGGTATAACCTATTTTATTTTCATTTTTATGGCCGCATTAGTCAAATTTCTCCAATTAATCAATTATGATAAATAATTAATTCAAAGTCAGAATATCATAAAAGTTTATAACATTAAAGTAAATCAAAATGTAGCTTTTCAGGTTAGTCATACGCAAAAATTTCATAGCAACGCATAAAACCTGTCCTTAAATCTTAAAAAATGTGTTTTTTTGTATTATTATGACATTAACTTCACTACTTGGAAACAAACTTAAACATTTACAAGAATACAAATAATGAAACACCACTATAAAATTACAAAAGGCGCGGGAGTAACATTTTTCAAGGTAGTTTATTTTCCAACTACAATTGGATATAAATTTGTAACTTGCTTCAAAAGTATCAAAAGGTCATTAATTTTTCAGGCTTAAAAGAGAAACGCGCGCTGAGAACTTGGTTGCTAAAGCTAGAATTATTATATTGATTTTTGAACTGTATTTTTATTTATACGTATTATACCATTACGTATTATACAATTTTTTTGCAAGAGTATGTATTGTGTATTTTTATTTTTTTATTCAACATGTATTTATGCACCTACTGACGAGTTGCAGTAGGCAAAAAAATATATATATGGTCTAAAAATATATATATTACTATTACTCTCCCTTATCTGCACCCAATGGTGCACAGGGCACTGCATCGGTACACCAAATGCAGTGATTCTTGATCATTTTATTACATGCAGGTAAGATGATCAGTCATACGCTTCAGTACCAGTTCAAGGTATCACAAATGAAATATTAACATGAAAATCACATGTAAATAAATACTACGGTACATATTTATTGAAATATAATATTATTATGTAGGTATTTGTATTTCATATTGAATATCGCAACTTAACCTTTCATTTCCAACGGCTTAACTAACTTACTAACTAACCATCACGCCATTTCCCCATTGGGGTAGGCAGAGAGGATAAAACGCCATACCACTCTGTCTTGACATAGGTACTTCCTTTGCATGCACATACATCTTCTCATGCACATACGCCGATTATTCCGACTTTTAAGTATCTTTTAATGTAATTTTTGATTACAGGTTCCATATTGAGTAATACAAAACCACTTCCTCCTGAGGGTCTGGAAACTCACCACTTGAATACTGGGAATAGTTTTCATTTTCTACCATGGCACAGGACATCAGATGAAGTCGCAAACTGCACTGACCAGGGGGAAAGCTTTCCTGCTGACCTTTTTACAGGTACACACATACATTCATACACACATACATACATATATGCTAAATAAATTAAAAATAATGTCATGTAAGCAACGAATATTATATAATACAATGCTATTTGTATTCAAAATAATGAACACCAACAAAAAATCAGAATTTTGGAAAAAAATGGAAGAAAATCAATGTCAACACGGACACAAAACAAGAAATAAAGATAAAATAAGACTACCATATAGAAGGAAAGGTGTGTCCCAGAATTCGGTCCTATTTAAGGCAGTTAAGTTATATCATGAAATGGGAAAGAATATATACCAAGAAAAAAAAAACAAAATATCAAAATAAAGTTAAAGATTATGTGTTGAATAATGTGTGATGAGGGTGTGTTATTATTGTATTTATGAATATAAGTTTATTGTTAATATTAGAGTACATTTTATATTTGTATAGAATGTATGCTATTTCAAGTAATAAAAAAAAAAATATATATATATACATACATACATACATACATACATACGTACATAAATTACTTGTTAAGAGAAGTAAAATATAGGACCGGTTTCCCAAAGTGATATATCAAACCAATAAACATTTTTAGTATCATTTTTATTTCTAATTTATATCATATTAACTACTTATAGCCGATCAAAGGCTTTAAAAACCTCACCTTATTTATTATCTTTATGTTTCAAACCGTAAACGTTTGATTTATTTTCGTATGGTTAGTGTTACACATTTTTGTAATTAAAAAAGTTCCCATTGTAAAATTTGATGTTAAAAGTGAAAGGTTTTTAAAAACAAAAATACCCCGTGAAAATAATATAAGCAAATTCCGAAATTCTACATTTAAAAACCATGATTGATTATTTTTACCAGTTATTGTAAAATTATTACTTGTACTCACTCCGTCATGAATTGATTCCTATTTTCAAATATAACCCTCTTGGGCTTCATTAAAAATAGTATTTATAATTTGAGACATGCGTAAATATCATAAAATTGTATAGATACTTTTTTATGTTTAAAATATGTGTATTTTGAACATTTCTTAACCGCCAATGTGTTACATGCATATAAAAAGATCAACCATTATAATATGATTTATCTTTCAGATGAACAGCTGAGGTCGGGTGCTATAGTATTGCATTTTATCGGAGGAATTTACAGTTTTACACTTCTAGCTGTTGTCTGTAATGATTACTTTATACCTACAGTAGAATGCATTTGCGACGATTTGAAACTGACACCCGTAAGTAAAAACTAATAACAGAAATCCTACAATAAAATTCAATAGTACATCATAATATAATTAGGTTAACGACATAGCTTTTGTTCTTTATTGCGATGCGTTTTGTTTGTTATGTAATTATGTAAAAATTTATCCATTAGGATATATTATGCATTTTCGTTACATTTTTGACGCTAATTTTTTATTTGATCGACCTTGTTACGACGTAAAAGCATGGAAATTGTGGATGTGTGGTCGATAAACGTTTATATGGATCTCGTACCAATCTGCATATTGATATATTGGTGATCTCTGCGCAGGAGGCTCAATAACAGAGGGAAACAACGTCACAAAAGTTCAGAGTTGGGAAAATTCGATTTCGGTAATCTCACCGGAATGCATTCGATTATTATTATTGTTAACATTATGCGTTGTTTGAGCGATTCCTGCGATATTTTGTACACAGCGCCGTCTGTCTCTAAATGTTATTTGGTTATCATGCACATTTACACGTTTATGTTTTTTGGTAATCGACTTTTATTTTTGAAAATTTTAATGATTAAATGGAATTTTGCTTGCAATGTGTTTAACTATTCACTGGCTGTTCAAATAGTGCAAAATTGTCTAAAAATTTGAACATTATCAAATTTTCTTCTACAAGAAACTTGATTTTAGTTCAAAGGATAACTCCGTGATATTCACAAGGATAACATCTATAATAGAGTCCACAAGCGCAAGAATGGTCTAACCTCAAATACAAACAATGGAGATAAATGCATTTGAAACTTTGTTTTTTCATTATATTTATTAATAAATTTAATCTTGTTTTTTTGGTGGATGTTTTTGGAATTTTGTTTTGAAATATATTACAATATCAAGTACAAGGATCTCTTTTTGTGGTTAGACCACTACTGCATATACTGTTTGGGAAGAATTTGAAAAAAAGGGTTAATCCAATAAATATGCTTTTTTTATTTTTTTTCTTAGCGTGAAGGGTAATTTTTAGGGCGATATCTAAATTAATTTTTATGTTTTGGTATGGCAAAAATAGAATTGGATCAGAGCAATAAATGATTTTAAAAAAAATGAAGGTTAGACCACTATTGCCCTAGTGGCTTCTATACTAGTCTTCTTTTAGGGAAACATGAGTGAACCGTCTTCCTCCACAGGATGTAGCCGCCGCGACCTTCATGGCTGTGGCCACCTCGTCTCCAGAACTCTTCATCAACATCATGGGAACCTTCGTCACCAAGTCGGACCTGGGTATCGGCACGATAGTCGGATCCGCCATGTTCAACACCCTGGGAGTGGGCGCGATCGGAGGATTAGCGGCTACACATGTAAGACAAACCGTTTTAAAAAAATCTTATCAGGTGTCCTAATACTTTTAGACTCAAACTGGATTTTACCCATTACGGCTTGCATGATATAGCATTTAATATCTCAACAAAGACAAGAATTTTGGAAATTAGTCTTTCCTCAATTTTCCATGAAGCTTAAATATATGTAAAAATGTTTCAAAAACAAAATGCTTTGCCCTTATGTCACAAGATTGGTCTTAGGGCAATTTGTAGTATAGAAAAAAGCTGTAAATTATGTATTAACCATTTTTACATAAATAAAAAGGTGTAATCTGTGTTATAGCAAATGTGAAAAGAAAAATAAAGATAAATGTATGTGCGCAGCGGAGCGACGACATTCAATGCAGTATTTTTTTTCTATTATATCAAATATATATAATTGAATAAAACAAATAAATAAAATAAAATACTATTTGTAATCGGTTTATAACTAACCTACATTTTATATAAAATAGTTATTGTAATTGAAAAGTTGTAATTTTTTTTAAATAAATTATTTGTCTTTAGAAAAACCTAAATACCAGTTTTTGTTGCTTTCTGTATGGTGTTCTCTTCATTTTCATATAAAGATTGACTTTTAATATTTTAGCCCATCCCCATAAAACGATGGCCCCTGACCCGCGACTGTATAATATACATCATTGTCGTGTCGATCTTGGTTTCCATGACTTGGGATGACAGGATGGAGTGGTGGGAATGTACCATACTTCTCTGCCTGTATATCCTATACTTTATATTCATGTTCAACAACAAAAAAATTATCCGTTTTTTTGCTAATTTGTTCAAGAAGAAATCCGGGGCTGGAGGATTTGATTTTGGTAAGAAAATGACATAAATAATTGAATGAAACAGAGTTATAAATATCTTTTTTATTCCGATTATTACTTTACTTTATAATATATACAATATCTGGATTATTTAACTAAAATACTATGTTTATAACTACAAAATTCATTAATATTTTTCCCGACCATGAAACTTCTTGTTTCAATTGTACTCGTGTACTATTCTTTGATAAAGAAACACGTATTGTTTCGAAACCGGTCGGGTAATAATAAAGTATTTTATTCAAATAATTTATATATAATAACTACAATGTGAGTGCTCAAACATAAATTTTATACAAAATATATATATTATGCTTTGCTCCTTGCTCCACTATTACCTACTGTTTTTTACCTAATTATGCATCAGGTTCTTATAGTTCATTGGTTTCACCAAGTGCAGCGTAACTTGATCTTTTGTTACATAAAGCCAAGAAAATCATGAGACTTTTTTAACGTGATCACTCAAATATAAGCTTGACTCAATTGCTTTTTGTCAATTACTCAAAAAATTTTAAAATCTGACAGTAATTGCACATCGACTGTAAGCATAGTTTATTAATTAAAGGATCGATTGTTTTCTTTAAAAATTAAATGACAACATGCATTCAGATAACGTTTAAAATTTTATGATCAATGCATTTAATATGTTTCTGCGCACATTAAAAAAAAAACTTTTAATAAGCCCAATAATTTTGTAAATGCTTTATGAGAATTATTGATATTTTATAAGAATTACCAACAATTTCTTTAAAAAAATGCATAGATAGGTGTATATATTAAATGTTTGACTTGTAAACTAAGGCAGTAAATAGATATTATGACGAAATTCATATTTTTCACGCAAACTACTAACTTCCTACACATTTTCACGCAAACCACCACACGTTTTCACAGAAAACCACTACACGTTTTCACGTAAACGTCTAAACGTTTTCGTATTTTTCAGAAAAGGCAGGTAAAGACAAAGAAGAGGAAGACAGTTATGAAGACGTATACACAGCAAGAGTCTCTTTAATTATTTCTAAAAGAAGAAGTACAAGAATTTCAAGAATGTCTACAACTTTCGACAAAGATCATCCGGATTTGAATATATCAAGCATTGACGAAAACCTCGAAGGTAAATTTAATTACTAAACATAAATACTTTTTCAGGATTTATAAAAAAAATCGGATACACTTGACTTTATTCATTTTATAACATTACAATCAATCATTTTCACTCTTTTCTTTCTCGTCAGTCCGAGGTATCATAATGTGTGAAATATTCAAAAAAAATCACACCTAAACAAATAGAATTCCGTAATACATTAAATATTCACCAAATATCACATTTCCATAAATATTTCATTCTGACCCTCACGGAAATCTAACCCGAGACATCATGCATGGTAGACAATCGTGCTAACCACTACGCTACGAGAAGGATAATGGGCGTTTTAAAAATGTGGAATCCTAGTAGATTCAAAGATATTTTATAAAATTCTATATCTTCCAACTAGAAAAATTATAAAATGATTTTTTTTTAAATTAATTATTTGATTAGCAATCACGATTTTACGACGTTCTGTTGGCGAACTTAATCCTTGGGTTAAGCTATAGGTATTTGTCGATTTAACAAGATAAACTAGTAAGAATAAATCCTTTAGAACACTGACTGTCATACTAATCTTGACTGCATGGCGGTTGAATGATTGCTTTGACGTCATATACTAAACATGTTATACATACTGAGGATTAGTTTTGTTACAATAACACTAACAATCCTAGATGATAATTTTATTTTTAATTTGGAAATTAAGATCATACCACACCACGTGGCTCGCGGCCGCTTCCCATACAAACCTGGAATTTAACATTAGAGCAATGATTTTTTTACACATTTTTCTGATTTTTAAATATTTTATTTGTTAAAGAAGATAAATAAATGATTCGCGTGGTGTGGTATATGCTCTTGATTTTGTCGAAAATACTGAGCCGATAAAAATCGTCATTTCAAGTTAGTGATATTGGTTGTAAATAATGGCACACTATAGATAGATGCGGCTCAGGGTCGCACTGTGGTCCAAAAATCAAGTTTCATATAATATACATATACTCGTACATAGATAATTTTCATCGTGTACCTATTCCATAAATACATATGTAAAATATAAAAATAAATAGATTTGTATACAAATTTTATGGGTATTCCAACAGAGACAGAGAAACTATGGAAACGAATGTGGATTATCTAGGCGTTGACTGGGCTTATGACCTGTCATTGGCTGGGTTAAATAGCCACTTACATTATTTCATTATACATGGGTATTACAACATTCCCCATTCCGCCCATCATTTGATAACCATTATTTTTATTTTGGAACTGTGGAGATGATTATCTTTTGTACTTTTTGCATGGTATTAAGTTGAGAATCACTTATTGTTAATTTTAATTATGTATTGGAATGAATTATTGCTTAGAATTACTTTTTGCCAGTAGATAGATTAAAAATGGCTAATTTCAGTTGGTTCAGTTGATTAATACAAACTGATACGATACCGATGTCCTAAATCCCTATTTTGGGTTTGTTAACTTACTATCCATCACGCCATTTTCTCCGAAGGGGTAGGCAGAGAGGATAAAACGCCACACCACTCTGTCTTAGCACACTTCCCTTGCTTCCTCCACATTCGTACATCTTCTTATGCTCGCACGTAGATATTTCCGACTTTTCACATGACCACTTTCAAGTATTTGATGTGTTGATTCTGGTATTACATTTTGCTATTAAAATTGTGGAATCCCATTTGATAATAAAGTTTTTAGCAACAAATTTTTAAGTTGCTAACAAATTCTAATGATAACGATTGTTTATAATGAACAAACTAACCGTTTTTTTTGTCACAAAATACTAATTTGAAGTTGTTTGCAGATGCAAAGATCCGCAGAAAAAGGTTTATAAAAAGGTGTTGCTAATTTTACAAATAAAACAACTTAACGGCGACAGCGTTAGGGTTCGGTCACATAAACTTCCTTTAGTAAATCTTGCCTCACCATACTACTTTTATAAGGTTTTATTAACTTGACCAATGGATGGCGATCATCTTTCTAAATCACCTCTCATTAACGCTTTTATTATAATTTGGTAAAGTTGTATAGCAGGTAGCTGTTCTGATGCAAGGATTTTGACGTGATAAACGTCTAATAACATCGATGAACGCCGGCTGCACACACGAAAAAAGCATGACTCATTGTCACGTTTCGCTCTGAGCTGAGTGCGCAAGCGTAGGTTAGAGGGCGGAAAAAGCAGTAGAGAGGACGACCGGCCTAAAGCGTTCGGTTTGTGACGCAAGTACAAAGTGAAAGTGAATATTAACGAGGGCAAAAAATGATAATTTTTGGTAAAAAATTGTTAATTTTCAATTAACTCCTGCTTTGTATTATACAATATAATGATAAATTCAGTAATAATAATTCAATTCAATTATAAAGTATGCTATTTTTCATCAATGTTTTCTTTATGACGTTATCACGCAAAATTATTGTCCGTATAAAATCGACTTTACAGACAACCAAAAATTTTTTTTGATAAATATTGTCGCTTCTTATACCTTTGAAAAAAAAAAAA
Source organism: Micrasema minimum (assembly GCA_022494985.1). Classification (NCBI taxonomy): domain Eukaryota; kingdom Metazoa; phylum Arthropoda; class Insecta; order Trichoptera; family Brachycentridae; genus Micrasema; species Micrasema minimum. The sequence goes on along the minus strand of JAGVSP010000046.1, from coordinate 261,235 downwards.
TTGATCCTTTAACGACTTTTTCTTTAATTCCGTGGGGTTACTTATCCCAATCATTATATTTTTTTACTTCTTGCGTTTAGAGAAGCATTGCAAAGTATAACAACATATGAACTTAATCATCACCCCACTTGCCAGAAGAAATAGAGAAGATAGAACGTCACACTACTCTATCTTCAAACATGGTATACTTATTTTCTTCGTCCTTATCGTAATTGATTTCTTTAATAAAGAGCACGTCGTTTAGTTTATTTTATTATTTAACAGTTGTAGGGTTCCGTGAGTGAGAGAGGAGAATCTAACCATTATACATATATTTAGTACCTCAAGGACAAAGGTCTACTTCCAAGGTTATTTTATAAATCTTAACTATGTTGTTTAATCATTTAAATCAATCAAAAACTAAAAAAATCAAATGTGTTTGCTATCAGCCAGTAGCTTAGGAAACGCGCGCCTGCGCTTTTATGTCTGAACAGATTTTGTACTTAAGTGATAACAAACTTCACTTTAATGCACAAGAAACAGAAATCAAACCTTCCCAAGATGTTAGCCCTTATTCCTACATTAATTGTATTATATGTTATTAATTTCAAAATGCAGATTTTTAAATAAAGAATCTTTATCTTGTCGGGATTTAACACTTATTTTTATTATCTTAAACATGTCCTTAATAATGCCAAGTCATCTACGACCTTCTCCGACTTCTACGCCAGGACACACTCTGCCATTATTTCACCATCCATTCGCTCTGCATGGCCGATTAAAGGCAAAACCTTTTTTTATTTTTTTCAATAATATCTCATCTTTGCAATATGTGTCCACATTCATATTTTTAACTACTACATTAAACCTACAGGGGGATTTTTTATTATTATAGAAATTATCTCTTTAGATTGTTATCTATTTTATATTAGAGGAGCGGATTCGATTCGTAGTAGGGGGTTCAACATTAAATATTTTTTGAATGCCCCCCCCCCCCATGATTTTATATATTATATATTCATATGTGGCTACCTCAGACTGGTTTCTTGTATAGTTGGACTGATATCTTACCTTTCATTTTATATAATGATCAAGGATACACTGCACTTTGTGTACCGATGCAAATGACCTATGGGAGCGGATTTTTTTTAGGGGAAGTTTGTAGTAGTGGTGGTATAGTATATAATGTATTGTTATTCTCTTGAGGGATATCTAATGATTTCAGATTTGTGTAATTGATGAGATCTTGATAAATATGGGTACTTTAACTATGTGTTGATAAGAAAAAAGATTATAGATGACCCGATGTCACTTATTTAACAATAGTTTTTATTAAAAGGAAAAAACATATTTATGGGTTATCAATAATATTGGCTTTTGTCTGAATGACAATTCACATAGCATTTTTAAAAAAAAAAGACAAACGTATAAACCTTAGATTAAAAAGTCATGTTACACAATCGTCTCCAAATATGATGTAGATTCACCAGTTTTCGGGTTGTACTACGAGTTTTGTTACACCCTGTATATTAATTACCACTAGTTCGTAATTTTTTGGTCATTTCGAAAGGGGGTTTCGACTACAGTATTTGGTCATACTAGATCCAACTTTAGCGATGTTGGATGAAGTTAAAGATTTTAGGTAATTTCGTAAGTACCTACTACTTCATACAACGCTACTCGTACTTCAGTCAATTTCGAAAGTACATGCATAAAATATGTACTTCGACCGAAGAGTTCGCTTAGCTAACATGTAGACTATCGATATATAGGGTATCTGTACATATTAATGTGCGACTATTAACAGGCAAGTTAGTCGAGAATATGCCACCGTTATGGATATGGAATAGGGTTCCTGGATTCCGGTGAAAATGGTACCAACGTCTAATATATCGCATCTTGAATACTAAACTGCACTAACTCAAAAAAGTCCACTTTGGAAAATGGCAAAAATGGGATAGGGTGAAGTTTGTGTGATGTAAAATGTGGTGTGTTTATGTACTTGGAATTTGTACCGTGTCGCAGTCGGCAGTAGGTATTTTGGTGTTTGCGTGTAATACTGGAAACCAGGCAAGTTAGTCGAAGAGGACAAAAAACATAACATGGATAATCCCGAAACAAGAAAACAAATAGAATCACATATAACATCTTCACATAGGAAATAAATAAAAATGTGTTTTCGGACAGAAGTGTGGCGATCGGTGTGAGCTGTAACGTGGTATTTTCAATTCATTTTCGACAAATTAAGACTTGGTGCAGTAAATATACTATTCGCGGTGTGATATATTGAGAAGTTGCACAAATATTGCAACAGTGCAGAGAGCAGTAGGCTTCACTCATGGTTCTAAAAATCTTTACATTACCAACTTATAGTAGTTTGTGCATAACACCAGTCTAATATCATAATATTATGGACTTGGATTTTGTTAGGAATATGCATTTTTTATATATAGTAGCTAATTTATTCGATACTTCTTGTGCAAATTTCATGCAAATCAAGTATTGAATTGGGTTATTCTATAATTGTTTTAAAAGTGATAATATTTATGTACTTCTTAACATTACATTTGCCCAAATGTCACAGTATTTTTTGAACATCTGTAGATTAAATAAACTGTACTGAAATTGAATATTTTCAAATCTCTTTCCTAATTATCATATTACGTTTCAATTAATCTTGAACAGATATCGTGACATTCTTAATCGATAGGAACAGAATGCAGTGCTAAAAATTCTACAAATTATCATTTTTGATAAAAATATTTAAAAAATGACATTCCGCCTTAACAAATTAGCCCAAAAATATACAATTAAAATTATTGTAATCGTTGCTAAATGTATCATTTTTGTTTTTCTCATAAGCTTATCTCATTTGAAGGTTTTAACAATCTTTTGTTCTTTATCAAAATCGAATCTGAAGTGATTTTTTTTTGCAGTAGATAGGCGCTAAAATCTAGTTTTTAAAGATTATAATTAAAAATACCTCATATTTATCAAAAAAGAAACTTTAAAAAGCGGATTCATATAACGAATAATTGATTTAATATCAAATAAATTCAGCATACTGACATTTTAACAATATAATAACTAAACAGTGCGTACTTACATAAGAATTCATGAATTTCCCAATATTTATTCGATACATTTGCGTTTGGTAGATCTTAATCTGACTTATTATAAATGATTGATTGGATTCAAAAGTAGAATAACATATTGTTCTTTCATTTCATCAAAGAAACAATACCTGTTTATTTAAGCATGCACGTCAGATGTGATTATCTAAAGAGATATGCCTAATTCATCTTCGATAATCAGTATCAACATTTATTTTTAAAATAATTTTCGAAAACTGGTGAATTAATTATGATTTAATTACTGTTATCATTTTAACATTACCGAGTATATTCTATTTTAAGGAAAAGGATCCATTGGGAGTAATAAAGTTCTCCAACAATAAATAGCAATTTTTAAAAGATTTTCGATTTTCAGACCCTGTGTGAACTTTCATTTCTGTAGAAGAAACGCGTTTCCATCTCTTTCCTATGTCGAGATTTTAAACTTTAGAAAACCCAGTTTAGATGACACAGTAGGTACAAAATCACAATTTTAATTGTTCCCAAAAATTAACATTTTAGAATTAGTTTTCTATTTTTTTTTTCTATTATATATAGCGTGCTTTTTAACTTGTGTGTTCTTAATCAAGATACGATTTTGTGTGTTCTTAATAAAGATACGATGTGGTGGTCAGTTTAAGAGCCATTGTCAACCATATCTTTAATTTTATCTTTACTCGACTATTAAATTTTTACCATTATTAAGAGGTTATTCGCAAAAGTCAGGAAACATGCTTGGACAATTTTTATCTGCTTTATGTTTTTTTCCATATAAAGACATCTTTGCAATCTTTTGACATTTGCACAAAGTTTCAATTTGAAAATATGCACCAAAAGAAGATTAATCAGCTAGTGCTTGAAAATAGTAATCAAGTCGTGGCGGAATGGAGACTCGAACAGGGGATCTCTAAACTCAGAGACCGCGACGTTACCACTAAGCCAACTGTATTTATCCGTTATGTTTAATTTTCAGGCAGGACATTTAATATACCGGACACCATTATGGGGATGACTTTTTTAGCCTTCGGGGGATGTTTACCTGAAGCCTGCTCAATATACATCATGTCCAGAAGAGGTAACGTATACATCACCTTTACCTAGTTGCTGAGAAAGAAGTCATAACTACTACTACTCTCCTTTGTCCGCACCCAATGGTGCATAGGGTAACTGCATCGGTTTCTCTAGATATTCCTATTCCTATAAATATTTATTAATTATCTTTAATTTTTAATTTAAAAGATTAACATGTAAAAGGTGCTTGTACCGTAAATAATTGAATAAATAAATATGGTCACCGTAGTTTTTCCGGATTGGTTTTCGCGGAAAAAACTTTGAAAAAAATCAGGCCATGAGATTTTACGAACACATTTAAATAACTTTATATTACACATAATATTGTTTATGTGTTAGTATTGGCTTTCTTAAGTGCCGGGAACTATACCTATTAGTATGGACACTGGACACCCTGGTAACGCTCGTAATACGCCGAGCAAAGCGCGCTGTGTGTAAAATAGGAAAGCATGGTGGCGGCTCTCGGGAGGCATACGTATTAATATTAATTTAAATATAAATTAAATTCACCCTATTATACAGTTAATCAGGTATTTTGTGCTTAATTGATTTGAAATTAATCTTTGAAAAAATCACAAAAAACTAATTACCTACATGCAATTATTGATGACAAACAAGTGTGGCGTATCTTCGTTAGATTACATTCAATAAAGTGTGCATACAAAAAATTGTGTAATCAAACACTGACTGTAACTAGCAATATTTACTAAGATTTAGCGAATCCCGTATCGTAAAGAAAAATTATAAGGTTGTTCAACCGACTTTTATAATAGAAGAAAAGGTGTTAAAACCTTGATATGTGAAGAAACATAATGGTTTTACTTTTAATGATTTAAAAAAAAAAAACATTATTTGTGACTATCTGAGTGAAAATGATGATGTATGTTAATTCTAGGAATACGTTTGTGTCATTAAAATTGCATAATCCACACATGCAGTCAAATGCATATAATTCTCATAAATTGTATTAACCTATAAACTAGTGTCGTTTCGCTTAAAGTCAACCAGATAAGAACGCTATTCTGTTTGGTAATTTACAGACTAAATATTTATTTAATATTTTTTCAACCAAGTATTGAGAATGACAACAAATTGATCTTTTTGCCTTCACGTAGCAAACTATCACTTCCTCTGCACGTAGTGTACCAATACAGTACCCTATGCATCATTGGGTGCGATAAAGAAAATGTAGTTGGTAGTATTACTCCTATGCTGTGCCCTATGCATGAAGGGAAAGTGGGAAGAGTATTAGTATTTTTCATTTTTAAATAAATAAATAGGCTTACGATGTGTGCAAGGAGAGTGATTTGTTAATGAATGTGATAAAGTCAAATGTAATGGTTTTTGAAAGAAATGCGAATATGACTGTATGTAAGATTACAGTAAATGGAGACAAATTAAAGCAAGTTGAAGAATTTGTATATTTGGAAAGTATGTTTACAAGAGACGGAAATGTGGATAAGGACATTGAGAGAAGGGTTAGTGCCGGAAACAGAATTAATGGTGCCTTGAAATCGATAGTGGCAAAAAAGAACTTATCGAATAAAGCAAAATTGGCAGTACACAACAGAGTTCTGGTACCAACCCTTATGTATGGTAGTGAAGCGTGGTGTTGGAAAAAGAAGGATGAAAGTAGACTGAATGCTGTTGAAATGGTAAAAATGTGGTAAGACTATGTATGTTAGGTGTACAAATGTCGAAATTAGAGCAGAGTGCAAGGCTGAGATAAGCATTATCGACAGAATTGAGAAAGGGCTTTTACGTTGGTTTGGTGGTTTGGAGCGAATGAGTGATGAAAGAACGGCTAAAAGAAGTTTGAATGCAAGTGTGCCTGGATGTAGAAGCCGAGGAAGGCCAATAAGACATGGCATGACCAAGTAAGACGACAAATACTTGAAAGTGGACATGTGAAAAGTCGGAATAATCGGCGTATGTGCATGAGAAGATGTAATGAATGTAGAGGAAGCAGAGGAAGTATGTCAGGACAGAGTGGTATGGCGTTCTATCCTCTTTGCCAACCCCTACGGGTAATGGCGTGATGGTTAGTTAGTTAGTTAATAAGTATGCAAGTATAAACACCAGCTAACGAGTCTAGGGTATCACATAATATATTATTAAATACCCATTTTGTATCTGTATTATAATTTAGTGTATTTTCACCAGTCGATGGGAGAACTTTACTCCCTAAACCAGGTAGTGTAGGTAAATTCTATTTCTATAGAATAAACCAATAAAAACACATAACATCGTTTCATTTAATCATAATTCATTATGAAGTGTTACAAAGTGATTGCCGAGTCAATCAACTAAATAAATAAAACTATTTGTGTATTGTTTTTACAGGCGAAGGAGGCATGGGAGTATCTAATTCATTAGGAGCCAATTCCCTAGCAATCCTTTTCTCCCTCGGGATACCTTGGTTTGCCAAGAGCATGATACTCCGGGGGCAGGGGGAGGATGGCTACATATCCATCGCGTCAGCAGGAATGGACTACATTATTCTCTCTCTGATAGCAGCAGTAATGTGCCTCTACACAGTCCTCTACTTAGGACATTTCTTCCTGAAGAAGGCTGTTGGAGCAACCATTTTAATTTTTTATTTCGTCTTCATCATACTCGCCATTCTCATGGAATCTGGTGTCTTCTTTGATATCGAAACGGAGTGTTGAGATTAAATTATTGTATTTTTTTTAAATTACGGTGTCCTAGTTTTTTCTAGTTTTCTGAATGTTTCATGCATTTATTGTGGTTTTTTGGTAACAAGTGCCTGATATTTATTTCAAGCCGTACTGTTTTAAAATTGAATAATTTATTAGTGCCAAAAAACTGTTACATCCAATGTTAGTATAAACAATTGTGCTTTTAAATGTTCAAAAAGAAATCAAAATACTTGAATATGCATATTAAATATTATTATGACAAAAAAATTATAATATCTACTTGTATATGTAAATTATATATTATTATGACAAAAAGAAATCATAATACTTGTATATGTATATTATATATTATTATTATGACCTAAATTACTTTAATTTAGGCGTAATTAGACATATGTACTTTGCGACTATGTTGCGTTAAGATCGTCTTAAAACCGATGGAATGAATTGATCAATTTAATATTAAAATACATTCAAGTAATTCAATTAGAAACTGGTACCTACCTATACATTAGAAGTAGGTATAATACAAGGATAATACCAACATGAAACATAAATATATTGCTAACATTCTGCTGAGATGAATAACAAAATTGCTTTAACATTATCCATTTATCCAATTATTTTTTTTAGAGAACCCCACAAAACACTTTAATTCGTTAAATTTGTGACGTCAAGAAATACTTCTATACACGTTTTTAATATTGATATTGTGGTCGAAAATAATTAAAAATCATAAAGGCGAATCAGCTCTGCATCATCATAAACTATAGCAATGACGCAACTTCTCTGTCAAAAGACAACCCGCTAGTAGTTTGTTGATTTTTATACTATACAAACTTACTAAAAGCAAGTACGAGTATAGTCGATCGCGCTATTTCAATATCGCACCTTCACAATGACAGGGGGAAACTATACAAAATTTACCAATTTACAGTTATAATCAAGGAGGTTGCACCATAATAATAATACTTGTTGATCGGTGGTTACTATACCTAGTGATGTAGGTACTCATGTCCGGAACACTAAAATTGGTTAACTCAATAAAGCCACTCTTTCTATGCAATACGTTTAACAGAAAAGAGATGAATACTTTCTCCGAAATCCGTGGTTCGAAATTTAGTTTTCACAATTAATCTGACGGCATTGCATATTGCATACTTTATATGAAATAATACTAGCTGAACCCGGCCTCACTGTGGCTTTGTTTGACATGAATTATTAGGGGAGTAAATACAAATAGTCTAGCATTCGTCATTTTATGTAAATCGATTTTTAAATGCGATTAAATACATTTTTGTAACGTTGGTTAAAATTGATAAAATGGCGGCGCTGTGTACAACTGTCATTCAGTACTTTCAAACTATGACAAATATAACGCATAGAATGGTCTGTTTCCGTTGGAACTTCCAAATAAAAACAGAAACACTCTGTTGCTAAAATGTATTGTTTTGTAGAAATTTTAAGTCAATACATCGATTACTTTCAGAGATTTGCGGTCACAAACATAGGGAACCTAATTTTTTTGTAAATATAGAGGATTAGTGATTCCTTCAAGTATGGAAGCCGTCGAATTATACGATATTCAATTTTTTTTTTAGTATCAGGTGATTAATTTTAACATCAAATCTCTGTTTACTTTCCCTCCATATTATTATTATTATAGTACTCCTTGCTTATACTCATGTTGGGAATTTTTAAATTACAAAACATCCCTCAGCTAAAAACGGATCGAAGAATTTAGAGCATAAAAAAATCTTATGATATAATGGTTTTATGAATTATGTTGTAACCTTGGAGGAATCACTATAATAATAATAATAATAGTTGTAACTAAAAAATAAACTACCCATTAAAAACACTATTTTGTTTAGGGTCATCGCTGTTTAAAAGTTGCAATATTTCGCTTCATTCTTTATGGTTTAAAATGGGTTTCTTTAAAGTACTTTATTTTTTACTAAAAAAAAACAACCTTGAATATAGTCAGTGCTTGGCTTCCAAGGACTTAGTTATTGTTTGTACACAAGTTAAATAAATTTGTTGGGTGACTCCTTCCGCGTAGTAACGGTGATACTAATTCAAATATAGGTATCTATTAAATGAGAATTTGAAGTGAGAAGAAGTAATGATAAGATATTATGAAAATATGTTTACTTTTTATAACATTGAGTACAAAATGCTTTTACTACAGAGCAATGAACTACTAACTTTAAAAAAATATATATATGGTGATTTATACACTTAGGAACGAATTTCTTATTTTAGATTTTTGCTATCATTGTTAGATATGTCCGTAATTATTTTTAAAATATCGTCATCGTGATTTCCCTCCAAAACCGGCCATTATATGGTAAGATGCGTCTATTAATATTTTAACCAGGGTTTGATATAATTAGCCCCTAAAATATAAAAAGGTACATAGCCACTTCTCTAGTTCTACGCATCAACTATATATTCAGTACGACCCTTTTTCCTCGCTTAGGTGACGGGTGCTTAAAAAACATCCGTTTGCGGTCAATCCATTTTAATAAGCTCCGTTTTTCAATATATTTTTTACGAGGAATATTTTTTTTTTATTTAACACAGAAAAATTTCAAATATTCATTACTATTCACACGAAAAAAATTACGGAGTTTAAAAATATAGTACACTTCCCTATTGGAGGCCTGAAAATATAGTTCACTTCCCTATTGGAGGCCTGAAAATATTTCTGAGATATTCCACTTTAAATACCTGGGTTGTTGTGATCTAGTATGCCTCCCGTGAGCCTTAACCAGCATCAGGTTCCCGGCGTCGCGTCGTGGACGTCCGCTGTTGACAATCCGTCGGCAGTTTGCATCAGAACTGCAGCACGTACACCTGTCGTCCTGACCTGGGAGGATGCGCGGGAACTGGCGGCCGGTCGCTTGGCTTGGAGGCAGTTAGTGGAATTCATATGCTCCACATAGGGAGTGGATATGATATGATGATGATGATGATGATGGAATCTCGTGGTAGATTCGAAGACTCCGGAACAAAATCTCTAGGTTCGAATCCCACATCGGCACAACTTGTTTCCTGCTTCCTGGAGCAGTTATTTCCTACTATTTGAAAGCAGCCCTAAAATATAAATATTTGAGTGCCTATCTATGTTGGTAGGTATATCATATAATAAGAACTCTTATTTTTATTTTGTGTTTTTTTATTTTATTTTACAATACCTAATGAAATGACCCGAGAAGTGTAAATGGGCCTATTTTTTTAAAATTAATTTTTTAACTATTTTTTTTTTAAATATTTAAATTTCTTAACAAACATCCCTTTAGCATATTTAACTCATTTCTACAAAAGTACACAATGGTGTCCTTGTTATTTCAGGCCTCCAATGGGCTGTTATCACTATGAAGGAATACGCGATTTGATACATTCTACATATAAAAGCTATTTTTTAAATAATACTCGTCACTTTAAAATGCTTTGAATCAATATTTTCATTTATAATTTTTATTTACAATATTTGATTACCGAAAAACGCCAATATATTATGTTGTACTAGTATGACGCGTCCGCGTATATTGTGATAGAAAGAAAAAGACAAACAGACTGGAAGTAAAGCGCTATCTCACGTGCACTGCGTGACATGGTCAGATGTTCGGTTTACCATTTCAGCTGGAACTAAAAATGGCAATGTTTAACATCGTGTATCTCACTTATTTATTAACCGATATGAAAAATTGCACCTGTTGTCTTGTAATTTTTCATTAATTTAAATTAATTAGCCAATAAAAAAAATATTGATACCATGGCTATTGGATTTTATGTTTCATCTTCTCGATGGCAATGACTCATTTTATTTTCCTAACTCATCCCTAGTAAAACCTGTGTAGAAGATCCGTTGGGAATATTGCATGTCACGTTAAAAATGTCAATAGCCCGATTAACAACGTACGAGTTCTACGTCAGTTTCTGTTGCATTTATTTCCAACAAGGTTTGTTACATTCTTACATTAGTGTAAAGCCCGTATTACACATTAAACTCCAAAATATGATGTAGATTCACCAGTTTTCCGGTTGTACTACGAGTTTTGTTACACCATGTACCTATGTACGCACTAAAGCGCACTTTATACGAGACAGAAAACTGTACAGTTTCTTGTGCAGCTTGCAAACTGTCCCGTATAAAGCGAAAACTGTATGGAATATTGAATGATCGGCGCGACGTTTGGCTGACCTGCGCTTCGATTCTGTTAATTTTTTCCAACTACTGCGCATACGATTTTGTACTAAATTTGTATGCGCAGAAGTGTCTTAAACCTTAGTAGAATCGCAGCGCTGGCAGTTAATATTTTTTTGTAAACCTTTAAGTTGATAACTGATGTATCAAATGCTTTTAAAAACGTAAAAAACAATTAACATATTTACATAGTAAGCTATATTATGAGTTCCCTGTGTGCAAACATACGATATTAACAATTGCTTAAAAAATATACGTATTAAGCGTGTCTTTTGACAGACTGTACAGTTTTCTGAACAACTAACTAACCATCACGACATTTCCCCGTAGGGGTAGGCAGAGAGGATAGAACGCCATACCACTCTGTCCTGACATACTTCCTCTGCTTCCTCTACATTCATATATCTTCTCATGCACATACGCCGATTATTCCGACTTTTCACATGTCCACTTTCAAGTACTTGTCGTCTTACTTGGTCATGACATGTCTTATTGGCCTTTCTCGGCTTCTACATCCAGGCACACTTGCATTTAAACTTCTTTTAGCCGCCGTTCTTTCATCACTCATTCGCTCCACATGACCAAACCAACGTAAAAGCCCTTTCTCAATTTTGTCGATAATGTTTATCTCAGCCTTGCACTCTGCTCTAATTTCGACATTTGTACACCGATCATACATAGTCTTACCACACAGAGATCGCATTTCAACAGCATTCAGTCTACTTTCATCCTTCTTTTTCCAACACCACGCTTCACTACCATACATAAGGGTTGGTACCAGAACTCCGTTGTGTACTGCCAATTTTGCTTCTTTCGATAAGTTCTTTTTTGCCACTATCGATTTCAAGGCACCATTAACTCTGTTTACGGCACTAACCCTTCTCTCAATGTCCTTATCCACATTTCCAGAAACTGTACATTTTTCGGTTCCGTAAAATAAATGTGCATAAGTTAATATAAAAAATTTAGATAGCAACGATTGATTTCGAAAATAGTAAGGTATTATTTTCAATACCTCTCCTTTAAAAAGTCAATTTTTTAAGTGATCGTAGGTTAATATAGGATTTGTCCGCCTCGTAGCACAGTGGTAGCGCATTTTGGCTAACGTGTATGAGGTCGCAGGTTCGATTCCCGTAGAAGGTGTGATTTATTTATTTACATGTACTTTTCATATTCATATTTTATGAGTGATACCTTGGATTGGTACTGAAGCGTATGACTGATTATCTTACCTGCTTGTAGTAAAATGATCAATGTACACTTGGTGTACCGATGCAGCGCCCTTTGCACCATTAGGGACGGATAAGGGAAAGTAGTAGGTAGTAGTAGTCATTTAGGATATGTCAGGTATAATTTTAATTGTAAAATTAGAAACAAGTAATTATGGTTTTTACTGTAATCAATATTCGGACAAAAAATTTTTTTTAGGAAAATGCTCTGTATAAGTATCTAAAATATACATAATTACTTTATTCATTTTTAAATTACTTATTCTATTAGGAAATATATTTATTGAATAGTAAAAAAATGTGTGTCAATTTTTTTTTATAATTTATTATTTTTCAATGAATACAAAATACACAAATCTTTTCTTAAAAATATTTTTCATTTATATTATTAAGTTGGCATGGTAAAAATATACATAAAGTGCTCATAGCGTAAAAAACACCGATTGCTCTTGAATTTCTGATTTTCCAAAACACAATGTAGCAAAAAGAAAAGTAACGAAAAAATTTCCCTTACGTACATTTTTACCTCGAAATAGGGACTCAATAATTAATATCCATCACGTTTTTATTTAAAAAATCTAAGTTTGATGTTAGACTTATTAATTTCCTTTCTTAAAAATACAAACCTTATTTTGTGCATTTGAAACATGATATTTTATGAGTTTATCCAAGTTAAGGTTTCATTGTTTTACTATGTTTATTTTGACAAAAAAAAATCGAAATCGAAGGCGTTGCAACAATTAAGGGAGTATAAATAAAAATACTTCTGGTTTTTTTCCAGAAGAAGTGCGAAAATATCAACAATTAAAATTTCACTTAAAAAAATAATTTTAAAACGAATCTAAAAAAATAGCGTCAATTTTGTAAATTAACAATTTGGCATTTACATACAACTAACAATTATTCCGTACTATAAATGGAATTGATCAAAACTTGTTAACTCTACATACATGGACTGATTGACAGTTTTATAGCGGAATTATTTATGATTACAATATCGCTTCGGGAGTGCAAGTTAAACTTGCACTCCTGAAGTTTCTCGCTTTACTCCGGGAAGTTTTGACCGAACGAAGTTCGAAGTGTGAAGCTTTGTAAAGAGTCCTACTTCACCCTCTTCCTGCCTCTGAAAACTTCACGAAGGTGTAATGGTATTGTAGTCCTGGTGAATAAATAGGTAAAAGTTCAATTTAATAACCTATCTTTAAATAATGTATTGTTTTAATAAAATGCTTTTACTAACTTGCCATTATACAAGAAACGTATTTAGATCATATAAGCAAGCAGCAAATCGCAAGTTTCCAAATCTTACCGTTAACATCTAATGTCCATATTATTTTCCATTTTATTATTTTTAATCAATGAGTAAAATTTCTTTAAAAAATTGGCAAAGCCATATCATTTATAACTTCTCCAATTAATCCAATTTCTCGCAAAATATTATGATAAAAAATAGCTTTGAAAAAAAACATAATTCAATTTCAATAGAGGAGGCTACATTTTAACGAAACGAAAATGTTTCAGTTTGAGGTGGTAGAACTTTTTTTTTATTTTTATAAATCAACAGAGAAGGAAAGATTTCAATTTGTTATGGAAATACGTTATTAACGCTAACATTGTTATACAATTCTTAGTGGTACATGGTATATTTTATTATATGATGATGAAATCTATTTTATTATATCAATTTCCACTAGCATTAAATTTCTCTGAAATATTGGACGTTCCATAAAATGGAGATATTATAGAATAATAAATGGACAATTTTTTTAAAAAAAAAGCTATTTTACCAGTATCACGAATACATAATAACTTAAATAAATAAAACGCGTACAAAGACAACTTCCGTAACAAATTTTTACTTCAGATTTGAATCATTTAACTGTTATTTAAATATACATGTAGTTTTCGATCATTAAAACGTAACTCTGTTATCGTAGCGAAAATGAAAAAAATTAAGTGCACAAAACTTGAAAATAACTGAATTTCGCTTTAAGTTTTGCAAATTAAATTAATTTCATGACTTGAAATAACTTGCTAACCTTTATGTGAAAAAATATACAAACCGGATTTAACAAATACCTACGAAAAACAGAAATAATTTTCTGTTACCGAGTAATGAAATTTGATAAAAATTCTCTATTTGGTATTTGCGCGAATCTGAGATAAATAAAAAAAAACTATTCTTTGATATATGACACCAATATGTACAGAAAATCCAAATATTGCTTTATTTGGTTATTTTCGTTAGAACAGAAAAAATTCCCATGTTATTATTAATCGGAATATAAAGAAAATCGACAGTGTTTGTACTACCTGAAAAATACGTAACTAATAATCCACAGATCTAATACATAGGTAGGTATAAAAAACACTACAATAAATGTTGCATGTACAGATCTTTGGTTAAAAACGTACCTAATTATTTATATTTTAAAGGCATTTAAATTAAGACTTAAATATACAATTTACTTTAAGGTTAAAAAAGGCATCGAACTCGATTTAACTGGTCTAACTTCCGATCTCAGCGATCGATGGGACGAAGGTACGGGCCATTCGAATTTATTTAACTTTTTTTAATGCGTTTATACTAGGGTAAATTAAGTATACATTCACAATTTATTTGTGTCACTGAGCGTGGTATATACTAGATACCGAAAGGCATTTAAAAATATACAAAAATTGCATAATCGTGGCTATAATATATTATTATGATGATGAATTCATTTTTAATTTATATTTATTATAATAAATTAAACTCTACGCTTTGGCAAAATAGCAACCAACACCCATAAAAACGTCTCAGTTTTAAAAAAAAGTTATAAATTCGAATCGGTGAGTTATTTCAACAGTCCCAAACACCAGATTGCCTTTAGGAAAGGTAAAGACCCGGGTTGCGTGTGTTGCGGGTGTCGTGCGGGAATTACCTGCCGCAAGTGGGCAGATTGACGCGGAAGAAAACGTTCAGTTCGATGAGCGTGGCGAGGACCAGGAACACGACGTACATGCACAGGCAGGCCTGGCCCACCTTCTTGTCGAGCCGGAACTTGTTGAAGTAGAAGGCGGCGTACAGCATGAACAGCGTGGACAGCAGCGAGATGGCCGAATACTCCAGCCCCGAGGAGTTGATCGCCACCTATAATGCGGACAGAATCATAGCACCAAAATATCACTTGTCGATCCAACGCGGAGAACACTTGTGGCTGAGATACTTAATCTAATCAATCACGCTTTCTTTACGTGTTTGGATTACGATTTAGGTAAAGAGAGATTGTGCCATAGGTAATATTGTTAAATATAATATAATATATTTTAAATGCGGCGACTAAGCAAAACATTGACTACGTAAAATGTAAACGTATTAACGCGCCACATTTAGCGGGTTCACAATTTTCACTCCCTTTACCGTATTCCGTTTTACTAAATCAACGCATCTTGGATACAGTAAATATTATTATGAAAAATTAACACCATTTGTAAAACATCTGTGGCTAAAATAAACTTAAAGTTGTGGGTAAAACATGAGACATTTCGCCTGAATTAATTAACGCCTTAAAAAATAATGCAAATAACAATTTTGAATGAGAGATTTACCTCTGACGTGCGTACATGCCGTACATCAATCATTATCGATCACAATTATAATATAATACAGTGCAATTCTTGGGGTTAATGTTAGAAGTGCCTATGTCAAAAAAGTGCATTGTTCAGCAGAGGGAATTGATTGTTTCTTATAAACAATAGGTGTTAATAACTTTTAACATAATATATACATTATGATTCTTTACCCTCCTCACATTACAGTGGCTGACATAGGCACAAATAGCATTAAAAGAATGGTAATTTATGAGTGGTTTCTGATACCTAACTCATTTTGACCAAAATCTGACATAGGCATTTCTAGCATTTACCCCCAGAATTAAAATACAGCTGTGGGTGGTTATAATTTATTCAGATTCCACCTTTTAATGAATTTGAAAAACGGTACCCTGGACAGAATATTTAGCAGTAATAATTGAGGTTCATAAAAGTGGGGATAACACCAGAAATACGATTTAAAGTTATCCTTCCTTTATCGTTATTTACTTTGTGACTGTGATGTTCTATGAAATGATATCTTACGTTAATTATTGCAATTATGGTTTACTTATAATACAAATCTAGGACACAAAACGCTATAAATAATATTTCATTTACGCATTTAAAATATACGCCAATAAACAATGTATTCAAAATTGAAATTTTAAAAATTAACTCGCATCGCTTTACTTTATTATTTTAAAAAGTATGGTAGCAAAAGACGCATCAACAGAATGAAAATCATAGCACTTCAGATAAGATTATGTAATACAATAATTTAATCAAGTTTGTAGGTGTTCTTACCCAATGGTGATGAGGGTCGGTCGGTATGAATGCTGCCTTTATTAACCAAGGAAGACCAAGGCAGAGTAAAATATCAAAAGTATTGGAACCGATAGAGTTGCTTATTCCCATAGACCCGTGTCCTGAAACAAAAAAATCATATTATTCTCTATTCTGGATCTGCAAGGCCTTTTTAGAACCCTGTACACATCTCAAACTGCTGGAGTTAGACCTCCGGGTAGGCCGAGACTGCTTTACACAGACAAGGTGTTGGCCGATATAGATTAGCTGGGCGAAAGGGATCGCTGGGAACAGAAAACTCAAAATCTAAAAAAGTCAAATGCCATCGTCAAGGAAGCTAAAGCTCTTTGTGAGCTATATGACCAACTGAAGGGAGTAAGTAAGATCTTTTTCTTATTCAGAAAACACATCTCAAACTTTTTTGGATACAACCCATACACATACATCTTGTACATCACATGTGAAACCTCAACATTCGATGATCATGAGATAAGGCTGAAAATAGCATTTTTTTTAGCATCTTAAAAGTTTAATATTCGTACCCTTTTTTGCAACAATAACACTTGAAACCGCTTCAGGAACTGAAGTCCCGGCCGCTAAGAAAGTAATTCCCATAACAGAATCTGGAATCTTGAGTGTGTGTCCTGTGAATATAAAAAATCCATTGAAATGCAAAACATCTAAAAGTTATTCTTTTTTTAATGTTACTAAAAGTTTCATCATTGCCAAAGGGCAATTTAATTCTGTCCATAATAATGTTAAATAATTATAATCACTGAAAAACTCCTAAAGAATTGTTTTATTTAAGAAAACATTAATGTGAGAAAATAGAAATGATCTTTGGCGCTGCTATTTCGTAATATGTGGGTATTTTTATTATTGAGAAAGCAGATAATTTAATTATTCTTTTGGTAAATATTCTTTAGTATTTGGCATTATTCGGACCAAAAACAAAATCATTTTTAGAAATAGTCCGAAATTTAAAAAAATATTTCTACTGTTTTCCATCAGATGGAGACACAATAAAACGTACAGAGATTACTACCAAATTTACATAATGCATGTATATCGTGACATTAAAGGCGAGTTTAGACTCTTGCCGACGCGACATTAACCCTATCATAAAACTGAGATCGCTCTCAAACACGGAATCGAACCAGCGACCTCATGCATGCTAGACGTACGTGCTCACTACACGACGAGGACTCACCTATAATTGTGATCATCCATGCTACCACATAAGATAAAGATCCAATCCAAATAATGCACATCAGGAAGGTGACAGTATACCAGGAACGGAATCTTGGCTTCTCACAGTCTGGTATAGAGCAGATGAATATTAAGTATATTGGCCAAGTAACCACCCATCTTGTCTACAAACAGAAAAAACATCCTTAAACAAAAATTACATCGTAATCAATTTACCACTGCGTACAGTAAAATTATATATTATATGTTGCATTATAAGTAGATACATCAGACTATTAAAAGCAACAGCAGCCATTTAAATATTTCACTAAGGCTCACAATCACCTAAAATCTATTTATTTACATAGTTATATTCAATTTACAAAGTAGATATTATTGATATCCCAACAGAGACAGAAAAACTCTGGAAACGGATGTGGATTATACAGAGGGCTTATGACCTGTCATTAGCTGGGTTAAGTTTTCTCTGTCTTTGTTGGGATATCGATAATATCTGACATTAGCCCAGCATAGGTATAATCCAAAATGTTGTTAATTTACAAAGTATTCATTTCAGTATGATTTTTAAATGGCAACATGTCATCTCTTGTTGTATGCATATGTAAAGGATCTACTCTACTACTACCTTCCCTTATCCGCACCCAATGATGCATTGGGCACTGCAGCATCGGTACACCAAGTACAGTGTATATTGATAATTTTATTACATGAAGGTAAGACAATCAGTCATACGCTTCAGTACTAGTCCAAGGTATCAAATATGAAAATTGCATGTAAATAAATATTTAATGTTGACCCCCTACGGGAATCGAACCCGCGACCTCATGCACGGTGGCCAAATGCGCTACCACTGTTCTACAAGGCGGACAAAATATTAAGGATAAATGTAGGTACACTAATTTAAGTTTAATATCATTATATTAATATTAATCGCGGTCGAAACAGGTGATAATTTTGAGGCAGTAAAAGCCCCACCCTTTCCCTAGACTGTTTTAAAGACTATTGAGTCTATTTTCAGTCCAGCACTACTCTACCGATTTTTTAAAACTAATCCGTGAAATTTAATAGATTCAGTTTTAACTGGAAAAAGCGGAAGAAAAGAAGGTTAAATACGCGACCAAATGCTTGAATAATTATGAGGCAAATGATATTTGCCTATCGTAGCGATATCAACTATGGCCCAGATGAAAATTGAATAATAAGATACAAAATAAACAACGGCACAGAAGCCATTGGCATCGGTTAATTAAAAACAATAGTTGCAATCAATGAACACGAATAACTAATTTCTTTTCCAATTGAATTTTAAGAATTCGATTCTGCTACGCTGATTAACTTAAATATACTTATAATTCTACTCTCCAGCAGAGTGTGTTTTCATTTTATTTGCTATTCCTAGATCCTAATGTTACAATCTCAAATGTCTTCCTAGTTGAATTCAAAGGAAACGCAGCCGGCGCGGCGCGGCGACTCTCCACGCAGGAAATTGATTCAAAAAAATAGTTGCAGTACAATAATACTTAGTGACAATCGGTACTCGAGTACAACACACTCTCTTTAATACGTGAAAATAAGTTACCCAATATTTTTCATTTATTTTCGTGAAATTATTACAATGCATCTGTATATAATATATATATGAGTGCCCACATTGTAATAAAAGTTATTATTATTTATGTTATTTGTGCAGAAATAGCCCCAATAAAATTTCTTGTAAGTATCTGATACTTGAAATATCAATTAACCTACATAAATATTATTGCGTTTAATTTGTTTTGACAATAAATGAAACTGTTTTTTTCAGTTTAAAAAAATAAAATATTTTGATTAAGAGAAAAAAATTATACACATGATATTTCTTAAATATTGTCTATCCTTTTCAATTATTCTAATTTTAAAAAACATCTAGTATTACTAATAAATTGTTTAATTATACTCCAGTTCAAAAATCAACACATGAACTTGATGACAATATAGTATTGAATAGTGTAAAAATTAGTTATGTGTTGTTTAAAGTTTTATAAAATTATCAAGGAAATTAAAACCATATTATATAATTTAGTTTCTTATTACTCTTTTATAGTATAAACATCAACAAAAAATTGCCCTCAGTCCCTGTTTTCATTATATGAAATAAATAAATAATTATAAATTAATTCATAATAATTTATATCAGTCCCTGTTTTAATTATATGTAAATTACATAATATTGACATATTATATGCATGCATGTATAGGGTTTTCCAATAGGGATGATACAATTTAACAATAAAAATAACATAAATTATTCAGTGAGACACAAAATTTTTGTTTTATTTGAAAGGTAACATTAGCCATTATGTATAGAAAATAACATCATTCAAATAACCACCACGACTTCTCCGTACGTACTGCATTCTGTGAACCCAACCTTCCATCACTTTTTCACATAAATTTGGCTGTATTTCATCAATAGCACGTTCAATGATGTTGATTTTTAATTGCTCAATTGTTGTTGGATTATCAGCATAAATTTGTGACTTGACATACCCCCAAAGAAAGAAATCACAAGGTGTTAAATCACACGACGTGGGAGGATAATTAACTGGACCATTTCTTGAGATATTTTCATCACCAAATTTTGTTTTCAATAAATCGATTGTTAATGTGGCTGTGTGGCAGGTGGCACCGTCCTCCAGATTATTCTCAACAACAACAGGAAAAAAAATCATTTAACATTGTTCTGTATCGTTCTCCATTGACTGTTACTCTTCGACCATTTTCTTCAAGAAATAGGAATATGGACCAATCACTCCACCAGCATGAATTGAGCACTGATTTTGATAAAACAATTTAACAATTTCTAAACGTTGTTGAAGCGTGTATCTTATCCATATATATATTCCATGATTAAATGGCATAACCTACTGAACACAAATGACATAAGAAATGTCAAAAAATAATACCCAGTGTTGCCATTATAACCATTTTAAGTTGTATCATCCCTATTGGAAAACCTGTATAATACATCCATTTTACAAAACTTAGTCTTAATAACCCGTTTAATTATTTATTCACTTACTACATTCATAATTTACTACAAAAATCACGGTCATGGCTATCATACATATATAATATTTATATGTACGACATTCTTAGTATATACACACAACAAACATAGAATATATTCACCAGCACTTCACTTAGATTCTATGTAAGATAATGCTATGTGGTACTTCACCTCGTTCTAATAAGATTAGTGACAATTACACTTTTATTGTGACTAAAAAACGAACACACCCTTGTACAGAAAGTAGTGGTAATTGTGTTATATATCATTAAAGGAATATTTAGCGAGAAACAACTAAGTAAATAGTGAAATGAAACTCGCTAAAATTGGCGGTTTATGCCATCGAAAATGATCATTAATAAAAACAATGTAGTAAATTAATATTGATATGCAGACAAATAAAGTGACAGTCGATTTTTTTAAAACTCGATAAAAGCTCGTTATTTTTTTTTTTTGCATTACTTATAAAAAAAACGGTCTTCAATTTTTCGAGATAAGCAATAATTTTAATAGTGTAATCTTAGAATATTTACCTGAATAAACCAACCTCGACCGGAAGGCCATTCCCAAAGACTGTGGACGTATCTATTGGGGTCCACGGAAATATGATCTTCTGGTTTCTGTTCTTTTATGTCCTCTATGATATCAACAGTCTTAGTAGGACTCTTTGTTTCATCATCTCCCAAAACATCTTGAACTTTAGGATCGACAACATCTGCTTTGTTGTTAACTTTAGATTCATCATTATCAATTTTCTCTTCTTCCTTCTCTGTGCCTTCTTTGTTTGTTTGAGGTATTATCTCTTGCAATATCTTCTTCTGGGTTTTCGCTGGCCATTTCACCCCTCCGTTGAACTGCTGATGGTCAACCGATTTATTATCACCCTTCAGTGGCCGACAAGATTCAATCGTCTCTAAGAAAAAATATCATTTGTCAATAATTATTGCAAAAGTTTCAATTATTGCAGTTAATGGATGCAATGCAAACTTTTTTATCCTACTACCAGCATTTTGCAATTTTAACAGGATTGTAAGATTATTTAATATAGGTACTCTTATATGCTACCTTAAACAAACCGCATTTTAAATATATTTTTTTTTTTAAATTCAAAATGCTTTGGCGTAAGATTTGGTATGTAAAGCGAACGAAAATAAGGAAGAAATTAAAAACGGTTCTGACGTGCGATTAAAAATAATTGTATCTTTGTATGATGATAAGTATGTTCCTTTGGAAAAAGTCACAGAGATGTCAGACCTAGGAGTCCTGTTCGATGAAAAATTATATTTTGTTAATCATATTCAAAACATAGTTAACAAAAGTATGAGAACATTGAGATTTTTGCTGCGGACAATAAATAATTTCGAATCTATGAAAACTATGAAAATGTTGTATATTGCTCTAGTAAGAAGTCAGCTTGAATATAACTCGGTCATTTGGTGTCCTTATTACAGGGTTCACATAAAAACATTAAAAAAGACCAACATAGAATTTTGCGCTTTATTAATTTTAAATTAAATATTCCTATTGTAAACATAAATTATAACTTTTTTAATAACTTTTTGAATATACATACAAGCATTACAAAATAGAAGAATATTAAATTATTTGCTTTTTCTGATCAAAGTATTAAAATCTATGTTTGATTGTTGTCAATTACAAATTTAATTAGTATACGAGTGCCTGTTCGAGTTACCCGTAGTAATGCACTATTTGACTGCATCCAATCATCGACAAATTACAGCGCAAACTCACCTATACGACGAATGCACGCACTGGCACAACAAGTATGCTAATAATATTGATGTTATCAACACTAATCTAATTCATTTTAGGGAGCAGTGTCTAAATGCCATCTCTGGCGGTAATGAATAGTTAGTGTGTCATTTGTATGATTATCTTTTTGTGTTTTTTAGTGTACCTACCACTCTCTCCGTTTAATATCATATTATATTTTTTCTTAGCATACGTTGCCACATTGAATCGACATGTTGGAATTTTCATATAAATCTTTCTTAAACCACTGTTAATATATATGTATTGAATATTTATGTAATGTATGTATTTTCTTTTTAGTTTTTGTTTTCGTGTATCTAAGTATTTACTGTGTAACTTTAAAAATAAAATAAATGTAGACAATTTTATTTAAAATACTACGACTAAGGTCCACTTATTCCACTAGAAAAAGAAAGCATGCGAAGAAAGAAAATAGGTTACATATTTTTAACGTCTAATCAATTTGCAACATACTTTTGTCTTATGCAACATAATAATATTTTTAGTCAGAGTGAAACAATAAAGGACCTATTGAAAAAAATGAACCACACCTAATTCAATAATTAATATAATAGTGCCTTTCCTACATTTGTAAATCACAAAGAAAAATGGTTTATTGTAAATGAAATATTATGAAAAACTAAATAAATAAATGATATTATATTATGTCCCTTCATGTATATGAAAATACGAACTTTATTATACAAACACAGAAATAAAAGAATCAGAAAAAATATAAGAATACAAAACATTATGATTTTAAGCCGCATGTCGGTGTGGTGCACTACTTAATGGATGTTAGCATGAGGAAATATTTTAGTCTTAGGTATTAGTTGGCAATCGTGTGGTTGGTTACAACACCCCACAGTACGGTGTAGCCACAAACAATAGAAGAGGAAGAAATAGTTGGTGCAATTTCTGGACTCACCAATGTCTCTCTCGTGAATGGGTGAAGTTTCCACAGGTCTCCGGCTAACAACGTTCGTGAGTTCTAGAAGAGCTGTGCTCGAGGTGAAAATAAAAATAAAATGAGGTGTTTGTGTTTGAAAATATAATCATAAAATGGGTACAACTTTGCGTGATATTAAAATACTAAATTATTATTGCATTTAAGTAGAAATATTGTAACTAAAAACAGACTAAATGAAAGATGCAATATGACAAATTTGATCGGAAGGTGTTCCACTGTTAAAGGGCCATAAATTACGTAAAGAATTTCTAACGAGGTTTTTAACTTACTGATCCCCTTTTCAACAAACTAATAAACTTTTTTGTTAAAAATTAAACCTCTCCTTTCCTTAGTAAACTTTCATGAGGTCTGTGGTTGGACCATTTAATTTCAATTTTTTATCCAATTTTGAAAATTCCATTCCCCTTTTCGAAAATTTCAGAATAATTTGGCATCAACTAAACAGCATAAGCAATAATTCAACATCAACTTTGTCATACATTGCAACTCGCCAAACATTCAAACTACAATATGAAAGAATAACTAATGCATTTTAAATGTCAATTAATGTACTGCGAGTAAACAAAATATATAAATCTACAACAAGATTTACATATTTGTTACGTAACTACCAAGTACCATCTAGCAAAGAATTCTAAGGGCCCGTTTTATAAACAATCAATCAAGCTTCCGTAAATGCTACGAACCTTTAACTGTTTATATAATCAACATACTAATAATGTGTGTTTTATAAACATCTTTAATAATGAACCGTTATCCATAAGCCACGCCCACGACACGCCTACATTTCTATTTTTTATTTGTAATTCGTCTATGATATTCACAAATCTGATCTGTCAAATCGTAATAAATACATTCTAGGAGTGGTAGTGGTAGTGGTGATAGTGGCAGTGGTGGTAGTCACCCACATGCCCCACAGATGCCCAGTTTACACCCGCGCTGTGCAAGCGGGTACCCTGCCTCTGGAAATATACGCCAATATGACAATTGATCCGAAAAAAAACTGTAATATGCAGTTTAGATTACCTTTTTATTATCTTTCGTCGTTGTTTAAAGAGATGTTTATAAAACTGGCCCATAGATTTTCAATACACGTATAGTAATCACTTTTAAAAGTTGACACAACATTTGACCGATTGTACCAATTATTCATAGCACGGAAGTAAAATTGGCAGTATAAAGCATGAAATTGGCTTATAGATGCTTAAAAAGGGTAAAACTTGTGCTCGTTATAGTGAATTTATAGATTTATAAGTACCTACCTAAACATGTGTAAGCCAATTTTATGCCACCCGTTCTTTTCAGCAAATATCCTCGTATACTAGATGGGTAATAAGTACCTGATCAGGATTCACTGCACTTGATATGTCAGTGCCCATATGTCAGTGCACCATTGGATGCGGATAAGGAAAAGTGTTAGTAATATCATCATCATCATACCATATCCGCTCCCTATGTGGAGCATATAGAATTCACAAACTGCCTCCAGGCCAAGCGATCGGCCGCCCGCCAACTCCCGTGCATCGTTATGGTAAGATTTATTGAATACTTTGAAACATTTTTGGTGTAAAACGAAATGTCCGAAAGCATGAGAAGCATTTTTTCACGGATATGCGGAGACCGTCCGCGTCCGTCCGCCCGATCTCCGCACTCCCTGCGATGTCTTCTTCTAAAGTCAAAGATTTATGTCAACAGGCCACAAACCTTTTCCAATTTTAAGGATGCAATCAAATGTGAGCTTGCATTAATTCCTTCAGCGATTGCTTCCAAAAATACACCTCCGTGCAAGGACGCCATCTTGCGGACATTTTGTTCCACACAAAAAACAAATTAAAATATTCAATAAAACTTACCATAAATTTGCAACAACTTATCTTTTTCACCACTCTACCTCGTAAATTTAAATTGTAGCGCCCATTACAAGTGTGGTCACTCAATCTCCGCCACCATGTATATGACCGCTATGTAGACGAGGTACAGCAGCACCAGGATGAGCGCCTCGTACCACTCGACGCGCTTGTCGTGGACGATGCAGATCAGGATGGCCACCGTGATGCCGTACGCCACGCACCAATTATTGTCATGCAGAATATTAGCACAGTGTACAAACCTCTCGCCCACCTTTGTATCTTCTTGTCGAAGTACATGACCGCTATGTAGACGAGGTACAGCAGCACCAGGATGAGCGCCTCGTACCACTCGACGCGCTCGTCGTGGATGATGCAGATCAGGATGGCCACCGTGATGCCGTACGCCACGCAGTCCCTCGTCAGGGGCCACCAGTCGAGGGGTACTACCTGAAACATAAACGATTCTTAAAAAAGATATATTTATTAGTATTTTTGCTATTATTATTTACTCTTAATCTTAACTGATTTTAGGGTCTAAATCACCCGTCAACATTTTAAGCAATATTATTTTTTTTAATTAAAAAAACTCATGCAATATTCCGATATTTGCACATATTTCAATTTGCAAATACTGTTTTCAATGAAACCTCAGCGGCTTGTGCTTCAAAATAGGAATCAAGTCGTGGCGGAGTGGAGATTCGAACCGGCAATCTCTAGACTTAGAAACTTAGTAGTCAGTAGGGTGGATTGATTTCTATTTTTTCGGAGTTTCAATATCTACTTATGCGGGAAAGATGTTCTATGGCCTGGAAAAATAATTAAAAAAATAAATTTTTACTCTAAAATTTGCACCTAGATTTTTAGGTTTAGAAGGTAGGTATAGATGTTTAGATATTTAAGCATTTTCATGGTAAAATTAAAAAAATATTTTTTTGCTATTATTTTTTTAAATTATGAACGGCTTCAAAACTAAGAAGATTAGACGCATGAACACAGAATTTTTCTACATTCACACAAAAATTCCGTTGTGCAAGTCCATTACGAGAGGCGTGTTTTTGTTGTCTTTCGGATACATGGAAACATTCAGCGGCTTTGAAAGAGTACATCCACACTCATATTACACACGTTGGTTGTTATGATTCCGGTTGCGCGGGGCATCGCTCGCTGCAACGAGAGCTTTTGCTGACTGCCTTATGTATATAATACAATATTTTTAATACCTACATAATATGTTTGTACATACATATTATAATAACTGTGCCATTGTTTCACGATTGAGCCTCGAGATGGAGTCATTTTCGTTCACAGTAAGCAAGTGAAAGATCTTGTGACTTAAATATAAGGTATAAAATCACAACAACTAATATTTATTCCATATAATATCAGCTAACTGACTGACGGTGTGGTGCATTGCACTGCGCATCGCACTGTCTCATCACAATGCGTCAAAATTTTTGGAGAGGGCTAACGGTTTACCGTATAGCCCCCGAAACAGATGAAGAAGGGCTGGGAGTAGGTTCAGGTTCAGATATTCTGTCTAAACACTAAACTGAAAGAGTTCTGATTGACTATTTAAATCACCATTAGCAGAGATAATCAGACCAGTGGCAGTGAGGGGAAAAGAATGATAAATCTCTCTTGGGTGGCTTTTGGAAAGCTTAATTCTACATTTCGAATGCTCCATTGCTCCATTTCCTACTCATTTAAGGCTCGGGTGTTTAATCAGTGCTTTCTACCCCTTTTTATTTACGAGTAGGTATGGCGCGGTAACAATGACTCTGACCAAGCATTCCTCCCAAACGTTGCAAGTTGCACAGAGGCGTATGCAGCGTCTTATCCTTGGAATAACACCTCAAGACAGAAGGATAAATTATTGGATCCATCGCCAGATCAAGATCCGCGACGTAGTATAAATAATTGCGTAATCAAAGTAGAAATGGGCTGGCAATATAGCCAGAATGACGGACGTAGGCGGACCAAACGTGATCTGGTGTGGAGGCCTAAGGACTCAAGGACGTCCACCGACGAGACTGGTGGACGACTCGAAGAAGTTTGTGCAGGGGGAGGCCTGTGTCCAGCAGAATACCTTCGGGGGCTGATATGATGATGATTTAAAATACAATTCTAAACGTATCGAGATTTGAGTAAAGTTTTTGGGGCTGTATTTTTATTTATTTAGCTTTTTGTACATACATCGGTGTACATTAGTGGGTTAATTGCCTAGTTGGCAATTTTTTTCAACCAACCAGTATAATAAACGAGTGCACATATTTAACGTAAGCGCAATAACATAAAGAAACACTTTTCAATACATACACACACATATTATCACACACAATGTCTGCCTAGGATAGAAGGCAGGTAAAAACAGGAATAAAATTTAAGGAATAGATAGGAAATGCTTTTTCAGACGATATTCAGAAATATGGTCATATAAACGAAGCCCAAAAATGAACTTAACTTGTCTAGAAGTTGGAACGATTACAGGATTTTTACAGATGAAGAAAGGTATGCACGAATATATTTATTATGTCACATCATTTATGTGTCTCCAAGCCGATCGGCATTATCCCAAGTAAAGCCTATGTCCCGTAGTTTTTACGTAAACTGCCGACGAATCGTCAACAGTAAATGTCCAGGACACAGAGAACCTGATGCCTTGTAAAATAGGCGAACATGGTTAAGGCTCTTGGGAGTAATATGCAGTATATCGAGGGTAGAACGCCACATCACTCAGTCTCGGCGCAATTCCTTCGCTTCCTTAATATTCATTCATATTGGCACGCATTCAAGCAAAAAAAGTTACGCTAGATTCAAAAGTCATATATTTACACATTCAACTCCAAATATGATGTAGAATCACCAGTTTTCGGGTTGTACTACGAGTTTTGTTACACCATGTATGTACACACTAAAGCCGAAAACTGTACAGTTTCGTGTGCAGTTTGCAAACTGTCCCGTATAAAGCGAAAACAGTATAAAATATTGAATGGTCGGTGCGACTTTTGGCTCACCTGACAGTTAATGTTTTTTATGTAAACTTTTAAATACCTAGATATTGATATATCGAATGCTTTTGAAAACGTAAAAACAAACAATAACGCATCAATCTACAATATAGTGCAAACATACGATCAATAACTTACGATCAGGCTTGAAAATATTCATATTTAGCGTGTCTTTTGACTGACTGTACAGTTTTCTGAACAAGAAACTGTGCAGTTAAGTAATAAAAGTGCGCATAAGTAATAAATATATAAAGGTCGCATAAATATATATAAAAAGTTTGATGTAAGTTTGTAAAAGTTTTATTTTAATACCTTCTGCCGTACACGAAACAAGTCTACGTTCATCGAGGAAAACTACTCACCTATTGCTAGACTCCATCGCCTTGGTAACGAATATGGCGAAACCGACATATTTCGCTACTCATTGAGTATATTTAAGTCAAATATATTAAAGGCGATGGAGTCTAGTCAATCAAGTTAATAACTAGGCCTTTAAAGTAAATAAAATAAAATAAAAATAAAATTACCATTCCAGCGCCGATCCCACAGCACGCCGCCACGGCGAGGATGTTGAACACAGCGGAACCGACAATGGTTCCAACTCCGATATCTCCCTCCGTGATGAAGGTACCTATGACGTTCACGAACAGCTCTGGTGCTGACGTGGCGGCGGCCATAAACGTCGCACCCGCTACGTCATTTGACATATTTAATACTGTAAACAAAAAAACCAAAAAAGTTTTACATCACTTTTGTATCACAATCGCTCAGTTTTTTTCCTCAGAATATAAGTACATGTATACATATTCACAGTGGCGTGCACTCCATACTCCATACAGGCATAAAAAGCAATGTCTACAGACCCTACAAATAAGTGCAAGTACCTATTATTTAAAATATTTACCAAAATTCACAAATGTTCCGAACTAATTTACCTTATTAAATGCGATCTCTCAGGCGAATGCGTGGTAAAACTATGTATGATAGGCGCACTTATGTTGAAATTAGAGCAGAATGCAAGGCTGAGATAAGCATTTTATCGACAAAATTAAGAAAGGTCATTTACGTTGGTTCGGTCGTGTACAGCGAATGGATGATGAAAGAACGGCTAAAAAAATATATGATGCGACTGTGCCTGGATGCAGAAGTCGAGAAAGGCCGAGAAAGACATGGCATGATCAAGTAAAACAAGTGCTTGAAAGTGGGCATGTAAGAAGTCGGAATAATCGACGTGCGTGCATGAAAAGATGTATGAATGTGGAGGAAGCAAGAGAAGTATGTCAGGACAGAGTGGTGTGGCGTTCTATCCTCTCTGCCTATCCCTTCGGGGGTTTCCCTTCGGGGAAATGGCGTGATGGTTAGATAGAGCGCGAATAATCACTAGTCATGCTAAGCGCTGCGTTAGCGCCACCCAATGAACATACAAAATCGTGTCATAAGCAAACTAACTCTGCCTTTTTTCAAGGACAAATATAATTTTTATTCTCCGAATTTGTGTGTGTTAATTTTCAAACAAAATTTGTCATTAAAAGGCATTGCTTTATGTGGTTAATTTTACTAGTGTTAAAATGACGCCACCGCCACCGTGGATAGAGCGCTTTATCTTATGACTCCGCGCGGTGCGGGGCAGCGGTCGTACGATCGATCCTCAACACTGCATTTTTTTTAAGGCTTAAATTGATTTTATTTGCGAAAACCCTAGAAGCATGTTATTTTCTGTAAACCCAGATAAATAAAACAAATCAAATCGCAAAACCACCGGAGCAATCCATTTTGTAAATCGGATAATAAATTAATAAAAAAAATATTTATGATAATTCAAAGTTCGCATGTAAAACCCAAACTTTAAATTATCGTATCTCGCTTATTAATTATCCAATTTATAAACAAGTTGCATTCATGGTTTTATGATTTTTCGTTTAATTTTTCTGCAATCACAGATAATCTTGTGTTACAAACCTATTTAATTGCATTATGTTGAAATGAATGATTGGAAACATGTTGTATTATTTTTACAGAACCTACTCTTGGAACATGCTATATTACAATAGTAAGTTATAACAAGAATGAATACAGAATGAGTTCTCTACTCAAATGGGAGTGAAAACTAGCTATTAAATAAATGAAATATCAAACTTCATTATCATATGAAATGCATAAAGAATGAATCAGTATCGGTTTTTATACTTAGCGATGGCGATGCATAGGGGCACAGCGTACAAAAAATATTTTTTTGTAATTTTCAGTGAAAGGTTAATTTCATTCAAGAAAATGTAAAAAAGCATATTATTTAAATAAATATTTCATGTTGACCCACGGGAATCAAATCCGGGACCATTTTTCATGGAAGCTCAACGTACTAACCACAAGGCAGACAGGTAAATGTATAATAGTTCAGTCGATGTAAATATTATGTTTGTATGGAGTAGGTTACATTAATTGCTCTTCTTCTTAATATTTTTTTAAAAACACTTGGAACATAACTGACAATTATTATTATCCCAGATTTTAAATTAATAATTAGCCAACAAAGCAATAAAATAAAATTTTAAGGTTAAACGAAAAATGGAGAACTGGTGATTTTGTACATAATTGGCTACTTTTAAAACTATTTAACTATACCTAATGATAGTCCCCGGAAAAAAAGAATAAATATTGAATCCAAAAGTACGATTTCAAGTCTTCTTTTATACACTTAAAAGTAATCATTTCTTTTTTACCTTACTTTAAAAAAGTCATATTACACAATCGTCCATATAAACGATGTAGATTCACGAGTTTTCGGGTTGTACTACGAGTTTTGTTACACCATGTATATAAAACCAAATGACAATTGCCATTGAATCCAGTTTTTGTCTACAAGTATTTGGACACACTCAAAATGTTGTTTGAATAAAAACCAATTTTCAGAAGTGTCTTTAATGCAATCTAATACCTTTTATTCTTTCGACTATAATTAAAAAATATTTTAAGAGGTAACTTAATTAAGTTTACTTAACATAATTCTGTTATGATGTTTATTTATTTATTTCGCACCATGAATAACTATAATGCACTAAGGCCTAATTTTTTTTAAATTTCTGGCATGTTAAAGCTCACGCGACAGTCAATTCCTGTTTAAGAATCTTGTTTTAATAAATCCTTGTTGTTTTTTTTAAATATTTTTCTCTTCAGTGTTCATGGTGGGATTCACTTTTTGGTGCTCATAAATAGGTCAGATCCGCGAGCCAGATTCGCAGGCCAGAAACGCAGAGTTATCTGTAGATCAGATCCTCCATACTCCGGCCTGTTGTTGCCCACAAACGCGCGAGCCGGTCGGTCCCACGGGCACTGAGAATTGATTAAATTTGATCGATGACGATTTTCGCATTTCGCACAAAATAGTTCAAATCGTCATAATTGCTGTCCATTAAGTCGCTGTCCATTAAGTCCATTAAGTCCAGCTAGGACCCGAAAGCCATACTTGCCTTATTTACAAGACATCGAGGCTCTTGGCGTTCTGTTTACAATATGTTGTTCTGTTTACATCAGTACTGCGGCACGTGAGCCCGATCTGGGAGGATGCGCGGGAACTGGCGGCCGATCGCTTGGCTTGGAGGCAGTTTGTGGAATCATGGAATCCATATGCTCCGCATATAGAATGATGATATGGTGATTATTGGATGACAGGCCGCATTTAAGCGGACCAATTGGCCTGCGAATTTGGCCTGCTTGGTTATAGGCGCCTTATGCTAGCCAATCGCAGAATTACCGGTAAATTTCCCTTAAAGATGTATGTTTTTACATGTTACGATATGTACACGTATAACGTATGTATGTATTGATTAATGTAATTTGTTTCTTTAATTTTATAATATTTTTTTAATACATACATGCGTAAGCGTTATTAAATAGCTTCCCTACATATATTTTGTTAGTTGTTTGGGATAAATAGATACTAGGCAACGTACACCATATTCTACAAAAAGTAAAATAAATAAATGATAACTTACCATTACACATTTTGTCTACGGCTGGAACAAAGTATTTATCGCATACTACCGCTAAGGCAATAAACAAATATAGGGAGGCGATAACATGTAACACGACCGCACCGTTCTGTTTACGCTGCTCTGGCAAATAAACTGTGAATAGGGGATCGGGGGGGAAGTCATCGATAGCAGCCTGCGTACAATTTGCAGCTTGAAAACAATTTGCAGCTGGAAACCAAAACAATTCATAGTCACTGTGTTCGAGGAAAAGGGTATTCGTCCTGGCCATTTCTGTCAGAGGGAAAAGAAGGATTAAACAGAGTTTTTGTTTAACATTAAAAAACCAGCGTGTTTCTTCATCATGATGATGAATTGTATCCATCCGTCTCATTCCATGTAATGGATGATTCCATTTGATTCCATGGAATAGAATATATGGATTGAATCAATTCCATTCAATTCATCTCATGATGAAATTCATTCAATTTATCTATTCGTTCCCATGGAATGGATGATTCCATTTTATTCCATGGAATGGATGAATTCAAGTTCATACCATGGAATGTATTTTTATATGGATTGAATGGATTCAATTCATTTCATACCATGGAATGGATTCAATTCATCTATTCCTTCCCATGGAATGGATTTAGTCCTTGTATTTCTTCCCATGGAATGGATTGATTCCTTCTTCATGAAATGAAATTTAACCACCTATGACCATGGATTGGATTTAACATAATATTATTCCTTGATGAAGAAACACGAATAGAGGTCATTAAATATACAAGGCAAAACAGGTATCTCGTAATTATTTGAGGTACACTTTAATATTTTTTTAAATATTATTTACCTACATACATAGTAACAAATCAAAGTTAAAATATCAAAATAATGCTATTTGATTCCACCAAAATTACCTGTTTTATTCGTTTTGAATTTAATCAATAATTCCTCTCTTATAAAATATGTTTATATCTTTTCTTTTAAAACGAAGGGTTTTTCATATGTTCTCAGTTATTGGTCTCAGTATTCACCACAGATTATATTATATATACTAAAATAAATAACCATTTTTATAGAACTTTTCACTGCTGACAGCTCAAAAGACACTATTTTCAAAATGAAAAATGTGTCAATTACCTAATATATTTCCGGTAGGTACTTGCTATTCTAAACATTTTTAAATAATAGGCGATCTTTTGTCTTCAAATATTATTATTGATCCTCTTTCTTGATAATCGATAAGTCCTCTAATCGCCTAGAATAATCCACACGCGTTTTCCAGAGTTTCTCTGTCTCTGTTGGGATTATCAATAATATCTGATATCAGCCCAGGCATGGGGTGTAATCCAGTAATTTGTCTACAAGTGTTTGTATACATTGAAAATGTGCTAAATAATATTAGTATTGTATCTACTGTATCACGTAATAATTGATCTTAGCGATTGAAGCATGACATATTATATCTCTCGAATGTTTGGAACATCCTTGTACCAAGCCACTACTATACTGTAATTGGTTTACTCCTGGCTCCTTGCTGGTACCAAATACATATTGACCAGTCCATCACGAGTTAGTGTAAGTGTGACGTCACCATTGTACAATGAATGGTCTGGAGCACTTTACTATACTACTATGAGAAGTCAATTATTACGATGGAAATTGTATCAGTAAATACTATGTAGATGGCGTAGTAGATAGGATCGCACATCCACAGAGAAAAATAAATAAATTAATTTTATATACAGGGTGTAACGAAACTCGATGTACAAGCGGGAAACCAGTGAATCTATATCGTATTTGGAGACGATTGTGTGTTATGATTTTTTAATCTGGGATTGAAAAAAAAAAATTTTTTTTTCTCACAAAAGCTTTCATAAGTAGGATGACAGATTAACTAAAATTGCTCAAATTCTTATTAAAACAAGTTTTTAATTAATAAATAGAAAAAAAGTCAACTTCGTACCCAATTTTCTCGAAAACTAAGGGTCAAATAAAAAAAAAATATTTTACAAAATCGACTCCAAATATTATGTAGATTCACTGGTTTCCCGCTTGTTCATCTAGTTTTGTTACACCCTGTATATGTTGTTGACAATACGTCGGCAGTTTTGTGTCAGAAACTACGGGACACTGGCTTGGGTGGAGGCCGATCGCTTGTCTCGAAGCAGTTTGTGGAATCCATATGCTCCACATAGTTTACAATACACGTTTTACAAGTGCGGAAGGATTAGTTCTCCCTAAATATAAAAATAAATATTGTAAAAGAACACTTAAATACAGTATCCCAAAAATTTGTAACATGCTACCAAAAAGTATTTAAAAAATCAATAATTTCAAGGCATAAAAGAGAGACGTGTGCTGAGAACTTGGTTGATAGAGCGAGAGTTATTACATTGAAAAAACTCAAAAACGTATTCAAAAGAAATATATTTTTTTACATGTATTTTACAATTTTCTGTAAGAGGATGTGTTGTATATTTTTATTTTTATTTCAACAAGTATTTATGCACCTACTGACGAGTTGCAGAAGGAAACTCAGTAGGAAAATATTGTATTTTGTAAAAAGAATATTAAAAATCCATATATATTACGTATAGTACCTTGGGCTGGCATTGAAGCGTAAGACTGATCATCATGGAGGTAATATAATGATCAAGATAACGGTGTTTGGTGTATCAATGCTCGCTCTTAGCATCATTAAGTTAAGTATTTCAATGCATAGATAAGTTCAATATCAATGCATAGATGGAGCTTTCAACACGCTGGTGGATGATTCTCGATTCGTAACATACGAGTGTATGCGAAAATCAAAAATGTTACCTGGTGTGGATATTCGCTTATAAGCGGAATGGAGAATGTTGTAGTGCATAAAATATCCACTTAACCCAGCCAATGACAGGTCATTAGCCCTGTTAACGCTCGAACATCCATATTACCGAATTTGATAAAATTCTACCTCATCTCTGTAGGGATATAAAATGAAATCGTAATTATTATTATTTATCGAATATATTCGAACAAAACTTTATGGTATACGCATCGAACGACTGCAAGGGGCGACTTGCGTTTGCAGAAAGCTAGAGAAATTGATCTTATGTTAATAATTATTGTTTGTATCCAAGGATACCTTACAATAAATTATGGTACAATAGAAATCTATTTTTATGTATAAGTGTATAAAACGAGATTTTGAATGAAACATTAAATATTATTGATAACCCAACAGAGACAGAGAAACTCTGGACACGAATGTGGATTATCTAGGCGTTTATAGATAATCCACATTTGTTTCCAGAGTTTCTCTGTCTCTGTTGGGATATTAATTAATATCTGATAATAATTTGTCTACAAGTATTTTTACACATTCAAAATGTTTTCAATTTTTTTTTTTCGGGTATTATCATTTACTGTTTAATCGTTTTAAAAGAAGCAATTATGTATCAAGTCATCAGTTCTTCATTTTTCGTTCACCCTTAAAATGAAATTTTATTGGTTTGTTGGCTAATTTCAATGATGTTTTCCAAGTATTTATCTTTTATATTCTCTAACATTATCATGAAGTGCAATGAATGCAACCTACTCCGTACAAACATAATACATATCTATATTGTCTACAGTCTATAAATAAAATTGACAAAATAACATTCACACACGAAAAAATTGTGGTATTTTGAAATTTTTGGGACGAATTTACAAGAAGATAAGATAAAAAATAAAACTATTGTTTTATTAGACTTTATCTAACACTTGCTTTGTGTTTAATTTTCATTTACCTCGTAGTATAATTTTGTTCGTTTTTAAAAAGGAATGACTAATACTGAATCATTTTTTGTGCACTTGCATTTTTTTTGTATTGATTTTATCATAACAATATGCCAAATATTTTACACAATTGTTTTGTGTTTTCTTCGGAGATAATAATACCTATTTACCTAAAACACTCAAACTACAATCAATAAAACACAAATCTTCTAAACGTGGTTGATAAGTGTAAAGATCGATTGTTTTGTCTCATATACTCGTAACAAGGAAATACTCATTTGTCATACAAAAAAAAATATTATGTAATAAGAGCTACAGGCTCGTATATATAATTATGTATACTACAAAGGTTACCTCTAGAACAGTCATTTCAAACACACAAAGTGGTCTTTATCAACTCCCAGGGGTCGGTTCCGGCCTGCAAGGAGTCCACGTCAGTGGAAAAAAAAATTGGAGGTGCATGAGACGTAAATGGGGGTCCACGAGAGTGGATTCCATTTAGGCAGGCCGTCACCAAATTGTTGGCTTGCCGCAAATGTAATAATCCACCTCACAGATAGTATAGGTCGCGTTATGTAAAAAGAACGCTGGCGGTCAAGCTGCGCATTAGCGCATTAGGCGATTATCGGCCTTATTTGGGACGCAGGGTGGGCGGGTCACATGCGCAAACACACCCCCTCCACTTTCTTCCAGCGTTCTTCTGCGACCTGTACGTATAACACCGTGTCCCACGATGAGACCGCGAAACTCCGGAGGGTGATTGTTCATGGTATTCTGAGAAAAAAGGTTTTTGATCCGGGCATTTCCAATAAATTATTTTAAAAAAGTATTCATAAAAAGCGACGAGTGTAATACTGGCTTCTGTTTAAAGTGCTAGCGGCGCGCGGCGGGGTGGCGGTGGGCGGGGAGGATTGGGGGTCCGCTCTGGTACGCCTTGTACGGACATTCAAAATTCGAATTTCATATCTGAATCTTTAGTTTAAGTTTCAAAAATATGTGATTTCTTCGCACTTATTGTGCAGGTCACGTGGTGTGAGCCAGTTCAAAAATTGACGGTATTACACGCGTGAATTTTTTATTCATATTTTAATAATTTTTTTAAGAAATTAGAATTGAGTTTTTTGAAAAACTTTATCAAGATTTTTTTTTCTAAGAATATCATGAATAATCACCCTCTGGAGTTTCGCGGTCTCATCGTGGGACACGGTGTATAGGTACTTACGTAATACTCTTTAATAACAAAGTCCATCATTGCAGCTTTTCTTGCAAGAAAAAAACTAATGAAGCAAAACATTGGTCGGTGTGAGTTTTCCCAGTTTCTTAATTTGGCGCAGACAAATAGTCAGGATGATGACGTTTCAGTTTAAGTTCAACATCTAAATGTTATTCACCCAGACTTCGAAATTAGGTTTGAAGATGTATTGAATATGGAAATACCACCGTGGATTATCAACCCATACTGTGACATTGAAGAAACGGATATTATGTTACGAAAAGAACTGATCGGAATAATCACTAACGATGAACTTAAGGTACAATTTTTAGAAAGCGATCTCAGCAATTCTGGCTTCAGAGTAGGCCCGTGCTCTCCATACTAAGCGATTACATGCCACTTCATAGCTTTTGGAGAAATTATTGTACGATTCCCGTAGCTTATTCCCCGCCCGAATAAGTGCACTATGTTTCAATAGGTATTGGACCGATCTTGACGCAGCGACTTTGTTTCCAAACAAATTTTCTACTATCGAAATAAAGCTATCTAACTGCGCTTACAGAGTAAAATAGCGTGACATACGGTATAGGTTTGCAAGAAGCTGTCATAGATAGTTGTTCCTTTTTACTTTGCCATGTATTTTACCAAGCAAATATAATAAATGTATAGCTATAAAACCTAACATACATTTTATTTTAAAGATTTCCATTCTACAGTAAACCCTATCAAAGTGAGTAGCTGTGTGTCTGGTTCAAAAGCTAATTTATAATCGATCATCATCATCACTTCAGCCCGTTGAGACTGCTGGACATAGGCCTCCCCCTGCCGTCTCCACTCCGCCCGATCCTGCGCCGCCCCCATCCACTGTCTTCCAGCTTTATAATTGATAAATTTATAAAAACAATATATTAGGAAAGCAGGGGGTCTATACAAAACAGAAAAAATCGGCAAGCGGTCTACGGGACCAAAAAGTTTGGGAACCTCTGCTCTAGAACATCATGAAAATATTAAGATAAATAATCTAATAAAAAGATTATTTTCCGTGAGATCCCATCCATACTAGCGCGAGATGTTACTTGGCTTGGTTTATTGTTTCGGTCGATTTGTGTACATTTTCTACGAGCCCGCTGTTTCATCATCATCATGCCGTATTTTGCTCTCTATGTGGAGCATATGGGTCCCACAAACTTTCTCTAAGCCAAGCGTTCGGTGCGGCGGCCAGATACAGTGCATCCTCCCAAGTCAGGTACACGCCCCGCCTATCTGACGCAAACTGCCGGCGGATTGTCAACAGCGGACGTCCAGGAGAACTTAATCCCCAGCCAGCCGAAACACCCTCGCCGGATGACAATTGATACTAAGGGTTGCTGCGTCCATTTTCTCACCTCAAGATTTGATGTACCAATGCAGTGCCTTAGCACCATTGAGTGCGGATAAGGGAAAGTAGTAGTAGTAGGGGTATTAATAATTTAACATAAAATAACATTACTTGACAACTTAATTTTGGAGCCTTAACTAGTTACGAGCTGTTACCAAATTAGGTATTTGCTCTTCTTCAAATGATATAACCCTAGTTCAGTATTCATTTGACCCTTGGGTCAAAAAGCGCTCTGAAAAAGTTCTTCTGACCTAAATTATATCAGAGATTGGAGGTCGCCAAGCGGATTAAAATAAAATTATATGCCACACAAATATTCCAGAGTTTCCACTTTTAATGCATTTTATTGTATTGGGTGGTAGTACTACTGCTAATACTTTCCCTTAACCGCAACCAAAAGTGCATAGGGCACTGCATTAAATCTTGATCATTTGTTAAATAAAGGCAAGATGATCGCCTCAGCGCCAGTCAAAGGTATCACATATGAAATATTTTTATTTGAAAATCATGTGATATTTAAATAAATAATTACTATTGACCCTCATCGGCAATCGAACCCGCAGCGTCATGCATACAAGCGGGAAACCAGTGAATCTACATACTATTTGAAATCCTTTTCGTAAAAAGAATATTTTGATTTTATTCATAGTTTTCGAAAAAATTTAGTAAGAAATAGATTTTTTTTTTCAACAAGAATTCGTACAATTTTACTTAACCTACGGTACTTATGAAAGCTTTGAGAGGAGAAAAAAATTGTGTTTTTGAACCTCAGATCCAAAAATCTTCTTACACATTCGACTTCAAATATGATGTAGATTCACCAGTTTTCGGGTTGTACTACGAGTTTTGTTACTCCATGTATACATTACTGATAAATGAATGTACGTAAATAAGCAAATTTATAATATAATACGTAAATTTATAATAATTACATCTCGATATTATTAATTTGTCGTTACGAATTCTCCCATATAAAATAGAAATGTCTCTCGCTAGGAGAGAAGATATCTCAAATTATCGCTCCTATGTGGAGCATGTGGACATCACTAGATCCCTCCAGGAGACCCTGTCACCAGCCAGCTCTCTCGCCTCCTCCTACGTCAGGCCCGCATCCATCAGCTCCGTCGGTTACAACCGTAGGATGGCTATCGACGGTCTGCCAGGACGTCGGGATCCTGCAGGCGTAAAGAAGAGGCAGCTCGAGTTCAGGCTCTCCCGAGGCATCCGGAGTACATGCCCAAGCCAGGTCCGTCGCCGCATCTTCACGACTCCGATTATTAGAGGTTGCTGCGAGAGGTCTATTTTTCTTTGTTCGGAATCTCTTTATATAATTATGACATAAATCAACAAAACGCGACTGAAAACATACTAGGTATCTTAAAAACATCTTGTTTGATTCTATCTTGATTAATTTATGTTAGTGAGTTATTTCAAAATTTTGTTGTCTAAAAAACGTGATAATAAAAACAATAAGAATTGGAATTTGTATTACTCATTGAAATCATTCTTTTATTTTATTTTTTATTTAGTGAAAGAATATAAGAGCTTAAATTTATTTGCATAAATTAAATGAAACTTTTTTTATATCCATTTGCATGTATTATGTACAATTGCGTAAATGTTTACTCATTTAAGTATCTGCTTACCCCACTAAATACATATATTAAATTTGTAGTTAGGTACCGTCATATATTTTTTTATTATCTATGTAATTAGTCAATAATTATTATTATCTATGTAACTAGGCTCTGTCGGGGGGTAATAATTATTATTTTTTATCAAGTATACTAGACTTTTTACCCTATACCTCTCCCGCTCGGGGGGTATTTTTTTTCCTTGAATAAAAGGCCATGCTCAACGTTTCCAAGGTTTTTAATTTTCGAGGATTGTCAACAGGTACCCTTATGCCTTGTAAAATATGTAATGCCCGCTGTTACCGACAGTTTTCTTGTTCAGAAAACTACACCTCACTGTGCAGCGTCAAACTTCCAAAAGACACGCTAAATATGTTATTTTTGACTTGTAAGTTGATAGTATGTTTGCTCTCAGGAAATTGTATATTTAGCTAATGTAAATATGTTATTGGTGGAATAAAAAACCCATGCTAAACGTTTCCAAAAAACATTTTCAAAGCTTTTCTGAATAGAAACGTATAAGCACGCAGTTTTTTAAAATTTTGTCAGTATACGGGACCGTTTTCAGACTGCATAGAAAACCTTATGCAGAAAAAAAACTGTCCCGTAAAATAGCGGGCATAAGTATAGTTAAGGCTCTCAGGAGACAAAAACGTAGTGTATGACCCAGTTAGCCGAAACGCCTTTGCTGAATGGCTTTTGATAACAGTTGATACTAAGGGTTGCTGCGTCCGTTGCCTCGACGCTGGTTCCCTTTTAAACTATAACTACCGCATTCCTAATATTCTTCTATGACATCTATTCTTGCATGTTACAATGTCTTTCAATCTTTATTTTACATAGAGAGCCAATTTGTTTCGTTCTTTGTCATGCTCTAGTCTACTTAAAAATCCCATTTATAAAAATTGCTTCCCTAATATTCTTCTTCTTTCCCTTATCGGAACCCAATCGGGCATAGGCACTGCATTGGTACACCAAGTGCAGTGTATCTTGATCATTTTATTACATGAAGGTTTAGGATGATCAGTCTTACGCTTTATTGCTACCCTGATAATAATTATTTACAGAAGTAAATTAATAATCTATTGTAAATCTTGCGTAGATAGCGAATTATCAGAAATTCTTCACATAAACAAAACTCTTTAAAAAAATATCGTCATCAGACTTAAAATCTGTAAGATAAGATGATTTTAATAAATTTATAACGATATTCGAAAAATGTTTTTTTTTTTAAATCTGTATTTCAGGAAAGTTTCAACGCGTTTAAAGTAAATTATTGCGGATACTTTACATTGAAACGGCGCTTATCGGATGATTCACCAAATTGGTCATGAAGCCACTTGACAGTAACTACTTCCAATCTCTTCCGAGCGGGATCCAGCGTGGATTTGTCCTCGTTTCAGTAATAACGTTTCAACACGAACCCAATAAAAGATGCAACTGTAGGAAGTTGCGATTACTTGACTTTTCCATCCCGGACATACAACAGCGGCGGATCTAGGGTTGCGTGAAGTGGGGCGAAAACAATAACTGCATATAAATATGTTGAACGGACATTAAACAATTTGTCCAACTGCTTATCGTGCGTGTTACGTATCTTGCACCACCTGGCGTAACACTCATCGTAAGGGAAGGAATGGGTAGTAATGGGAATGGGTAGTATTTAGTATTAGGAATGGGTAGTATTGGGACCCGGTAGTAATGGGAATGGGTAGTATTTAGTATTGGGAATGGGTAGTATTGGGAATTGGTAGTATTGGGAATGGGTAGTATTTAGTATTGGGAATGGGTAGTATTGGGAATAAAATATATAAATAGCTTACTTCTTTTGCGAATTGTTCTGCATTTTTAGTAAACAGCACGGTACGTATTAAAGACTTGCGTTTACACTACTTTGTCCTTTTAAATAAAGTTTTGTTCAAAGTTTAAGTATTATTTTTTTAACTAACCCGTTTCGTAGAGAACAATTTTTAAAATAGAAAACTTACTTCACTTTATTTTTAAAAAACACGATACGTCTCTTATCACATTTTCCGTATTTTTCTCTAAATCAATGGATGGGTAACTCCTAGTCAGGATCGAGTTTTTATTTATTTAAATATTGACGATACTTTTGTACCATTTACACAAATAAAAATTTATTTAAAGGAGTATACATAATATTCAAATAAATAGGTCACTTCGTTTCCAGATTGATTGCAATTTCGTGGTAAGAATTATTGAGTACTTTTTTATCATCCGATATTCACCTTTTTTTTTATTAAAAAATTTCTACCTCTATTGTTTAGCATTTTTCATAATCTGATGTAATATAAATGTAATAATGTAGGTCAGCTCATGTACTCCTGACAAAATAATTAACTTTAATGATTTCAATGCACAATTCGATCAGTTAATACAATATTCAATGCCAGTATCGGTAATAATGATTATAGGTATGCACCAAATGTTGTAGTAACACAAAACGTAATTAGAAATTGGACATCAGCGGAAGTTCAAGCCCTCGTAAGTTAGGAATTTCGCCGTTTACTACATAATAGGTACAAGAATACTCATATAGGTGGGAATGTCAGTTAAATGTAGATACAGTTTACGTCAGAAATACGGGACGTATACATTTTTGAAAACCTTCACAATATTATAAACAAAATTATTAATGTGTTCAAATATACCTACAAGTTCCTGATAATTGTCAAATATGAGTACAGAGTGGAATACTGAAATTGCTCAAATTCTTATTAAAACGCGTTTTTTTATTTTGTTTTCTTTATGGATGGTATTAATTTAACTAAATTGGCGAAAAAAAATTCAACTTCGTACTCAATTTTCTCGAAAACTAAGGGTCAAATCAAAAAAAATTTATTCTACGAAATCGACTCCAAATAGTATGTAGATTCACTGGTTTACCGCTTGTACATCGAGTTATGTTAAACCCTGTATACAATTTTCTGTGAGCAAACATACGATAATAGCTTACAATCGCGCTTAAAAACTACACATATTTAGCGTGTCTTTTGACAGACTGCACAGATTTCTGAACAAGAAACTGTACAGTTTTCTAAACAAGAAACTGTGAAGTTTTCTGTACCGTATAAACTCCGCATAAGTGTTTGGACTGAAAAATAACTTTCTACCAGGGAAAAATTCAATAAGTACTTCGATGTCAATTGTAACTTTTTGAACTAGTAGAAACTAAATTTAATTTAATTAAAAAGTCACTCAAATTGACAACGGTACCTACTGCCCATTTTATATTTTAATGGTTTTCTATTGATACTTAATACCAATCAAAATTGCATGTTTGGTCTGCTATAATGATCAAGTATCGTGTAGTTACGTTTGGTGTTACGTGAAATAGATGACAAAGGCTGTATATGAATGGCGCAGGAAGGTTGTTATGGGCGCGATTGTCCAATGGCGCGGAACTCAACAATGGGCCCAAAATGGCCCGAGCACCAGTACACACAATTCACATAATAC
This sequence comes from Micrasema minimum, assembly GCA_022494985.1. NCBI lineage: Eukaryota > Metazoa > Arthropoda > Insecta > Trichoptera > Brachycentridae > Micrasema > Micrasema minimum. Next base: position 217,287 of record JAGVSP010000046.1, on the reverse strand, counting down.
GACAAACGAGGAATATCTGTTTTTACTTTTCATCCGTAATAGTACTTAAATCGTTATTTGTAACTTGGTGTAGCAATGCCGGGCCCTATGACCAAAGTAGTATTAGTAGTAACTTAAATCATCTACGGGAACCGTAATTTATAGCTGTAATATAATTACACTAAGGCAAGATGATCAGTGCCAGTCCAAGGTAGTATATACTGACACCTGATGAATCGGAATCGAACCTGCGATCCCTTGTATGGAAGTCCAACGTGCTAACCAAAAAGGCGAATATGCAAACAATTAACATGACATAATACAAGGAATATTAATTTTAGACCAGTCGATATAAATGTTTGTTTGAAGAAGGTTGCATTAATTGAACTTCAGGGGATAATGTTACAATATAAAAAAAAAATACGTGAAAGCATTATTGTCAATTATCCCCAATTTCTAATTTATAATTAGCCAACAAAGCAATTAAATACAATTTTAAGGGTGAACGAAAAATGGAGAACTGGTGTCTTTGTACATAAAGGCTTATTTTAAAACGATATACGTATAGTATCTAATGATAATTCCCGGAAAAAAATAGAGTAATATTGAATATTTCAAATCTCCTAAAGTTCGATTTTCGAAATTTCGTTTTACACACTAAAACTAGGGTTTTCTTGTGGATAGTAATTTATTGTAAGGTTTCCTTGGATATAAATAATGAGTAATTATCGCCAAAAAAACTTTTTGAAGTGAAAACTTCGTTAGAATCGTTGGGAGTGATTTGAAACTCTATGAAACGAAAAAGCGACACTAAAAAGAGACAAACATATAGATCCATGGGATTTAGCCTGCGAGAGAATGAGATAGAACACAGTTGAGATAGAACACAGTTGTATAGAACGTTGAACACAGTTGTATAGAACATAGAAGTTGAGATAGAACACAGTTGTATAGCGCTTCCTATTATCTTCGTCTTCTCTTTGTGTGGTGCTTCGTAGCCTCCACACTCTTGTCTACCAAGCGTTGTGCGCATGCATTGTAGTAAGTTTGTAATGTTAGTTATCATAAGCCGCTCGTATCACTTGTAGAAATTGAAGACACGGTCATGAATAATAAAATGAAAAAAAATTATCAACTGGGTACCAATATTTACAATAAATAAATCCTATAATTATCCCACTCCTGATACTGCATTTATCTCATTCTCTCACAGCTTAGTTTTATTAAGGTTTCACTTCTACCTGGTGTGAACTGCACACATGTTTTTTTTGTTTAGCATCCGACTCCCATAAAAATACGAAATCAAGAAAAATGCTTAGTAAAATATCAACACTATTATACATATAAAAATCAATTAACTTAAGTGTCGTAGTATGCTTGTTTTACAGAATATCATGTACCTTTTGATTACCAATTCTTTTTATTTTGCTGCCAACGTTAGTTATGCTAAAAATTTAAAAAATGCAATCTAATACCCTATATATGTAGTATATATTAACATAGTAAGTTCCGTTTCTAAGTCTATCCGCGGCAGCACTGTGATCGCAGTTCCGAACATGCGTGGCAGTTACTCTGACTCAAGGAGAAGAAATGTACGCCATTCTCTGATCGCTGCTGCCGTGCTCTTTGTAGTGCTTCTTTATAATGTCAGCCATAATTTAAAATGCCGCCGCTTGTGAAATCAGATCGGTTATTCGTTTTCTAAATGCAAAAAAAGTTAAACCAAGTGAAATTTATCGGCAAATCTGCGTGGTTTATGGACAAAATGCTAGGAGTGATTCAATGGTTAGAAGATGGGACAGACAGTTCTGCAAGACCATTAAGAAATTGCGCCGCGCAATACAGAACAAGCGCCGAGGATTACTGTCAAAAGGTCTTGTTTTTTTCCACGATAATGCCCGACCTCACACTGCGAACGTGACAAAAAAACTCTCACAGGAATTTGACTGGGACGTGTTTGATCATCCTCTTTACAGTCCGGACCTCGCTCTTAGTGACTTTCATCTCTTCTTACACCTAAAACCTTTCCGTGGTGGTCAACACTTCAAAGATGCTGACGAGCTGAAAGAACATGTTACCACATGGTTGAAAATACAGGCGGCAACCTTCTATGAAGAAGGCAATCAAAAACTTGTGCCACGCTATGACAAGTGCCTACAAGATTTCGGAAACTATATAGAAAATTAGTTTAACAGTTGTAGTTTTTTGTACAATTTTTTTTTCTGTATCTGAACACGATTTTTTTATATAACTAAACGGAACTTACTTTGTGGATATATATCGGTTATATTACGTATCTATTCGACTATAAGATATATAGTCGGACAAAGCTCAATTAATTCAAATAATCGGCTTCGGGAAACAAAATAGAGATTGGAGGGGAAAGGATAAGAATATTCCTCCACACACTCGTAGTCCCCGAATTTCATCCTGGAATTTAGCACAAGAGTATTTATTTTTTTTCGCGCATTTCAGATACTGACCAGAAGCGTGTTCAACTATATAAAATACAATGATCAAAAATGTTGTTTTCATTTATATATTTATGTTTTAAAAACACGAAATTACGAGTGACTTTTAACGCCCGTTATTGGCTAATGACGTCATACCCGTCCATTATGAAAGGCGGGAAATTCATTACGAATTGAGCGCTCATATTGATGTGACGTCACACCGCATGCGCGCCAAATGGAGGATTTTGCGAGCGATTTGAAAAAGCGCTATTTCAAACCGCGCTAGAAAATTCATATGACATCGTAAAAATTTTTAAAAAATTCCCTTGATATTGTTATTTTTCAATCAATTTTTTTAAATAAAAAATAGAAAATCGGAAAGAAATTCAGTTATCTAAAAATAAGACAATACGAACAGGCTTCAGATAGATATCATTGTTTCTAATTTTAAATTCCAGTGAGAAAATGCAAATGCTTGCTTGTATTGTTCTCATTTTACAAAAAAATATTTCTTAAAGTTGATAATTATAAATTTTAAATAATAATTGCAAACACGCTTCTGGGCGCCGATCACCAAAATATTTACATCTAAATATATCGTATAATATTGCGGATCCATTGGGCTCGCCTCTCTCTGATGGTTTTGATCAGGATCCTTCTTCCTCCGATTCTTCTGAGAACCTCGTCATTCGTGATGTGGTGAAGTAGTAATGCGGCAGACGTTTATTATTGTCTAAAGCTAGCTTTATATGGAACAGTACACTGTACAGTTTCCTGTGCAGTCTGAAAACTGTCCCGCACATAACAAAAACTGTATGGAAAACTGTACTTATGGCCGACGAAACGTTAGGCTGACATGACGATTAGTGTTTTTTTTTTATGTAAACGTTTAAGTAGATTTTGGTATATTTTATGCTTTTAAAAACTTAAAAAATAAATGACATATTTACATTATTAGCTATATACAGGATGTAACAAAACTCGTAGTACAACCCGAAAACTGGTGAATCTACATCGTATTTAAAGACGATTGTGTAATATGACTTTTTAATGAGCTTGAAAAAAAAAATCTTTTCTTCTCAAAAAAGTTTTCGCAAGTATGGATTAAGTCAAATTGTTCAAACTCTTATTAAAACGCGATTTTTAATTTTCTTTTCTTTATGGATGGTATTAATTTGACTAAATACATGATATTTGAATACAAAATTTGCGAAAAAAAATTCAACTTCGTACAACATTTTCTCGAAAACTAAGGGTCAAATAAAAAAAAATATTCTACGAAATCGACCCCAAAATTATGTTGATTCACTGGTTTCCCGCTTGTACATCGAGCTATGTTACAGCCTGTATACAATTTTCTGTGAGCAAACATACGACAATAGCTTTCAATCGCGCTTAAAAAATACACACATTTAGCGTGTCTTTAAACAGACTGCAGAGTTTTCTGAACAAGAAACTGTGCGGTTTTCTGTACCGTATAAAGTCCGTATAAGTGTTTGGACTCGAAAATAACTTTCTACCGGGGGAAAAATTCATTAGGTACTTCGGCACACTTGATATTATACGGCAATCGGTTGCTATAGCATTATCTATAAATCGTGATAAAGAAATAAAATGTAATTATATTAAATGTCAATGACTTTTTTCGCGTTTCTTAGATTTGATATAATCATTTAGATAAAATAAAAACAAGTATAAACGTAAAATTACATAATAATAATTCGTCCTATTTAATAGTTTAGAGGTCAGCACGTTGTACTTTCATGAAATGCATGCGCATGTGAGAGATGATGTTTTATTACTGGAGAAAATGAATAACTATTGTATAATATTATATTTCAATTGTTGACAGTCTACTAATCTTAACCTTAATCTGGTTTTTCTAAAATTATAAACAAATCTTGAATTGAGGAGCTAAGTAATACATCGAACTAATGAACTTTTACGGTCGGCGCGGGGACCTTTTTAATTATACAAAGTGTCGTACTAACTACATCAAAATAAATAAAAAGGATATATTTTGAAACTTAACGCTTATAAAGTCAGGTTTTTCTACCTTTGATTGGCTGTAAGTAGTTAATATAACACTTTTTTAGAAATAAATAATGGGTCTACCGGAAAATTTTATTTGTTTTCTGTATCTCTTTGAGATTTTCTTTTTCTTAATTTAATTTAAGAAAAGCGTTACAATTATTCTAAAATGTTTAAAATGAGTATCGCTAAAAATTTTGGTTAAGATCAAGGCAGTCAACCATCGATATATCTCTATAATATTATATTTCTATATCTTTTATGGATGCGAATCCTGGCACCTCACAAAAGCTCAGCATGCTCGCTGGGTTAGCTTTGAGAATAAGTGTCTGAGATGGATTCTAGGCATTAAACGATTTGACTTCATAACCAACGCTGAAGTTAGGGAACGGACGCAGCAACCTCCAATAACTGGAGTCGTGAAGTCGCAGCGGTGGACCTGGCTTGGGCATGTACTCCGGATGCCTCGGGAGAGCCTGAATCCGAGCTGCCTCTTCTTTACGCCTGCATGATCCCGCCGTCCTGGCAGACCGTCGATGACCATGACCATCCTACGGTTGTATTCGGCGGAGCTGATGGATCCTGACGATCGAGCCTGACGTAGGAGGAGGCGAGAGAGCTGGCTGGTGACAGGGTCTCCTGGAGGGATCTAGTGATGTCCACATGCTCCACATAGGAGTGAACGTGGCGAAAGAAGAAGAAAAAGGAGAATATATTGAACTATTTCCATACAAAAATATAAAGTACACAATGCTAAGTCCCTACAGCAACCGTTGTGACAATACTTGAAACAACCAATCAGAGCTCTATTCCAACAGCTCTGATTGGTTGGAGATCTACCAGCTTCTGGTAAAATTGGTCACACGCACTGGTTTGGCCATCATTGATACTCTCTGGTATGGGTAGTTCGAATTCCTCCCAAAATGTATTTCCTACCTTCACCACATTCCATTCCGTTTTGTCACCTGTTTTCCAACGAAAATTCACTCTCGAATATTCGCTCAGCGCAGCAACATTGACCTCGCAACATCCGTCCTTCTCGTGATCCTGATCTTTCTTCATTCTATCCACCCTCGTTATACCCTCGTGATACTCGTCATCCATCTCCAAGCTTCCCAGATTCCAACTCCCGAAACCCCTCGACCAAAAGTGAGTAAAGTGTGCTGTGCCCTTTCGTTTGTGTCCCGCCGCGCCAGTTCGACGTGGTGTTCCAGGGTATTCCAGGATACTTCGCCCTTCCTGGTGGTCCTTCAGCTTCATATCCCGCCCTTGAGTCCAGCTCTGGTAAGTCCTCTTCCATTTTCCGATCCTCGTTCGGACGAAGTTACCAGAGAGTTTCATCGTGGCGGATCCACGCACCATAAATACTTAGGCCGTATCTCCCTATACTATATAATAGGTTTTTTTTATCTTTAATTAGAAGAGTATATCATGGACTTGTTATTAATAGCATTTCATTCTGTATTTTTTTTCCGTTTCAATTGTTTTTATGGTTTCCCGGAAAATCGACGAACAAAAATCTGCAAGCAATCTTTCCGACCATTTCCCATAGTATAGTTTCTGCATAAAAATAAACTTTTTTCTTCATTGATTAGGTACATATGATTTTTATATTTAATAAAAATATTGTATCATGTATATTTTCTTGGTTATGGATTTTAAAAATAAAACCCATTTTTTTCTTTGAATAAATTTAATAACTGCGACAATGGAAGACAGATTCGTACCATAACATCAAAAATCAATTAATAAACATACAACTCAATTATACTTTTTTAGTATTCTTTCCTTTCATGTTTTCTTTTGAATATTCATGGAAAATCGACCAAAAAAATCAGCAAGCATTGATTACGACCATTTCCCGTTGTATTGCGACGTTACGCGTTTGTTAACGTCGCCAATGACATCCTTCATACTCTTAGCATCCTTCCCTATTTTTCTATCAACACGAACAGTTTTTGTGCGTTATTGCGAACGAAACATGAGAAAGTACACAAAAAAAGCATTAAAAAAATATTAGACCTGACAGCAAAAAAATAAAAGCAGTCATACATTTAGTCAGGGATATTCATTTAAATATCTCTGCATTTAGCATGTTAAACTCTTCATGTTCTTCATATTTTTATTCAAATGAGGATTTTATTGCAGACCACTGTTATTACTACGCAATTCTGCAATAATTAGATCAACTGAAGTCGATATTGTTATTTAATTCAACAAGTTTGCATCTAGAGGAAGATAGAAAAGATCACTAATAAATTAAAATGTGCGTTTATCAGATCACTAAAAAAAAACAGTCGTTCGCTCCGGGACTTGAGCCTGGGTCCTTCTATTTGTCGGTCCGATGCCTTATCCACTAAGCTAAACTATCAATTATCGTTATTCAACTATGCAACCACATGCATAACAATATATATACATATTAAAATATAATTATACATGTGAGTTTTGTATCTTTCTCTTGATGCGTTGAAATAATAAGTGTCAAAATATTTTACATTCATTTGTATTTATCGCTTCATTTAAGATGAAGAAAAACTTTGGAATAATAAACTTGATAAATAATTAGGAAAGATGCACTGTAGGTACTTGGTGTACCAATGTAGTGCCCAACGCACCATCAAGTGCGTATTAAAAAAAATGAAGGAAGAAAGGAACTATTCAATCAGTAAATTTTTAAAAATTTTTTTTTCATTAAAAAATCAAATAAGTGTTCATCTCGTGGTCGGTATAATTGTTTTTTAATGGCAAATTCTTAGGGCCTTTATTAACTTGCCAGAGCTGACGAAAATACTCTTTCTATATTTTCGGATGTACTTTTCATAAATTTACCCCCTCCACCGATTTTGGCGTAGTGGCGCCTTGTATTGCGAGCTTCGGAAATAGTAAAATGTCAATTAAACCAACCCGTGTAAAAAAGATAATATATTAAAGAATTCCGAAGTTTTTTGGTACCTAGTAAAATATGTGTATGATATGACCAAGTAAGAACCAAGTACGTACCTACTTGTTTAAATGACGTCAATTGATTGTGAATTCAGTGACCGCCATTTCGTTACTAAGTCCCATTATTAATCCTGTGACGTATCACCAAACATGTGACCAAATTTCATGATGACCCGTCAGCTAATTTCAACGTTGGCGTTGGTACAAAATATATCTGTTATTTTATTTTTAAATGTTTTCTTTGTGTTTTATCGTTTACCTTTATATATTAAGTACATATTTATTATTAACACGAAACACTATTATTTCTATGCGTCCAAAAAAACAACTTTAGAAAAAGTTATTATTAATATATTTTAACTGTATTAATATTTATCTGATATCACACTTAAATCCCTTTGGTTTCATGCATAATATAAATATCCCAAAATATTTATCAAAGTATTAGAAACAAATATTGTAAATAAATTTTTACTGTATTAATATTTATCTGATATCACACTTAAATCCCTTTAGTTTTATGCATTATGTAAATATCCAAAAATATTATTCAAAGTTTAAATAAATAATTTGCATAGTTTGGCATAGTTGGCATAGTTTGCATAAATGAATAATATCACACCCGCGACTGTGATTTTAGTTTCTAAGATAACATTTGACAATTTTGAGTTTAAATTACAAAAACTCTTCTTGACAATAAAAAACCAAAGATCCAGAGCTTCTAAACTGTTTAGAGAATGTAGAAAGAAAAAAAAATAGTCATGCCCTGTATTGGTATTATTAAATATTTGATGCACACTTAGTGTTTGATACGGGACAGAAAACTGTACAGTTTGTTGTTCAGAAAACTGTACAGTCTGTCAAAGACAATATTTATTTTATAAGCGCGATCATAAGTCACTATCGTATGTTTGCACACAGGAAATTGTTAATATAGCTAATAATATAAATAAATTTTTTATTTTTTACGTTTTTCAAAGCATTTAATACATCAATATCTACATAAACGTTTACACAAAAAAACATTAATTGTCAGGTCAGCCAAAAGTCAAGCGGGCCATTCAATATTCCACACAGTTTTCGCTTTATACTGGACAGTTTGCAAACTGCACAAGAAACTGTACAGCTTTCTGTCCTGTATAAAGTGTGCTTAACTAAAATTTACCACCACTTTCCCTTATCCGCACCTAATGGTGCATAGTCTGATAATTTTTTAAATGAAGGCAGGATGATCTCTTACGCTTCAGCGCCAGTTCAAAATAAACCAAAAGGATATAATATAATAAAACATTATTGATATCCCAAGAGAGACAGAGAAACTCTGGAAACGAATGTGGATTATCTAGGCATTTACAGGGCTTATGACCTGTCATTGGCTGGGTTAAGTGGCCATTTGATGTACTACAACATTCCCCATTCCGCCCATCATCTGACAAATTTTTGAAACTACTATATATACCTATATAAGATTGTTAAGCATTTTTTGCCAATCATCTTTATTATTGTGGATAAGGCTCATCCGAACTTCATTACTTACTAGAAGACGCCTGAAGATGTCTCTCCAATTTTTTGTTTGCTTTATATTTAACCAGTAAATCTTTTTAACAACATTTCGAATGTATACAAATACTTGTAGACAAATTACTGGATTATATCATGTAATTTGTCATGTATGTACCATGTTGGGCTGATATCAGGTATTATTGATATCCCAACACAGACAGAGAAACTCTGGAAACAAATGTGGATTATCTAGGAATGTGATATCAGCCCAACATGGGTATAATCCAGTGATTTGTCTTCAAGTATTTGTATACATTCAAAATGTTGTTAATCTCTGATTTTAAAAATACATCAAAATGGATAATAGATACAACATAAATTATTTTTAATTTCTAATTGTATAGTACACTAAACTTCCAGTTCAAGGGTTTCGGGTTAATTGGTTAAACGTCCGTTTACTTTAATAATGTTCGTAATCTATAGGTTCGTTATGAAATTTAAAAAAAAAAAAACAATATAAATACAATATCACAAAATCTAATTCAGTATCTAATTCCAATAGTAGGTTCACTGAGCATTTTTTTTTTTTTTTTTTAACTCCGTATTATATTATTATTTAAATTCAACTTGATTTTGGCTATATTAGTGTTTTTTTATTTGGTGATAGGTGTTTTGCTATTAGCTGTTTGTCACTAAATAAAAATAAGCAAATAGACCCAAAATCGAGTTTGATTTAAATAACCAATAGTAGGTTAATAATAATAACGCCTATTAAATGTAATATCCAAGACTGTTTTTTCAGTTTATCATTAGACAGTGCAAAGGAATGGTTAGGAGAGCCTTAACCATGCTTGCCTATTTTACAAGGCATCAGGTTCTGGTCATCTACTGTTGACAATTCGTCGGCAGTTTGCGTCAGAGCTGCGGGACGCGGACTGGAGGCAGTCTGTGGATTCCATATGCTCCCATATGCTTCACATAGCGAGCGAATATGGTATGATGATGATGAAAGAATGGTTTGGCGGGAGAAGAGGCAACCTGTTGGTCTAGTGACGTAAAAATGCCCCACGTAGGTAAGAACAAATGTGGGAAAAAATATATGTCCGCCAGCAGGTACCGATGGTTCACTAATAACGGCCAATTATATTTAGTTCATGAAGTTCATAGTATTTTAAAAAATAAAGTATAAAAAGCGACCACTGACAAAAAAATATAGTTTTTGTTATTAATTGTAAGTCCTGTTTCGTAGTAGGAGTCTAAATAAACATAATAAATAATTGTAATAAAACGATCAAGACATTCTGCACTTGGTGCACCAATGCTGTGCCCTATGCACCATTTGGTGCGGATAAGGGAAAATAGTAGTAGTAGTAGTAGTAGTAAATAAACATTCTTAGAGGCTATTTCCATTGTAGGTAGGTATTAATTTCATTACAGGTACAGTATTTTTTAAACATTATACAAATAAACTTCAGTCAATCTTTTGTTATTTCTACAGAAGCCAAATTTGTTGCTTTTGATAAATAATATTACCTAAAAGGTAAATTTCATTTTAGCCCGTCCCTTAGTGTAGTACCTAAATAGCGTATTGGGCTGCCATGGATGCTGCTATGCCGCGGGTTCGATTCCCGAAGAGATAAATACGAAATATTTATTTGAAGTATATGTTTTTTAAAATTTGTTATCATTATTATGAATGCAATATTTTTTTTAAATATCGTAATCGTGATTTTCTGCCAAAATCACTCATTATATAAGTAGGATGCGTCTATAAGTTTCAAGACATTTTAACAAAGTTTTGATGTAAGTAGCGCCTAAAATATAAAAAAAGTACGTAGTCACTTCTCTGGTTCTACGCATCAACTATATATTCAGTACTACCCTTTTTGTGCGCTTAGGAGATGGGTGCTTTTAAAGCATCCGTTTGCGGTCAACCTATTTTTAAAAGCTCCGTTTTTAATTATTTTTTTTACGAAGAATCTTTTCAATTTTAATCTTTTTTTTTAATTTAAAATATTTTTTCCTATTTACACAAAATAATTACTTTTAATAAAATAATATACGACACTTTCTTCTTACAATTAAATTACTGTAAGTGGTAATTTTTGTACACACATACGTACAATTATTATATTCCTTTAAAAAATTGCAGTGCAATAGAGAATAAGCATCTTGTTGGGTGGAGGCGATTTTTTTGAATATTCAGTTCAATGACGAACACTTTCAAACCACGTGGATTTTTTCAACAATGTTTTTTAGAATGATAATTATTTTATTTTTATGAGTTCTAAAAGCTGATTTATTGACAGTGGATCACTAATTATTATTGTTTATTTATTTTATTTGTCTACCAGCTTGGCACATCTTTAAGTCGTTTTGATAAACCAGTATGTACACAAGTCAGCAGTAAAAATTCTCAATACTCTAACAAATATTGATTTACTGTATAGATAAAATGACTTTTTCTAATTAGAGTTACCTACAAATCCTATGTTCTGTACTTTGTAGGTAAGTCCTATGGCATCTCCATATTAGCAACACAAATAATTATTAATTTACGTGAAATTTCGATATTTGTTTGAAACTTAACATCAACTCAATTCAATTAAAATTTTCAGACTTATTTTTAGGAAAATTCAGTACAAGATTCAGCACTGATTTACGTAAAAATGCCAGGTAGTGTTATAAAATAAATATTATTTTAAATGATGCTTTGTATCTACTTGTTTTATTTACTGAACTAGCACATTATTACGAACCACCCACATTAAACATGTTCAATTGAACGTGATTTGCCGCGGTGTCAGTTTGTCGACTTGAAGATTTCAACTGAATTATCAATCAGGAATCCACCCTTCTCAGTTCAACTGGTCTGTTGAACTGGTCATTTACTTGGTCTGGTAACGGGAAATGTGAGGACATCGCACCCATGGAAGTCTAAGGGCATTTCTTCATTGTCATTCGTATTAAAGCGTTAAGCATTCTCATTGGTTGCGAATTAAACAACGTAAACTTCGGACCAATGGAGGAGCTGAAGCATTCTTAACAGATAAATACGTACGGCGCCTAATTGAAAAGCTGCCCCGTAACCCGAGTATGCGGTGAAATATTAGCGCGCTATCTACCTTGTGCGAGAAAACGCTGTTTCCTTCCAAGACAATCGCGTGTCACCTCAATAAAACCTAATCATTAGATACATAGATACGGGTCATCATTTTCACGAGGGAAATACCTACTTACTGGAGGAGACGAGGAGGTACTTTACACTAACGAACGGTTTCTCTTTCGTTTTCTTGGCAACAGTGATTGTCAAAAGTCGACGAAACCACATCGGCTACCGAGATGCAGAAAGCAATAAATCACAGAGCAAAGGAATCGTGATGCTAATGATCTTGATCTATATTAGACATCCGCTCATGAAAATCATCTGGACCAGCCGGTACAAGACCATTTGCGCTGATTGAGCGGGATAAAGGAGGCACGTATGAGCCCCACTTACCGAGAGGGCACTAGAGGAGGAAACAGCCGCAGCCGTGGGTTGCCACACGGTGGGGCCACCGGGTGGATGGTGGCTAGATAGGGAGCGTACCTTCCGTGGGGGTCGGCAGCTCCATCGTGGCCGGGCCTGGCGCTGGGCTGGGCACTGATCACTGCTTCACTGCTTCACTGGTTCACTCGGCCGCTAATGACGCAGCGCGCAGCTCTCAGCGGACATACTACCGAGCACGGCGAAACGAGAATGACTGTCTGTCAATTATTATTGAGACTGTATGGAAGTAGGAGCTACCACTGCGGAGGATCAGATCACCTCCCTCCCGCCCGCGCCGCCCACCACCCGCCGCTCCCGCCGCCGGCACTTTGGATGATTATCGTTAGGGACAACTGGGATCGGATTTTTTATTAGGACAAACGCTAATTCGACTCACGCTGCGTACCTAGCCGACTTGTGCTTCTTAACCCGATAACCGACGTGAATCACTCTCATCGATAAATAACCAGCCACCAATTACTGCCAACTGCCGATTTCACAGTGATATCGCTGATTGTTTACTTACGCAAATTATGCAATATGTCACTCACGGCTTTCATTTTAGGCATACGTATTGTGTCAATTTAGTGGTTCAGTGATCGATACTAGAACACACCTATCTCGCGACACGCCACCTACAACTATTAACAATACTAACATACCTCAAATGTACCTGACGTTATACAATTGCCTTTCAGATGTTTATGGACATAAAAAATAGATTTTGTAAACAAGTTACTCGTATCGTATGGCTTGAATGCTGACCTGATGAAGCGAATGATTTTATTTGCCAGTCGGTAGAGATATTCACAACGATGCCCTAATTTAATCATTGCGCAATTTAAGCTCGATAAACCAATCATAAAAAATATAATTAAATTTATTTCCAAATAGAGAAAAATGGGATTCGAATGTCTGAAAAATGAGATCTAAAAAAATCAATGAATGAGAACAGATAGTAAGTTGAAAATGTACAAAACCTGCGTTCGCCCCATAGTGACATATGGAATAGAAACAAGGGCGGACACACGTAAGACCAAATCCATGCTAAGAGTCTTGGAGGTGAAAATTCTAAGGTGTATCGCCGGGAAAATCTGAGGGACAGGATTAGAAACGACCAAATTCGAGCAATTGGCGGAGTCCAGAATGTTGTCAGGTGGGGAAGAGAAAGTTGCGCACGTTGAGAGAACGGACGACGGTAGAATAGCAAATTCCGTGATGCATCTCTGCCCACCTAGGGGCAAAAAAGATGGAGGGACAGTTGGGAGTCGATATCCCAAGAGGCAGCATCGAATGAGAATGATACAGTCCCTTAGATTTATCTTAAGAAGAAGAAGAAGAAAAAAATTATCAAGTAAGAATGTCTAGGTATAAAAATGGTAGTAAAATGTATGAAAAAAAAGGCAAAAATTATATCTGCTCCATAAAAGTTAAAACTAACGAGATAACATGATCTTATTATTTTTTTATCGTTCGTTTCCATATCTTCCATTTCTTGATATTCGAAATAATACAAACGAAAGTCTTCTCTCCAATACCAAACTATTATTCACATCCAGTATTTTCATAGTCCACCCATAACCTGAAGGTGTAAGTGTTTATTATTTATTTATTTATATATATTTTACGGCGCATGCCTTTTACAAAAAAAACACTTTAATTAAAGCGATACATAAATTAAATATAAAAAGAGAATAGTACTGTTGTGCTAAATTGTGACAATTATTTTTTCGGTAAAATAACATATCTATGCTCAAACAAATACACAATAATATATTTGAATAAAGTGAAATATATTATCTGTAGTATTTTCATAGTCCAACCCATTATATTACATGAAGGTGCAAAAGTGTTGTGATTGTACAGGTCTAGTAAAAATATAAAAAAGCTACCAGAATAGAAATAGTGCTGTTTGTTGTGATTGTACAGGTCTAGTAAAAAAATACTCCAGTTACCAGAATAGATGCTGCCTCAGTTACCTTTATCAGCTTCCTCAGTTACCAACTAAGTGTCATAACTCAGCACCGTGTTCCTAATACGAACGACAGCCAGAAGTTTGGGAAGATCTTGCCAAGGATAGAACATTGTTGGGGTGTAAAGGTACTTCGAGTATTATTACGATATGACGCCATTTTTTGTGTTTAATTTTAACTTTTTATCACTACATAAACGGCATATAAAGCCGCTAAATGGTGATTTTATGTTTTTACAAAAAAGTTAGATAATACAATTAAAACAGTCGCACTAAAAACACGTGTGCTCATTAATTACTAATTATTTTTATTTTGCCATCACCCCGTAAGTTATCTCGAAAATCGAAAAAATTGACAAAAATAAGGGCTTTCTGTATTTTTTTTTACCTAGAACTTATATTTTTTTTGGAAATTTGCAACAACTATTCCCTAGAAAATAGTTTGAAGTATATCATGTGATAATTTTATTGAAGCTTTGTTATTGTCAACAAATCCGGATTATCGTTTTGAAAACTTTCAATTTCTAACGCTGACTTTGGGTGGAGCATAAATGTGTCAGAATTCATTGCTGTAGGCCTATGTACTGTGTACTGTACAATATACCGTGATTCTACTGCTTGTAAAATACAACTCCTTTTAAGCAAACCCCCGTATAATTAGTGGGAAAAGGTAACATTACAGACGTCTTCCATTACTGGAATAAAAATTGTAAAACAACTAATAATTTATAAAAAAAACACTGGACCTGGCTGATTAGGTACTGAGAATTAACGTTATGATAGACAGTGAACATAATAAATTACCTAATAATACGTCAGGTAGTTGAACTTTATCGCTAATTAAACCAGTGTGTTATGTTTTAACTTTATCCGATCCATTGAAGTAATTATCTACCATTCAACACATACATTATTTGTATTGTGTTATGCTGACGCGAAAATATCTATTGGAAGGTATTTATTATTTTACAATATAATAGCGTTGAAACCGGCAGCTACTAATTACTGTTCCTGGGTATAATATTGTACTTATTTTCCCGTAATAATATCGATTTTTATTTTTATTTAAAGTTAAGTATATCTACAGTAATAAAAATAAGAGTTTTTGTCACTTTTTACTTTCATTTAGGAACCCGTTGGTACCTAAATAATATGGGGTAGGTACTGCAATGATGCGCTCATTGCAAAATACGCCCGAAAGATCGTCATCGATGGGCTACCAGGATGCAGGGCGCGGTCGCCGCTCGGCGGAATACCGCAAGCACAAAGAAGAGGCAGCTCGGGTCAGAGCTCTCCTGAAGAATGCGAAATATGTACATAAGTCAAAGTCATTCAATACAATTCATTTAGCAATGAAAGCATTTTTTCGCGTACATCACGTAACTCCATCCGAATTTTTATCTCACTGACAATCTTAAAATTGCTGTTTAGCTTGCTGACAAAATTGGTAAAGACTCAATAGTCTTTAAAACAGTCTAGGGAAAGGGTGGGGCTTTCATAGTAATTCATTAGGTATCGTGATAAAACTGAACATAACATTATATTATCTCAATAAATAAAATTACCTGCTGTTTGTTTGTTCAAACGATATTTATTTTTGCGATGTGGTACTGATTTATTTTACAAAGTAACAATGTCATCGTCAAGGAGGCTAAAGCTCTTCATGAGTTACATATATTGGACATCTGAAGTAAGTAAAGTGACAAAGTAACATAAACAAATAAACGGAAACTATAAATAAATTTTAAAATTCTATATTTACAATTGCACACATTTTTATCAATACTGACAGTTTATCTTTGATGGCTTATTGATAAAGCTTTAAATGAAATAATAAAAAAGATATGTTTATTTTGCCCACCCAAATATTTAAATTAGTACTACTACGCTCCCTTATCCGCACCCAATGGTGCGTAGGGCACTGCGGCGGTACGCCAAGTAAATTAATATAAAAATACTTAATTGTAGCAATTTTTTTAATGGAAGACTGAGTGTTTTCACATGTGAAACGTCGCGCCGCGCCGCAGCGGCCGCCGTTTGATAATTGGCAGATATGATACTAAATACTAGGCGAAATGGAGAATGTTGTAATACATCAAGCGGCCACTTAACCCAGCCAACGACAGGTCAAGCCTGTAAACGCCTAGATGTCCATATTACCTTCCAAACTTCTCGTCTCTGTTGAGATGTGAAATTGTAATTCAATTAACTTAGTAAGAAAAGTTTTTATATTTAATATAATTAAGTCGTATGTAAATGCTGTAACAATATCTTTTTGGGTTTGTGATTAAAACCAAACTTTTATTTCTAATTTTTATTAAAATAATATTAGCGATTACTTATATTGAAAGTAGATATGGGGTTGTTTGTAGATATGGAATGATGAATACGATAATGTGGTACCTACTGGTCAGGGTTTCATTGTCAATTAACCTATCCTATTATAAATATGTTTTCTTTTTACAGTAATTTTTAATATATTTTATTTGAACGTTCCCTTATCACAAAATTAAATTAGAAATTCAGCACAAATAAACGTTTTATTGTCAAAGATGTTTATTTTACTTAGATAGGTTATTTTCTTCCGTTCCTTGTCGTGTCAAGATTTGAACTATTGTCTCAAGTTAGAGGGAAACAGAATGATAAAAATGTATTGTGGAAGATAGATATAGTTGTCTTTTTTTTACTGCAAAATACAAATGTCTCATTAAATTTTGACAGCTCTCTTTGAATTAACCATTCTAGTAAATTTAATTCATGTTTATTGTACATAAATCTATTATCAATCTAGATGGAGTAACAAAACTCGTAGTACATCCCGAAAACTGGGGAATCTACGTATTATTTGGAGTCGAATGTGTAATATGCTTCTTTTTTTTTTTTTATTTCATAAATTCTCATAAACGCTTTCATAAGCATGGCAGATTAAGTAAAATTGCACAAATTCTTATTAGAACCTAGATTTTTTAAATTTGTTTTCTTCGTGGATAGTATTAATTTGACTAAATAAATGATATTTGATAACAATTTGTTAAAATTTATCGAAAAATTTTTTACTTCGGACTCAATTTTCTCGAAGACTATGGGTCAAAAAAAATCTACAAAATCAACTCGAAATGTGACGTAGATTCACCGGTTTCCGCTTATACATCGAGTTTTGTTACACCATGTATAAATTAATCACAATATACATTTATCTTCTACCAAACACTTCGTTTGATTAGTGCAAGATATCGATTCAATAATATTATCTATTATCTGTTCACATATAGTTGGTGTTTACCCAAGTATTTACAAATCTAGAGAAGCATTTAGTATTCTTTAAATTTTATGTTAGTCACCCACATAACAAGGTACAAGAAACTTGTTCTTTCATTCTTGTTGTGTGCGGTGTAAAAATAAGTATTTTTTTTAAAACAGTGAATTGTGTTGTAATAATTGTGAGTAGTAAATTATAAAAATGTCACAAACCGTGTTAAAAAGTAGACACGCATTCAGAAAAGAAAACCAAAAGGTTATTCTTTCTGTAAGAATAATTTTGCTGTTTGGACTTCCTATGTTATATCTTGTATTCGCTAATTTTATGGGATATTTCAATTCACCTCTGGAAAATGAAGAGTTGCAATCATATCAACCAGGTATTTTTTACATTATTTCTTTGTTTCATCGTTGTGATCCTCTGATTGCACAGGGTAGCACCAAACACCTCCATTCCTCCCAATCCTGGTCCATGTTTGTTATTACTACTACTATTTCTTTCCCATATCCGCACCCAATGGTGCATAAGGCACTGCACCAAGTGCAGTGTATTGACCATTTTATTACACGAATGTGAGATGATCAGTCATACGCTTCAGTACCAGTCCAAGGTATCACAAATGAAATATTAATATGAAAATCACATGTAAATAAATATTTCATGTTGACCCCTTACGGGAATCGAACCCGCGACCTCATGCACGGTGGCCAAATGCGCCACCACTAAAACTTAACTAAAAAAAAATTTAAATTCAGTTTTTAGTAATATTATTTGGATGAAACTGAAATACTCGTGCAATTTTTATATCTTTTAGTAGGAATTCATAGACGAAAATTTACCTACTACTTTCTGTCATACAAGTTTTCTAGTACAGTAATATTTTTGCAAATACGTACAAATAATAACTGTAAATAATGAAATCATAGGATTAGACTTATTGCAAATCAAATTATTATTAATCAACATTTATTTATAAATTTATAAATAAACTTAACCACTATAATAATGAAAACTCATAGTTTTAGGAATTATTGTGTCTACATGTCCAAGCATTTACTCTGTTTTTTTTGATTTATTGTAAATTTTAAAACTCAACATAAATTATTTATATATTTATTAAATTTTTTTTAAGACAGATATATTTGTGATTTTTTTTTTTTTTTTTTTTTTTTTTTTTGTATTATAAAAATACATAATTAATAGCAAGAAGAGTTTTAAAAAAAGGAACAAATATTATATAAATCGAAAATACATTTTAAAGATAAACATATTTCCCACAAAGGCATAAACATAACCAGTTCGTGGGTAGGTTTATAAAAAATGACAATTGTTAATTTTTACACTCCTGTAAAACTCAAGTAACATTTTAAAACTAAATATAAGAAAGAAAAAGAAGAAGAAGGTAAAGAAGAAAATAAGAATTCTGATCCTTATAAAGTTTTTTGATCCGGGCATTTTTAATAATTAATTTAAAAAAAGTATTAATAAAAAGCGACTATGTAATACTGGCTTCTGTTTGAAATGCTAGCGGTGGCGGGGTGGCGGTGGGCGGGGAGGAGTGGAGGTCCGCTCTGGTCACCGAACGCCTTGCCTTGTGCGGACATTCAAAATTCGAATTTCAATCTGAAATTGGTGCAGGTCACGTGGTGTTAGCCAGTTCAAAAATGGACGGTATTACACGCGTGAATTTTTATTCATATTTTAATCATTTTTGAAATTAGAATTGAAAAAACTTTATTAATTTTTTCTCATATGAATTATTCTGGAGTTTCGCGGTCTCATCGTGGGAAACGGTTATAGTATTCAACTGTGCGTATGTTTTTTGAGAGATGAAAAATTAGGGAGCTTGATTATACCATTTTATCGTCAGTCAAATCTTTAAATAAGTAATCTTTTTTGCAATTTTTAATTAGAATATTTAGACAGTTTTGATATATAATATTTTTATAGAGCCCTTGGGTCTATTTTCATTAATTTGTACATTATTACATGGATAGAGTTTGTTTCTCTGCTGTATAGATATTATTAGTCCGCGAGTTATTCAGGGTTTAATCTTTTTTTATGTTTCCTTTTAGGTAGTGGAACTGGCTGACTACTATTTACAACATGTTTATTAAGGATCTCACTTTTAAAAAATTGCGATCGATTTGGATCATCGGAAAAAACTTGATTCCATGTTTCGTATTGTAGATAATCAGTTTTAGTCTTGATTTTATTATGATTTTTTGGGTGATATAAGATTATTTTTAAATATATTATCAGACAAGTTTTGTTTCATACTGGTTTCATACTAATTGGTTTTGAGACAATTGTCTCAATCTTCAAATAACTAGGAACGGAAGTAAATAACTTATCTATGTAAATTAATCATCATTCATTAAAAAACTTTTTTAAGTTGATAGAATATAATAATCATTTTAAGTTTATCAATTGTTAGCCAAACGACCCTTTAGTTATTATATTTCTTACCTTTGTTCTTCTTTTTTATCGTTCGATTAAATAATTACTCGACGAAATTTATCTAATGCAGTCAAGATGAATATCGAGATAATGATGGATCGATATTCTACGAAAAAATTTACCTATTGTTAAAAGACTGATTGCGGCTAAGCCATCTCTAAAATGTAAATAACATCAAATAATTAAATAGTCAAATGTAATATAATAAGTGAATGACGTGTTATTTTATAATTGAGGGTAATTATAATTTGTATTATGCATGTTATGATAATAAATAAATAAAATAAAATGAATAAATAAAAAAATTGTGTAAAAATTTCAATCTGATACAAAATCTATTTTATTTTTTTAGGAGCTAAACAACAGTATATTTGGTAAGAAAACAAGGCTAAGTAATTATAGAGTTACATTAATAAATAATTCATACTAAGAATAAAAAAATACAAAATATTCATTTTTTCATACACATTGATAGTAAGTCGATTGTGCAAGAAACTTCGAAAAAAATAATAAATTCGAGCTATGTAGGTGTAAGTCTGTATTTCCCAACCTTATATGTACCATGCCCCACTTTAACAATTCAAAAATGAACACGCCTACCAATTTTTTATTTCCCTAAAAAATTCTGGAATAAAAATTAATTGCTCAAATAAAATATCCACATATACAATATGTACTATTTTTATTGCCTTTTCATAAATAAATATTATGTATATTATGTTACATTATTCCTCGAAAGAAAATTAGTGCAATCCCTTGGCTTGATGTGAGCTGCAAAGAATATTTATATGGGGTACTAATTTGGTCTATTTTAATCTTAAATGATTTATTTACAGTTTTTGATATCAGGACGATTTCGTTTTTTTAATAATACCTAAATTATTTACAGCGCTAAAGCCGCATTCAACTAAATATGATGATGGAATGGCAACAGTAATTTTCTTGCTAGATTTATCATAATCGGGTATTTAGTTTCTGTCTCGACACAAAGCCATGCCATTGTATTTTTTATCTTTAATAGTGCTTTAAAAGATTTATCATTTTGCAATTCTAAAGGTTCTTCTTGATACTGCATGGCCACATCAGTTATATCAGGTATAAAACTCGAAATTATTATTAATTATTCGAGTAATATTTTTTTCTTCAAAAATGCTTTTTTCGACAACAATGTAACAAATTTTGAATGTCTTAGGCATTTCCCCCCAAGACGATCAAATTGCCCCACGTTAAACTGTAGGTGTAACAAATATCTATGTATACGTATACACACAGCAAAAATACGAAAGAGTTTTCGTTTATTTAATGCCCTTATTACACCTCCACCGCCGCGAACGTGGCGCGTGGTAACGAAACTTCTTTCAACGAATCGTTGCGTTGGCGGTAGTGAAATAACCAAATTTCGACGCGCTAACTTCATTTGTGTTCAAAATATCACTCTCCATGTCTGAAGAGGAGGAGTTATTACTGCTCGCATCTACGCTGAAAAATAGACGTAGAATGTTCATGAAATTAACCAAAAACGAATCTTCTAAATCCAAATAAAAAAAACATCTACTAAACTCATATCTTCTTTGATTTTTTTCCAAACTACTACTTCTTTTTTATAAATATTTTTTTATAATCAGTATGCCCCATATCGTATATTCCTGGATATCTACGATTCAAATCTGTTAAATTTTCTGTGACATCTACGGCCGCCATCTTTATCGCGGCGAAAATCTGTATTTTTTGACAAATACGCGATATCGCGACGAAACGCGAATATTGAACGGCGCGGCGGTATCATGGAGGAATCACTATGGTAGTATGGAGTATGGACGCGTCGCGTCATGCGTCAGTGTAAAACAAGTTTAGCTGCGTTAGCACGATACGAATAGAGGACACAAAAAGTCGCAGAAAGTAAGAGCGAGACGCAACATACGCGATACCTTTTCATACAATAGTACAGATTTTTCGTGGTTTCGCTATAAAGCATATAGTCCGCAGGCCGACCGTTGTTTAGCCTACGTCATAAGATACACGAACAAATCAATCATGCAAGACAGACATCTTAAATAAAAGTTTTATAAAAAAAAACGAGTTTCACGAAAATCTATCGGTCGGATCACGAGATAAATGGGTGCTTCCGGTGGACTTTTTTAGGCCCAACCAACGTCATAAGATACATGAACCAAACATGTTTCTAGGTTTAAATTTACTAAGACTTGCAAAAAATAAAGAGCTGCCGCATAACAATTTGTTCAAACAGACGGTAGACGAGTTTGTATGGATTTTTTATGAATAATCTTAGAAATTTTGCCATATAACGTATATTGTTTAATCTACGTCATCGATACAATAATGAAACTTTTTTAATGTTATTGCTTAGAACGTCCACTTTCTTAAAATATAGAGTTACTGACAAACTTCTCCAAACACATGTTAGACGAGTTTATTTGAATTTTTTTATGTGTAATCCTAAAATTTTTGCAATGTTTGACCTACGTCAACCATACATGAATGATTTTTTTTCGTGTTATTATTTAGGCTGTTTACTGTTTAAAAATGTAGATCTGCCGTGCAAAAAACTTGTCCAAAGAGACGGTAGACGACTTTATGTGGATTTTTTTATGAATAATCTTATAAATTTTGCCATATAATGTATATTGTTTGATCCACGTCATAGATACACAAATGAAACTTTTTTTATGTTATAGATTAGAACGACCACTTTCTAAAAGTGTAGAGTTTTTGCAGAACAAACTTATGCAAATACACGTTTAAACGAGTTTATTTGGATTGCTTATGTGTAATTATTATAAAAATTTTGTCATTTGATGTTTTTTTTAAAGTTTATTATATCATTTAATCATTTAATTTTTTTTCCGTGTTATTGCCTAGGCTAGGCTGTTTAAATCGTTCAAAATATAGATCTGCAGCACAATAACCTGTCCAAAAAGAGGGTAGACGACATTATGTGGCTCTTTTCATGAATAATCTTAGAAATTTTGCCAAATAACGTATATTTTTTTATCTACGTCATCGATACACAAATGAAAAATTTTCTGTGCTAAAGTCTGTTTTAAATTCTGATTTGTAAAAGCAAAATTCGGCGCTTGTCTTCATGCCTAAACTATTAAAAATCCATGATGTCTACAAATAACAAAAACGTCACGCACAATGTGTAATATTTTAGATAAAACATTAATTTATTTGGTCGTGATAAACTGTGAAAAATAATATGAATTACTTAATACTCTGATAAAACTAAATACACATAATACTTACATGCAAAGTGATTGCATTGGACTAAATTATTTCCACGCGATCTTCGACAACGAACACAACAATGTATCATTTAAATTCAATTATACAAATGGACCTACTTTACATTATTTGATAAAAGACGTTATAATTTTTTTTACGTTTTGGGCTACGAGTTTCCAATAAAAAACTGCCACTGAATACGTTTGAATAAATAAAAATCGGTGTGCGTCGGACCACACGGTGGAAGTTATACTCTCTTGGCCATTCTCATACACCCACTCACGCACACAAACAGACAGGATATATAAATTAAATATAAGACATTTTTCAATATTATTCAATATATTTATATTCAATATATTATACGTGACTTCATTATTATATTATACACCTATATTATCATATATCAGTTATTTCTTCTATAATCATAAAACGTAGGTTGCATATACGGACACACCACGTGGTCCAAAAATTCTAACCTCTGAAAAGAAGAAGAGAGTGACAGATGTCAAACTCTGCTGACAATAAACAAAAACAAAAAGTCCCAGTCATGGCAGCAAGCATCAGTGACTGTGGCGCCATTTTCTCTTAAGCGCCATTTTCTCTTAAAAATCAGCGTGACGCGGTTTCTCGACCAACATCCCACCCCAAAGTGTCTAACGGGCGCAAAGTATAACTTCAAAATGCGTAGAGCTTCGGCGTATAAAGAGAATCGTTTACTTCTATTGTTTGAATATGATCTGTTATTATTTCCGTAGTGACTTCGTAGCACGTTACGTCGCTGTGTAAGTTTTTAGAATGAATAAAATGTCTAACTAAATTAATAAAGTATTTTTGTGCATTTTATGAATATTTCATCGTCCAAGAAAATTTAATATTTACCGTCTACTATAAGAAAACATTTTTATAATTCAATTCAGGATACCACTGAAATTCAAATAAATTAGATTACACACCTCTTCCCTTCAATTCTCAAGAAAACATACTAACATTCAGTGAACTTGGCTACACATCTAATTTTTTAAAACTCTTGTCCCACTCTTATTGAAGTGTGGGACATTTTACAATAGACAATACAGGGTGTAACAAAACTCGATGTACAAGCGGGAAACTAGTGAATCTACGTCATATTCGGAGTCGATTTTTCGGAAAAATTGAGTACGAAGTTGATTTTTTTTTTCGATTTCTTTGCATCAAATTGTTATCAAATATCATGTTTTTAGTCAAATTACTACTATCCATAAAGAAAACAAAATATTAAAAACGCTTTTTGTGAGAATTTGAGCAATTTACTTAATCTGCCATACGTATCTACCTACTTATGAAAAACTTTTGTGAGAAGAAAAAAAATTTTTTTTCAAGCTTAGATTAAAAAGTCATATTACACAATCGTCTCCAAATACGATGTAGATTCACCAGCTTCCCGCTTGTACATCGAGTTTTGTTACACTCTGTATACAAATATTTCTTCCTGAATATGTACCTACTTACACCTTACATACTAACATAAGTTAGTTGATTCTTACGGCCTTCAGCCGTCCATATTCTAGGCCAGAAGATGGACAGTGCAATGTGCTCACACAAAGCCCGGAAACACGACACAATAACCCAGAAAAGCATCGCCTATCTGTATCATACTATCATCATTACTTTTGGTATTTTCATGAAAATTGTTGTAGATATTTTTTAACTTTATTTCACTACTACTACGTTCCCTTATCGGCACCTAATGGTGCTTAGGCCACTTATGAATTACATAAAGGCAGGGTGATCAGTCTTACGCTTCAGCACCAGTCCAAGGTAAAATATATGAAATGTTTTATAATGTGAAAATAACATTTAAATGTGTAAATATTTCATTTTGACCCTTATGGGAATCGTACCGCTAACCACTGCACGACGGCGGAAAAAGCTACATGATATATTTCACACTGTTTTTTTATTGTGTTTCACTTATTCACATATTACTTTGTTCATTTCATATTTATTTATTTAATCAATTAAGTAATTATTTTATGGCCCATGAGTTTATTGTAACTCATGGGGAATACATGTTGTAATGTATTTTTGATATAAATAAAAAATATATTTAAAAAATATTTTTTTTAAAGTATGAAGTTTTCCTAGATTTATAAAATAAAATATTTTTTCTTGCGGGAAATTTGATTTTGGTATACGGAAATACGAAAGTATTTAAATATTTCTCATAATTATTATTAAATAAACCGAAAAATATTAACAGTAAAAAGTATTTAAAAGAAAAAGAAACAAATAGAATTTTTATGTTTTTTTTTATTGTTTCACAGTAGGTACTTACCTGTTTTTATTACAAACTAATAAAACATCATTATTTCCCTCCTGTACTACTTAGCGGTTACCCAGGTTACCCGAGCGGAGTATCAAACTGATAAAAGTTCGACGAATTTTTTTTTTCTTTCCCAGAATCAGAATACGGCAGCCGTCACCTTCTCGCAGCAGCATCATCACACCTGATAAACTGTACACCACCCGCTATATATGAATTTCCCCCGGATGGGTTTACTAGGGATCAAAGACAAGGGGTAAGTTTTTAGCGATTATCTACTAATCGGGTAATACTCCATACACTTTGTACTGAATATTACCCGAGTAAGATATCAAGCATCTCCAACATTGGTCTCCTTCCTATGTAGGCCGGTTTTTCTAAATTTTGATTAGCTATAAGTACAACACTATTAATTTCTAAAAAAGTCTTATATTTTTAGAAATAAAAATGATTCTACCGAAAAATTAGATTTGTTCGGTGTATTGAGAAAACGGTTCTCAATAAATTGGTGATCAAAATGATTCAATGTACCTCCAACACCCGTGATTCTTTTTCAGGGTTGGATAGCGGTCCACTGCCTTCTATCGTGTTACTGCTTTGTCTTACTTGCCATAGTCTGCGATGACTATTTCGTACCAGCAATCGAAAGAATGTGCCACGGTAA
Organism: Micrasema minimum; assembly: GCA_022494985.1. NCBI lineage: Eukaryota > Metazoa > Arthropoda > Insecta > Trichoptera > Brachycentridae > Micrasema > Micrasema minimum. The sequence continues at coordinate 190,940 of JAGVSP010000046.1, read as the reverse complement.
GATAGTGATTATTTTACTTTATGCTTTATCTAATTACTCCTGCATCACACGTGTTCTCCTCTATGGCTGCGAATCGTGGCACCTAACCAGGGCCCATGATGGCAGACTTCTGAGTGTAGAAAATACGTGTCTTAGAAGAATTTTAGGTGTGCGGTGGTTTGACTTTGTAAGGAACACAGAGGTGAGGCACCCTTGGTATCTACTGTCATCCGGCGAAGGCGTTTCGGCTGGCTGGGCCATATACTACGTATGCCTCCCGAGAGCCGCCACCATGCTTGCCTATTTTACAAGGCATCAGGTTCTCGGCGTCCTGGTCGTCCACTGTTGACAATTCGTCGGCAGTTTGCGTCAGAGCTGCGGGACGTGGAATTGACTTGGGAGGATGCACGGGAGCTGGCGGCCGATCGCTTGGCCTGGAGGCAGTTTGTGGATTCCATATGCTCCACATAGGGAGCGGATATGGTATATAACGATGATGATGATGATTTATCTCATTATAAATATATAAAATTTACGTTCCCGTATGAAAGTTAGCTTTTATTTCACTAAATTCACATACTATTATATTGCAAAAACCTTAGGTGTGTTTTGTTAATGGGTAGGTACCTACTAATCTGATAAAATGATTTAGCAAAAAGAGGTCTCTACTCAAATGTGTCTTATCAAACTTAACATTAGTAAAAAAAAAACGCAAGTGAGTGCTAGATAAACTTTAACCATTACCTTGATATACAGGGTGTAACAAAACTCGTGGTACAACCCGAATACTGGTGAATCTACATCGTATTTGGAGACGATTGTGTAATATGACTTTTTAATCTGAGCTTGATGAAACATTTTTTTTCTTCTCTCAAAAGTTTTCACAAGTATGGCAGATTAAGCAAAATTACTCAAATTCTTATTAAAACGCGTTTTTTAATTTTGTTTTCTTTATAGATAGTAATTTGACTAAATACATGATATTTGATAACAATTTGCAAAAAAATATCGAAAAAAAAATCAATTTTGTACTCAATTTTCTCGAAAACTAAGGGTCAAATCAAAAAATTTTATCCTACAAAATCGACTCCAAATACTAAGTAGATTCACTGGTTTCACGCTTGTACATCGAGTTTTGTTACACCCTGTATATCACTTTCTTAATTTTTTCTCATCCATAATGTTGAATTTCTCATTCTGATAATTATTAGTACTTCTCACCCGATATTATTATTTGTACTACACCGTACACTTGCATCTTTAATCCTCACAGTCTTCAGCAAACAAGTTGCTTGTACACTTTACGTATTTTTTCTACGTAAGCGTTTTTTTGTATTATTTAGTTTTGAAGATGTCCGAGGACGTTGCCGGAGCAACCTTCATGGCAGCTGCGAGTTCCAGTCCAGAACTGTTCATCAACTGTGTTGGCACCTTCGTGACGGAAGGAGACCTCGGTGTTGGCACCATTGTTGGCTCCGCAGTCTTCAACATCCTGGCTGTACCAGCCTGCTGCGGTCTCTTGGCGGGGCAGGTAATTTACATTAAAGATGTTGTATGTGTTGGTATAGTGTTGGCACCATTGTTGGCCCGGCAGTTTTTATCATCCTGGCTGAAACAGCCTGCTGCGGTCTCTTAGCGGGACAGGTAATTTAGATCAGTGGTATGGATTTTAGATTTGTTTATATAAAATTCAAATTTGTTTTATATTTTCAGTGCGCATAGAGATATTTGATTGTGCAATTGGCAATGCACTTTTTAGACCAATGTTGCAAAAATGGTGGTAAATATAAAAAAATCAAAGCGTACTATCGTGCACCAACGGCTTTCAGAAATTTAAAAGTTCGACTTTTAATCCACTATTTGTATCGAATTCCCTTTAATGCATTACTCTTATCTATCTATACAAAGCCCCACCCTTTCCCTAGGCCTAGACTGTTTTTAACGACTATTGAGTCTTTTTTCAGTCCAGCACAACTCTACCGATTTTTTTAACAAGTTAAACCGCGATTTTAAGATTGTCAGTGTGATAAAAATTCGTATGAATTTACGTGATGTACGCGAACCAATGCTTTCATTGCCCCTACCAATGTCTCTACTTATGTATTATAATTGTCATTGTTCCCTTCACCCAAACCAACCAGAGTCGGCCCAAATTAACAGTGGTAGGGAAACGTTAGATACTACCCCGATCATTATTTATTTATTAGTAAGTACTAAGTAGTAAGTACAGACATCCACCCGAGCATCCGTGGTCAGGGTCTCAATGTAGGGACATGGAAGAGAAGGGATCAATCGAGGAGGGTTTAGGGAAAAAGAGGGGAAGGGACAGAATGCTTGTATACATGTCACACTATCTATCTATACAAGGTAGTGAAATATTTATTGACAGATTATATTTTTATATCTCAATGTTGAATCCCACCGCTAATGTTTCAGGTGATAGAGTTGGATTGGTGGGCAGTGTCTCGTGACTCCATGATGTACGGCGTCGCAGTCATATCCCTCATCTTCACTCTTCAGGATGATAGAGTGGAGTGGTATGAGGCAGTTGTTCTGGTGACCGCTTACACCTTATACATTTTGGGTAAAAACTTTATTTTAACACGGGCAGTAATCTAAATAAAATGTTTATTGGCAGACTACTGATTTACTATCGTGAAATAAGAATAGCGATAGAGTAATATTATGTTCTATGCATTGCGCAGAACATACTATGTAAAAAAACTGAGCTGAAATTAACCTTGAAAAATTAATTTTGAAATTACCCAGAAAGTACATTATTAGAGAGACAGGGACCCTATGCTGGACCAAAAGTTCGCATGCGACACTTCGGAATGGTAAGTGATCTACATCTACCTCGGTACAAAATCGTCCTTCCGAAGGGTCGCATACGATTTTTTCTAGTCCAGTATCGGGTCCAAGGGTCCCAGGTAGTACCTTAACTGACACACTTACATTTTATTTATTTATATTTACTGACGGACAAGTCCATTTAAACACATCAAAATAAGTCAATAAAAAAAACTTTTGGTTGTCGGTAAAGTCGGTTTACGGACGATAATTTTACGTGATAACGTCATAAGAAAACATTGATGAAAAATAGCATACTTTTATGAATTGAATTGAATTATTATTACTGAATTATCATTATTTTGTATATCATCATTTTTTTGCACTCGTTAATTCAAATATATTTGTTGAATGTGCTATTAACAATTTATTTACAACTTATATACATATGTGATATGATGTTTAAGATCCTCCTATCTATGTTATTTTGTGAAGGGTAAGACGATGATAGAGAGACTAGCGATAGATGCGTCACAAACCGAACGCTTAGGCCGATCGTGTCTCTCTATCGCTTGTTCCGCGCTCTCGCTTGCACACTCGGCTCAGGCGGAACGTGACAATAAGTCATGCTTTTTCGTGTGTGCAGCCGGCGTTCATCGATTTATTAGACGTTATCACGTCAAAAGGAGTAAATAAAGCTATATACATTGTACATTACGAAATTTCGATAAAATCTATTGCATTATTGCTTCCATTAACATTTAATCAGACGTACGATTTAATTTTTTTTCAGCTATGTACTTCAACAGAGGAATAAGCAATTTCGCGAGAAAAGGATGTTGTGGCAGAAGAGGTAAAACTTCCTATACGGAAGTAACTCCTTTATTGAGCAATGGTAAGTTATGGTAAACCATATTATTTTTTTATATATTTTTTTCATTTTATATCCCTACAAATATTTGAACACACCCAAAAATGTTGTATAAAATTCCTGGTCTGAAATAAGTTAAATAAATTGCAGAGTCATCTGCAGGCGATTACTAGTAATTAATTTAACTCGGTCAGTCTTAATTACAAAAATGAAGTAATTTGCTCATAAATACATAACTTCAATATCAATGCATAAATGGAGCTAGTTACTGGTGAATGGTTTTCGATTCGTAACATTTATACAAAATCAAAGATTTTACCTGGTGTGGATATTCTCTAATAAGTGGAATGGGGAATGTTGTAGTACATAAAGTGGCCACTTAACCCAGCCAATGTCAGGTCATAAAGCCCCGTAAACGCTCGAATATCCATATTCCTGAATTTAAAAAAATCTACCTCATCTCTGTAGGGATATAAAATGAAATATCTACCTACTCCCGTCTTGGGATAAATCCAGATTTGTGTACATACAAGTATTTGAACACACCCAAAATGTTGTAATTTTAACCAAAATGTTGTAATATTATTTTGGAATTACACGGTCTCCGTGATGTAGTGATGTAGTAATTGTATGTAGTGGTTAGAACGTTAGTTAACACTGGATTCACATCATGGACATTCCGGATTTGTTCCTGGTTCCACCAATTCATTTCAAGAAAATTAAAACGATTTTCTTAAGCCCGGTTGCTTTATGATGGGTTTGCTCTCTGTACCTAATCAATTTGGTATGTTGAGGGGGTTCAATAAATATAAATCTATTATGCGAAGGACTAAATGCTGTTAAAATGCGATCTCTCAGGCGAATGTGTGGTAAGACTATGTATGAACAAACGTCGAAATTAGAGCAGAGTGCAAGGCTGATAAGCATTATCGACAAAATTAAGAAAAGGCTTTTACGATGGTTTGCTCATGTGGAGCGAATGAGTGATGAAAGAACGGCTAAAAGAAGTTTAAATGGAAGTGTGCAAGAAGTTTAAATGCAAGGCCGAGAAAGACATGGCATACACGTACTTGATAGTGGACATGTGAAAAGTCGGAATAATCGGCGTATATGCATGAGAAGATGTATGAATGGAGAGGAAGCAAAGGAAGTATGTCAGGACTGAGTGGTATGGCGTTCTATCCTCTCTGCCTATCCCTACGGGGAAATGGCGTGATGGTTAGTTAGTTAGTTAGATAGTATAATCTACATCTCTACATGCATAATACTATAATAATTATTTGTACCGTATTCAATTGTTTATGTTAAGATACGTACAAATATTATATTTATATATATGTATATATATATATATTTTTATTATTATTTATATTGCGTAACATATATTACCATAATAATTTTTACTTAAGGTTTTAATCCGTTATTTATGAAAAATTGTAAAGTTAATATATTAAATTTATCATAAAATTTTGTAATCATTATAATTATTTTTCTAGAAGTTTGCTTCTTTAGAAAACGTTTACTGCACTCGACACTACTAGAAATGAAATATACACAAATTATTACTTTGTTTTTTAGAAAAACACGGCCGCCTGTCACCAAGCAAACTTGACTTGGAGAATTGTGAAGACAATATTCCAGAAAAAATCGATGAATCAGACAAAAAATGCGATCTTGGTAAGACATGATTATATTGATTATGTAAAACTGTATTTCAATGCAATGTCATGTTTATGCTTTTTGTAGGTACCTAATACCAGTGCTTAAATATTTATTTATTTACCTGTTTAAATGTTGGCATAAATATTTGTTTGTGCCGCAAAACGTATGAAATAAATACAACAATTAGGTATGTTGTATATTATTTTCCTCTGTTGAATACTCGATAGTGGAGACTACAAAACATGAATGTCTAAAGTATTATATTTTTAATTGTACATGTAACCAAAAAGGTAAAAATGTATTGCCTCAAATACCCCGTACAAATATTGAATTATGTTTAAATTTGGCTAACGTAATTTTACAAACCATTGTTTGTATCCTGAAAGCTGTGAAAATTTACTAACTTTTGACTGCATTCGCCTTTGTGATGACCAAATAATAATAAGTCCTTCTACAAGCATTTTGTATTCAAAGTGGTCACAAATGTAGTATTCATTATTTTTGCAAATTAACTGGAATTACCACTGAAAAATTACAAGTAAAATTATAATAATATATTAGTTGTATAGAATCAAAAGCAGAACTGTCCCATAAAAACAAACAATCAACTAAATATGCCATTTGATTACTCAAGTCAATATGCATCACTTAGGTAAATTGGACATTTGGTATCAAAACCTTATCTTTGGTATAAATAGTCAGTGGCGGCGGTGGTTTATACAATACAAAAAAGGTGGTTCGGGCGGTGGGGGAGGTCCGCCCCGGGTGCCCAGCACTAAGGGGTGACACCGTCCACAGTGCAGCTCAGAAAAAATACTTACACGATCACGGGGGGCGAGCGAATTCTTCATTCATTTAGACTTCTAGACGTGCCATAATCTCTATGGTTGCGATTACTAAGGAACTGCAAAATAGCTATCTATCTCCCTCTTCTTGAACAACATTAACCACTTTTCATACCAAGTGTCACCTCAAATATTTTGGACCCCCGTGCATGCACGTGCAGTCAGTCACAATGCAGTCGCAGGTCACAGCATTGAGTCACAGTCAATGTTTGTTATGACATGTGTGGCCGTTGCAAGTTGAAGTGTAGGAATTTCTAGGTTTCTTCTCTATAGCGGGAAAGACTGCAGTCGAATTAACGGAAAATATATTTACACATCTAGAGAGTGATAACTTGGATATGCATTTGTGTCGGGCTCAAGGATATGATAAAACTGCAACCATGGCAAGCAAAAATTGAAGAACTCAATCCTAAAGCGTTGTTTATGCCTTGTGCTAATCATTCATTAAACCTATATGGAGCGCACTCTTTTGGGAGCGTTAGTTCAGGTATGAGTTTTTTTCGAAAAAGCAAAAAGTGTCTATATGTTATTTTCATCATCCACACATCGATGGGAAATTCTAATGAAAAATGTAGGCGTATCGGTCAAAAAACATGTAGAAGCAAGAGGCAAGATGGAGTGCTCATCATGACGATGTTAAACCAGTGAAGAATAATTTTGAGAATCTTATATCTACACTCGAAGAGATGTGTGATCCCATCAGCAGCAGAAAAAACGTCAATACAAGAGAAGCAGCATCCACACTCTTACCGGCTTTATGTGACTTTAGTTTTTCATGCTACCTTCCTTTTTTGTGTCAAGTCCTAGAAGAAGTGAACCAGACATAAAAGTACATACAGACATCTGGGTTATCGCTGGAGAAGTGTGTGATAAAAATTAAAGCGTTCAAAATTTTCCTTCAAATTCAAAGTATACAAATAGTGGAAAGAGCTATTTCCTACACAACTAAAAAATCTGAGGACTTGGATATTTCAATTGAAAGAAGAGGAAGGAGGAGATTTCAAAAACAGGCCAGAGACTCTGAACTTACATTTCATGAGGAACTAAACCATCGATACATAGCAATGGATGACATCCTAATAATATTTGGTGTTGTGCAGCGTTAAACTTTTTTTACGTCAAAAGAAGGTGGTATAGTTCCGAATTGGTCAAAAACCTATGATGAATTTTCTGATGAAGACATAATTTTGGAGAATGTCCCATTGCGGCGCCACTTCGAAGCCGCCAGTATTTCTTGCAGAAGCAGTCCAGTGGATTACCCTGGAGGTTCTGAGTAAAATAGGACTATTTTGAGTCTGTTCCAATCTAGCACTGTGTCTCAGATTCTTCCTATTTGCGTTTCGGTGGCTTCAAGATCATTGGATTTAAGATCAACTATGAGCCAAGCGCGACAAACCAATCTCTCTATTTTGTCAATTGAAAGGGAAAGAAAAGTAAACCTCTACCATGTTATTGAATATCTTAGTAACATAAAGTTACGTAAGATCGTTTAGTAGGTATTTGTTATTTTATTTCGGGGGGTGCTAATTTGAAAACCGCCCCGGGTGCCAAACCACGCTACGCCGCCACTGTAAATAGTGACCGGAAAATTGTTTGGTAACAAATAAGTCCGATCTAAGGTAACAAACTATCCACGTAGTTGGTATAAAATTCAGAACTATCTGTTCGACTAATCGCGTGTGGCTGCTTTATAAGTGCTTTTAATATAAAAGTTTGGTCGACAGTGTTTCAACAGTTAGCATAAAGCCATAAAGTATAGGTTTCATATGAGGATTTTTTATTATCTTATCTCATTTAAAAAATTGAGGATTTGAAATCTTTACTATTTTATTTTGTATGTGTGTTGGGTTTATGTTAATAAACAGAACAACCTACTCACAAATTTGTATCATTATTTGTAGAACTCTCCGTTATTCAATAATGATATTTAATTAAGTACATTCGACAATAAATGTAAAAATATTATTTGATTTTGTATTGTAAAAGTTAAAAACAAAACGCAATATGATAAAACAATACCCAAAAACGAACAGTTTTTTTATGAATTCCTGAAATGCTTTGATTTCGGAAAGTTCTGCATTTGATTCGATACGACTTATATTATCTACTTAAGATGAAAAAGACAATGGATACATTTTTTTCTATTTTTCACTAAGCACAAGTTGTTATCAATATAGATATAATATAGAAGTATGTATTGATGTCATCATTAACTCATTTCCTATCTTCATAATCTTATAATTAAATGTAATCTAAACTTGCGAACGTGTTTTATTATCTTCTAATGCGACTTCTGCGATTTATTATTTTAATTTGAAAAATCTGTATTTTTTCCACTTTGCTGCAACATAAATAAATAATGTGCGTCATAAATGTTTTATCTAATCGAATTTGTAGATTAGATTGATATGAATAATGTATTCCTAATAACCTATTGCAAGGAACTCAAATCGATACCTTAATATGCAAATTGTGTTACTCCAAAATGGTTACTTTACAGGGCGGGCAAATAACTAAATGGTGGAATTGCCAAATTAGTAGCGTTGCTAATACTAACGTGGCAGTTACCAATTTTTCTTGAGGTGGTTTTTAGGGCATTTGTAGTAATGTTGGACTCGCCCAATTTACCTAGCACGTGTATTGGAATAGTGATAACAAAATGCCATCACCAAGTCATTTTGTCAAAAAATGGAGTTACACAATTTGCGTATTAAGGTATCGAAATAGCGAATGCTAAAATTCTTATGAATATAATCGTACGGAGTGAATTTACAGATTTAATAACGTCATTAGAATCAAAGATAAAATATTTTTGAATAAAAAAATATGTCGTGTTGCAGAAACGATTTATTATTTGTGGTGCGCAGGATCAAAACATTTAAATTATTCTTTTGAAAGTAGATTAAGCCTAAATTTCGTTCGCGGGGCACCTATCGATCACCAAAATATCCTAATCTATACGATGTATCGCAATAGTAATAACATGACGGTAATCGGTAAAAAAAATGGAAATGGAAATTTTTTCATTTACAAATTATAAAACTGCGATGTACCTAGATAGGTACATTGGTGATTGGTGCCCTTATCTTCCCAAAAAATATTGGCGATGCCGCCCTGATGGTTTCATAGACATTATAATTTATAAGTTCCTGTCCAAACAACAAATATCGCGTTTCCAAGCTTTGTTAAGATAGGACAAATTAATTATAGTACCTATAAACACATGAATCCATGCATTTTTCTCCGAATATATCAAATTAATATCTTATACTTTACATACACAATAGAAGGTATATAAGAAAATAAAATTGTTTTTACTTTTAATTGTACCTACCTACACCAAAAGTGGCTCAATGCACCCACATAATAGATATTATTTTATTTTATTTTATTTTAATATTATCCACGCCCAAAGGGCTTTTACATTACATAATTAATGTATATAATAAGAAAAAAATCATTTTAAAAAATAGGTAGCAACTCATTCTGGTATATAACATATTTCAACATTTATAATTTAATTGAAATAAATCAAATGTAAATTGCTTTAAAAAATTTAATTTAAAATAAATAAGTAAAATATTAAATAAATAAAATGTAAATTGCTGTAATATGCGCCCATAATGCGCTACGGGCCTTTTTTTTAAAATTGTAGATGGTGATTTATATATATTTTTTATTATCATTATTATGTCCGTAATCAATTTTTAAAATATCGTAATCGCGATTTCCCGCTAAAGCAGGTCATTAATATGATTGGATCTAATGACCATGTTTTGAGCGCCTAAAGTAAAGGAGAAAAAAGTACATAGCCACTTCTCTGGTTCTACGCAACTACTATATAAATATTCTGTACGACCCTTTTTGTGCGCTTAGGAGACGGGTGCTTTTAAGGCATCCGTTTGCATCAATCCTTTTTTATAAACTCCGTTTTGAAAAAAAAATTTACGGGAATCTTTTGAATATTTTATTTTTCACAAAAAAAAAATCAAATATTCATTACTATTTACGCAAATTACGGAATTTGAAAATATAGGACATTTCCCTATTCGCAGCGCTTATGTCTTCTCTAAAAGATTTTTGTCAAAAGAACTTTTGACCCGATATCTGTTCATTATTTACTTGATTACAAATTATTACAATGTAATTATTAGGTACTATACAAACATAAAAAGTGCGTAAATTGTTTAGGCCGTAAATAAATGAATAAATGTGTATTTTCCCCAAGATGCGAGCACAGAAATATGGAAATGGCCCGACCTGCACGTGACAGCAGGGGGAAAGTTGTTCTGGATAGTAACGTGGCCGATCAATTTCGTTCTCTGGCTGTCCGTTCCCGACTGCAAGAAATATCCCAAATTCTTCTTCGTCACCTTCTTCATGTGCATCATCTGGATAGGCAGCACCTCGTACGTGGTCGCTTGGCTGATTACAGTTATTGGTAAATATGAAGTTATGCTAAGCTCCCAGGGCGCTCAATAATGACAATCATACAAAGTGATGAACTCGATCTCGATGTTTGTTTATGCTAAGCACCCTGGCCCGTATTACCGATAGGAAGGAACCTACAGGCAGACTGTTAAAAAACATTGCATAATTGTGACAGCTGGTAGATCCCCAACCAATCAAAGCACTTGGCATATTTAGAAACACTAAAAATAAAAATATCACGCTTAACTCAATTTTACTAAAATATGAATATTCAAAATATTACAGGTGATACAATTAACATTCCTGACTCAGTTATGGGCCTTACTTTCCTGGCTGCAGGCACAAGTGTCCCGGAGGCCGTGTCTTCAATTATTGTGACCAATCAAGGTATTTTGTTTTTATTTATATTCTAAAGATACACTTTGATCTCAAACGAAGAAGTCTTTTTGAGTAACGATGAGGAAACGTAACAATCGAAAACGTTAAAACTGGTTAGAAATTTCTTAAACCTAACTTATTTTCAACAAGTACAATAATTTATCCTACGTGTTTTGCTTACTTTGCATATGAATCTTAAGTTTTTTTCTAATAACTGTATTTTGGGTGACCTATAATTCACATTACGAATAAAATCACAGTAATGTTTTAATGTATTGTGAATTATTAATTCAGTATTATTCTCTCCAAATTTTGTCTGAATACCATTATTGGTTTCAAAGTTATTGAATTTTAGGATGAAAATGAGCCGTTCGCACCATAGTGCGTGGTGTAGCCTCAGTGCGTTGGGCTGCCATGCATGAGGTAGCGGGTTCGATGATTCCTGGTGGGGGTCAACATCAAATATTTATTAGAATATGATTTTCACATCAATATTTTTCAAATGTGATACCTCAGACTAGCGCTGAAGCGTAAGACTGATCATCTTGCCTTCATGTAACAAATTATCATGATTCACTTATGGACAAGGGAGAGTAGTAAATCATAAATGAAATGAAACTCGATGTACAAGCGGGAAACCAGTGAATCTACATAATATTTGCAGTCGAATTTGCAGTTTTTTTTATTTTATTTGACCCATAGTTTTCGAGAAAATTGAGTACGAAGTTGATAGTCAAATATCATTTATTTAGTCAAAATAATATTATCTATGAAGAAAACAAAATTTTAAAAAAACTTATTTTAATAAGAATTTGTGAATGTTGAATTTTACTTAATCTGGCATATTTATAAAAGCTTTTATGAGAAGAAAAAAACATTTTTTCAAGCTCAGATTAAAGTCATATTACACATTCGACTCCAAATATGGTGTAGATTCACCAGTTTTCGGGTTGTACTACGAGTTTTGTTACACCATGTATAGTCTCTTCTTTGTTAATATTTTCTCACAGTAGAATATATGGATTCCACAAATTATCTACAAGCAAAGTGATAGTTCGTCACACACCGCTCATACTTCTGATGTCAACTGTTGCTAATCAATTTTTCATATTAATTTTCTAGGCCACGGGTCTATGGGAATCAGCAGCTCTATTGGATCAAACACCTTCGATATTTTGCTCTGTCTTGGTCTTCCATGGATGATCAAATCCTTGTTCTACCCAACTGTACCTGGGGAAAACTGGGTAAATACAAATCAATATCTTTATTCTAACTTTTAAATAGATAACTGAATTAGCTTGTGGTCCCATGTTATAAAAATGGCTATAGTAGCCGCCAAAGTTTAGAAAAGCATTATATAAATTATTTTGGTTTTTACTCCTTAATTCATGTCGTATCACCATTCCCGTGGCAGAATTTTATTGTGATACACATGGTTGTAATGGAAAACAATGCACTTTTTTAACCAATAAAATATTTTGTTTGTAAAACTCAAAAGGTAAGAGAACTAGAAAATAATGCATGGTTCACTGTTAAGTCTCTGGGTTCACAATAATAATAATTGTCGATAGAATACCAATCAATTTGCTTACAAATAATAACGATCAGATTAAAACTTAAAACTTTAACCATGCCATACCATAACATGTAAATCATTTTTAAGCACTTTTATCAAGAACCAATTATTGAGCAAGCATCGAAATACTTACTCTTTTTTATTTCCTGCCAGCATCTGATGTAAATTAATTCAATTCTAGATAGCCAAGTACACTTCCACATTTATCATATTAACTTTTGAATGATTGTGATCTTTTTTTTGAGCCCGATATTTATTTCCAGCTATTTGATATATTTTTTAACAAATCTCTTTTTCCAGGTCAATATAAATTCTGCTGGCCTATCCTACAGTGCTATAACTCTTCTCTCCACACTACTTGGCTTGTACATTTCCTTCGCATGTAATAAATTCTTACTGGATTGGAAGATAGGCCTAACCTGCACTCTCATGTATGCAGCTTTCCTTGTCTTGGCTAGTCTTATTGAACTAAACGTCTTCTTCCCTGTAAACCTGCCGATATGCGCCCACTAACCGAACATAAACAAATTGATATCTTAATACTTTAATTTGATTTACTTATTTATGCTATTATTATTTGTCGTAAGTATGTATAAGAACTATTGAATAAATTAAAAAACACTGGATTTTAGTTTGATTTTGTTATTATTAAACAAAAGCAAAAGAGCACCAAAGATAAAAATTTAGAGGCATTGAGTAATGTATGAATGTAATTTTGTGAAATTTAATCACAATATTTTTTAAATATTCAACACCTTCACTGCCAACTCAGACAAAAAGTGGGGTTAGTTAGCAGTATGAAACTTCGCACACGCCTCTTGACTACAATGACTATTTTTTAATCCCCTTCTATTTCTTTGCACAATTTCATGCCAAGCATTTGTACATACCTTATATGGGTTAAAATAATTGATTAACTAAATAATAAAAGAATATAATTATTTAAAATTTATTAAGTATTTATACATATTGTAACACGCAAATAATAAAAACTTTGAATATAAAAGACTTACTTATTAAGGGCAGTAAAAATATTATAAATTGTCAAAAATATGTTAAGCTTAACAATAGTAAATTCAAAATTCTCTTTTAAACTCGATCGAGCCTTTTTCCAGACAAAGCATCACAATGAACAATATCCTTCCAGATACTCATAATACAAATCATTACTCTGCTAGGTGCATATTCTACAAAATGGATGACAATACCGACATTTAGACGACAAATACACAACACACGTAAACGGAAATAGTATAAAGTAATATAAATACATTGTAATTCAGGATTTAGTTTCATGGAAACTAGTAAAAATTCATTTCTGTTTTATTTCTAAGTAAATCTATACTTATTGCCATACCTAACAATAGAATGATGGAAGTAAATTTTAAAAATTATAAAATTTGTATTGGCACAGCTTGAAGATTTAATGACTGGTCATCTTTGAAGAATTGCAAAATAATCTTTGGCATTTACGAGTTTTACAATAACATCTAACAAATGCAAGTCTCTGGTTTTAAGAAAAATAAATAACAAAATTTCCATTTTCTTATTGAAACTTTGTGTATTATATTATACACATAAACCAAATTATTTACGGCTAAACATTCACACATAGTATTTGTATAATAAAAACATATCTTTGTATACCTATCTCAAATAGTAAATGAATGATTGTTTGCAACTTAATGGCAAGTATTAGTAATAAGAACAACTTACTGAACAGGTGAAAAAATTATATTTTGGCTGCCATATAATATGAGTGTTTTGGTTCAGCAGAGTAACCCTATGTGCTATAAATAGTCTGTAGCATCCTCCTCGGTTCATGTAGACTTTTTTTCATAGAAAATATTTTTTATCTGGTGATTGATAAAATTTTTGACAATAAACATCTTTTACAATGATAAAGATTTTATAAAAATATTTTACAAGATTTGTTCAATGACAGTTTTTACAATTTTTGAGACAAAGGTCTTTCTGATGTTCAAAAAGAAGAATTGGTGCCACATAAATATACATCTAGGTATTGTAGAATTTAATGTAGCCATAAACTTTTGACCTTTTTGACTAAAATTCACTTACTGTAATTAGAGAGAAGTGGATTACTTATAAAATAATGGTATCTGTATTGCGTAAGATATTTTTCTACCACATACTGCGGGCGAACAGAACTACAGAATGAGTATAAAGAAACTACTAGCAAAAAGGTAATTAATAATTTAGTCAAACTATTTTCAGTTACAGAAACAATATATTTTCTCAATCCAACGGGTGCAAAAATTGGATAAAAATTACTAAGCCGTTTATGATATTTGGGATGGAAATTCTTAAGTTTTGTTTTGACTTTCCTGAAAACCTACACTTTTTGACTTCCTTTTCTTTCGCCCACAGAAAATAATATTTTTCAAACAACCTTCAAAATGATTAGCCTAACTTAGAGCTATAATGTCGTTTTAAATGCAAATTTATTTTAAGGCACTACGTATTGCTATAAATTTTTATGATATGTAATAAAAACATTCATTCTTTTTTATTTTTAAGGCAGATTTTTTATCCAAGTGGTAATAATCACTTTTTAATAAAAATGATGATATTTTTAACCACTTGCTTAGGTAATTAATTAATGAAAGAGTGGAATCTGAAAATTTTCGTTTTGAAAACTATGAAGTTAACAAAAGTTATAAGGAGTGTGCAGTTTACCAGAGCTGGTTAGCTAATTTTCCGAAAGAGTTTTATATTTCAGTTAGGGAAGCGCATAGCATTTCAATAAAAGCAATATTCGCTACTAAGTTTTTGAAACTATTTTTCATGCATAAAACATACAAATAATGGTGAATCAACTGGTGAAAACATGCCATGGAAAATTTTTCAATTAAATTAATGATTTTTAAATAAGATCATTTGGTAAAAAAGCATATTTCATTTTACGCTCAAATTATTTCATTAATTTTATAGCAACAGAATATTACTCCTCAGTTGGTTCAAGTTTTATTCTTTTGAAGCAGCCATAGGGCAAAACATCAAAAATATTCTTGACATTTTCTACTTGTAATTCCAACATTTTGGCTTCATCTCTATAGTCCTTCAACAACCTGTAATAATAAAAATAGCATGTTTTCTTTAAATGAATTTAGGGATAATACATGGAGTAACAAAACTCGTAGTACAACCCGAAAACTGGTGAATCTACATCATATTTGGAGTCAAATGTGTAATATGACTTTTGATTATGATCTTAAAAAAAAAAAAAATCTTCTCGTAAAAGCTTTCAAAGTACCGCAGATTAAGTAAAATTGCACAAATTCTTATTAAAATTCTGGTTTTCCTTTTGTTTTCTTTATGCATAGTATTAATTTGACTAAATAATTTATATTCGATAACAATTTGTGAAAATTTCTCGAAAAAAAATCAACTTCTTACTCAATTTTCTCAAAAACTACGGCTCAAAAAAAAAAAATGTATTCTACAAAATCGACTCCAAATATGATGTAGATTCGCTGGTTTCCCGCTTGTACGAGTTTTGTTACAGGGTGGATAGAAATGATTTTAAATTTCGTATTTAATAAAATTATTATACATACCTCTCATGAGACTTGCTTGCTTCTTGAAGAGCTTGTATATGTTTGCTTAGGTTTGCCCTCTTCAATTCAGATTCAGCCTCCTTCAAATGTGATGCTACCATAGAAGTAAAAATTAGTAAACCTTTTATAATTTTAAAGTTTTGTAAGTTAGACCTAACGCACACTTTATGTGGTCATAGAGAAATATTATAAAGACTCCGACGTCAACATACAATTTTGTTTCACAGCCAAGTGGGAAAAATCCATACAACATTTGTCACAAACGATCATAATGATCTGGTCAATTGGAGTGCACTCTTCATATTAGAATCAACAGAATGTTCTCTATAATACAGACTTTTTTTCTAGTGTATACATAAAAAAATCATTTATTTTATTCAGTGTGTATTTTTAAAATAAAATATTTTATCTTACCCAAAGTATCCAGAGTGTGATTTTGAAGTATTGGAAGATTTTTGAGTTCGTCTATTATAGTATTCACCTCGTTAAGTGCTTTATTAACGATATTTTCTGCTTCCAAAGCATCAGTTTTAGCTTGACCAACCTATTAAGGTAACAAAGTAAATGTAATTAAAAAAGATAATCGTTTAAGTGATGTTGCAAGATCAATAAAACTGGCAACATTCATTAAAAAATAAAATTCGATTGAATAAATTTAGTTTTAAAATCTAGTTTTTGTAGTAGTTTGCTTAAGTCATTGGTTGATTTTTTCTAAAGCCCGAACTCACCTTAGTTTTTGCATCCAGAGTCAATACAGCATCATCATCAGCTCTCTGTTCAAGAATCTTAATTTGTCGGGCGGTTTCCGCAACACGACCTATAAAACAAAATAATCATTACTATTCAATGAAAAATTTAATAAAGAGCTGATTTTTAAATTGAGCGATACATGTTTTATCAATTCATTTCAGAAATATTTAAAAAAAAGAATCATTGTAAAATTTGTCAGTTGGTGAGTAGTGTCATATTTAGGGGTTGTTTAACCATCTCCGTTTAAAACCTGATTATCGCAAATGACGTACTAAATTGCAACAATACATTTCACCACCTCTGATTATCACAAAAATAATGTAAATCCTCCAAAAACGTCACTAAAGTTAGTCAGAGGTTTATCCTCCTTTTAAATTGCATTTAAATAAGGTGTCGCATTTTGTATTATTGTCTACTCGACTCAAATTTTTAATGCATTCATTGGCGGTTAAAATGTAAATATTATAGTGATTATTAAATATTGATTGGTATCATATTAAAAAAACATAATAAAACTCAATTGCAGCTAGCACAAGGAATCAACATCTTGAAACCATTAACTACACTGCTGCACTGTTGCCAGATGAAAGTGCTGGTTAACTAATCGGAAGATAGATTTTTCATTATTTTTGTGGTAGAATCGATTCGATGTAAATATCCTTTTAATCTAGTAGTAAATTGCAACAAACATTGCTAACCAGATTTTAAACGAAGATTGTAAAACTAAATCTGAAATTTACTTTATAATTTTGTCATTTCCCTCAAAGCTAAAGCGACATGAAATTTAGTCAGAATCTAAATTACTACAGTACTAAAAATATAACATGACCAACCTGAAAGTTGTTTGGCTTCATCGTGCAACATTCCAGCATCAGCGAGAGTTGCGGATGCTTTTCCTCGAATAGAATGTGCTTCCTATAATTTAAGAAATTTAATTAATACTAAAACTATCTTTATAAGAAGCAGGATATAAAAATGTACAAGTGAAAACAGTATTTTCCTGCATTATTATTAAGTAGACACACTGGCCACGCCATGCACAACAATTTTAATTTTTTTCCCAGGTCCCTTGAAAAATACTCGATTGATTGATCAGATAATTTACCGATTGCCATCAGATACGTGTTATATATGCGTATATCTACATGTATACGTTGGTAATCACTGCACTGGATAAAATTTTGTGACAAGTTCATTGATTCTACATCTGTCTATTTAAATTTAAAAACGTAATCTCCATTTTCCATTCATTCATATCTCAAAAGCTTGATTTCATGCAGCTCCTCGACGGCTTGTGCAGAATTTAAATATGTCTAACATCGTCCACCGTGTGCAATCTAATCAACAACTGCACATCTCTCTCTTCGCGCGCTCTAAATACGTATCTTTCACTTATTCCCTCCCCCTTTCAATATTTCAACACTGCAGTTTTTAGATAGGTTCCAGATTATTTTCTAAATACCACTTACACTCAGAGGCTGTTGCGGCATATTTGTGCTTGAGCATCTTCAGCCAGTGTTCTATGCTTGCCACTTTTAGCATTTACATGCTCAGCAGCTTTCAGATGCCACCCTTGTTCAACATTGCTACTGTACATATCGTCGCCACACACTTCAATCTTAAATTATCTTCTTATTTGTCGCGGCGATAGATGTCCAGAGCGTTTTCAGCATCATTTCGGGATGTTTCTGACTTTGGTTATGGAATTACTGAAAATATTAATGTTATTACCTACATATGTCGTATATATCTCCGTCGCTACAAAAGGGCTCACGTCACTCCGCGCGCCCTCTACCCTGAGATATTTTCGTTGACACATTCCCAGTCTTTTGCCTTGCATGGTCAGTTATCTAAAAATAATCACATCCCGTTTTAAACAACACTTTAATCAAAATTATATGATGTGATGTACTTACTTTTCAGAGTGTCGTTAATTTCTTGTGCTCTCTCTAACGTAGTATTACACTGTTTGACAGCATGCGTCGCTTGTGTATGGATTAAGTCTAGCTGCGTTAGCTGATACTGTAAAGCTGCCTGTTGCTCTGTTACCCGCTCCAGCAATGGCCTTAGATTCTTCGGCATCAGCTCGCTCAAATGGTATGAGCATTTTGTTCGTTATCTGATCATTAGTTTTTCGACTTTGTCGTTGATTACTTTTGCCTTTACAAACAAAAAAAACATTAGGAAGTGATTAAATAGGGGGTCAGTAATATTATAGCCATTTATAAATGTATTATAGCTTGATAAAAATTCCGACTTGGACTTCAAATCAGTTTAAAATATTTCTTCTGACTTTTTGCTCCAAAAATTAATATCAGGAAGCGTATCTACTGAGCTATCTGACATGGTCGATTCCAAATTGATTTTTACTCTGACAAAGTAAAGATTTATATATAATTGTGAACTTAAACTCGTTATCAATCCTATCATTTTTTAACATTCTCTAATAAAGCCAGTACTTACGTTAATATATATATATTTGCATGAGAAAAATAGGTGATTCGTGTTTTAATGGCAGCGGATACGCCTTATCTTCCTACTTATTGAGATTCATGATTGGGCACTAAGAATCCAGAAACCTAACTATCCATCTGCGTCCACAGAATTTCATTTTTTGGCTCTGTACTAACCTCTCCTGGGCATATATCCTCTGCATGTGTTATAATTTTTCTTGGTATCAATCTTCGGAAACTTGATGTGGAATTGACTTTAGCCATAAAATATTCCAACGCATCATCATAAGCTGAATGATGACACGTCTTAAAAGATTCAGTTGGCCATTCGTTGATACATTTCCAAGTTTGCTCTCTTAGCAGCTACTTATTTCGTCCTCGGCCAATTGGTCGGCAGTTCAAGAACTATAAAAATATTATATTCATTACATAATATATATATGCTATTTGTAATATTCTGTATGTACTTAAATTTCATATTCATTTGATAGTATTTCACATTTCTGTTACTTCTTAGTTTGTAGGTAAATTCTCCTATAAGTATTTTTATAATTGTTGATGCGCCGGACTAGAATTTTTTGGTTGAGTGATTATATAGAAAAGAATCTCTTAAATTATGTTATAACTTTTTTTATTAGTTATCTAAACCATATAACCCATAAGGTTTATCGGGACAATTTTTTGTAGGAAAACTTTATTAGTGAATACTAATGTAAAACACAGTTATTTTTACTGTCTATTTTTAAACTACTGTAGTACTTATACACTCATCCTTAGCCTCGTGACACAAAAATTGCTTGATCATAAATATACCTATATTAACATTGAAAATATTATTCGAGTTTTGGGTACAATATGACGGCTGTTTTTTTTACCGGCTGACTGCGGTTCTAAAACAGTAAAAAGTTGGGATTCGCGAATGTTTTTTCTGCAGATTAGCTTTTATATGTAAATTGATATTTTTTAATAATTAATTAACAGTATTCAAATATTAAGAGTGTGTGCATGATCAGCATCTGAAAAAGTCTTCTCATCATGCAGTCAAGTCAGTCAGTGCTGTTTGTTTAAGAGGATAAATTCAAAACAGATATCTTATCAAAATATAATTGGCTGACCTGATTTTGGGTTGCTGTGCGTAACGACCGTCTCTTTAATTGTTTTATTGACTTGGGTTGAGACGATTGAAGGCAGTGTCATCGATCTGTTTCTATGTTGTGAGCTTCCTTTTTCAAGCTTTCTCGAGTATGACATACGAGACTTCTGCGCTATCTCTGACTTTTGTGTGGATTGTTGGCCAAATTGTTCAGAACGATTCTGAGCCTTTGACCAGTAGGAGCGGCGCCCCATCTATATTTCCACCCAATTTTAATCTAGAGCAATTCTGAAATACGCTAAGACATGATATTAAGTAGACTAACTAATGAAAATTAACGTTATTTCCGCGTTCAAAAATAGGCTGATTCTGCTATCTTTGCTTTGCTAACTAATCTTACGTTCTTAATTTTTTTACATTTAACAGCGTACAGAAAAAATCTATAAATCAAAAGGTATTTAAGATCTAAAATGATAAGTGATATTTTTAAATTTATTATTTGTATTTTGCTATAACGAATATAAGTTGTATTTTTGAATAACATTTTGATATGATATACAATTAATTGTAGACAATATTACTGGACTTATACCCAGGCGACATTATTATGAACAGGCGAATTGGGGAATGAATTATTGTTACATACGTCAAGTGCCCCCCCCACACCACTTTAACCCGGCCATGACAGGTCATAAGCCCTGTAAAACGCCTAGATAACCTCTTTCGTTTCCAAGAGATTCTCTGTCTCTGTATTGAGATATCAATAATACAAGTGTCGTATTGATTAAAAATATGCTAATTTTTTGCATTTCTTGGGCTAGTGCACCTTTATAGATACAAATAATGAAGAGTCACACAACCACTGCACATCAGATAGAGGGAAATTGATCACTGTATCAATCAAATTTAAGTACATTTATAATGGACATGGAAAGAATTTGTCAGAGTGGTGCGTACATGCAAGGCTAAAGTTATTGAGTATATTTTTTCAATTTCGCTACTTCATACTTACCAATCCCTATAGTGCAGACTTTGTGAATCAATCAAAATATTACAATGTACCATTATTTTTTTAAAAAAATCATCAAAATTATTCAGAATTATTTTTCATTTAGTCCTAAAGGAGTGGTAACTCCAAAACTCATCAATAATTTATTAAAAATAGTTGTTTTAAACATGTTTCTATTATGTATTTCATAATAATGATGGAAAATTAAAAATATTGTTAAATAGCAATATTTTTACTTACATCTAGTTCTTTTCTAGATGCTTCAATTAGTTCCTTAGATATAGTAATATTTGTAGAGCCATCTTTGGCAAAGTCTCTAGCATCTCTTGTAGCTTTATCAACATCTGCCAACACCTCCCTAAAACAAAGAATTTATTTAACAATAGTTTTTAAAAACATGTGAGAATAAGTAGCTATTTGGTATATGAAGTATATTGAAGAAAAATATCAAAACAAAATAATTATAGTATGTAGCCAATACAAAAAAACTTACAACTCATTCCCTGTAAAATTTTTCATAAAAATGTAACTTTCACTAACCT
This sequence comes from Micrasema minimum, assembly GCA_022494985.1. NCBI lineage: Eukaryota > Metazoa > Arthropoda > Insecta > Trichoptera > Brachycentridae > Micrasema > Micrasema minimum. The sequence goes on along the minus strand of JAGVSP010000046.1, from coordinate 168,983 downwards.
GATATGGTCCAATCGTTTGTTGGAATCGTCTAATCTATCTGCTAGGGACTTTCCTCCGCCAGTGGCTCCAGAACCATCCTTAGCTTTATTCGATAAGCTGTTAATTTCGTCTTTCATTTTCTGGCGGACAATACCAAAAAATACAGAATTCAATAAAATGAAAGTAAATGGGAATGGGAATTCAAGACGCAGAACTATTGCCTAGTTGAAAACTTGGATGTGTGCATTCACACTTAATGATTTTGTACAACATAGAGAAAGATATTGAAATTCTGTCATGAAATAATTAATTAATTAATCTTGTCCATTTTGCTTTGTTTTGATATTCACAAAACGTAAATAGACCTGTACATAATATGGTGGTTTGGTACTTGACTATGTTTTTCAGTAGTTAGGTATACTGATGAGATGAACTTTGGAAATGATCAACTCAAGTGTACAACATATTTAGATAGTTAAGAACTTTAATGCAAACCAAAACTAAAAAATGTGTAGATTGGAAGATTAGATAGAGAAAATTACCAATAAAGCAAAGAAATTATTTTGGCTTTTTTATGAATTACTTTGCTCTTCAGATTTTCATATATCAGGTGTTTGATAATGCCCTAACAAAGCGAAAAAGCTGTCACAAAATAAATAAATTATAAAAAATAGAACCAGAAATCTAGTTTGATTTAAATTATAATATTATGGAGTTCCATAAAGTAAATGCCAAGTCAATAATTGGTACAGAAATGTTAAGAATGTTTCATCTTCTTTCTTACAGTGGCAATACAAAAGGAATGGAATGGATCACTAGGGCTCCTTGTTTTAATTTTACCTGCTCAAGTTCTCGTAGTTTCGTCCTGTGTATGTTGACAGCATCCTGAACTAAGTTATAACAGTCGGGACAATCAATACAACCCTTTTGTCTATCATGTTTGTTTTCTTTGCACCTAAAACAACAGACAAAATATAAAAAAATTTAAATTCTTATAGATTGTTAAAAAGTTTCAAACGCTAGTAGAAACATCAATAGATGTGCTGAATACCAGACTCTTATACTTGCATGCTTCGTTTAAATACATTTCAAGCCTTTAAACTCTTTCATTCTTAAGCCCGCTATATACGGGACAGTTTACTACACAGTTTCCTGTGCAGTCTGAAAACGGTCCCGTATAAAGCTAAAACTGGATGAAAAACTGTGTGCTAGTGTCAGATTCTCACTGTGCGCTAATTCCACACATTTTTTCTCACTGTTTCGGCGCGCGCATCACCCGCGGCGATTACGACATTATAATATGTATAATATTCAATAGTATCGGTAATATTACAAATAAACTTTGATAAACTTTTACTATGGAAAATATGAATATAATGTAATAAATAATATGAACTGAAATCCTAGATCGAAATTCAAAATATCGAATAACGACTATTTGACAGATGAGTAATGTTGCCAAATTGTAAAATCGGTAGAAGTTCCTAAAGTTATTCATAATATGTTGAATTTATCTGCGCCTATAATTGCATAAAATAAATGCTTTAAAATTAAAATGACTCCAAAATCGGTAAATTGGTAGTACATTTTCAGTAGATTTGATAAATCTCCACAAAATCGATAGATCTGCAAAAAATCGATAAGATAGGCGACGATAGAGATTATTAGTATGGCAACATTTATGGCAGTCCGACTGTGTCTACTGTTTGTTTAGATTTTAGATGGTCCGACTGTCGCGTTCTGCGCATGCCTACAGACAGTAAACTGTGCCGTGTAAAGGTAAAATTTACACCGCGCAGGTTTTATTGGTCAGAAAACGGTACAAGAAACTGTGTAGTTTTCTGAACAAGAAACTGCACAGTAAACTGTCCCGTATAAAGTGGGCTTTAGTCTAATATTTAAATAACTGTCAAGAGCATCAACAAAAATACTTGAACCACAAAATTTATATACAACAAAGAAAAGATGTCCAGAGGGGATTATGGATATCAACACATTTACTAAACGGCTTATCATTGGCTGTGTTAAGTGGCCACTCGATTCCACACAAATGTTATTTTTTAATTATTTTAAAATAAGTTCATCCCATATTATTGGTTCACTGTTTTCTCTTTCATTGAGGCATTTAAGTTGATGGCATGCAACCTTGCAAACACTTTTATTTATACAGAATGCTTCATTTTCGGAGTCTTTAAATTTGAGTAAGTACATAAAATGTGTATTAAACAAACCTGTCACACCGGCGTCCCTCTACATTATCGAAGCACGGGCACTGTCCTGTTGCATCGCACTGTAGCCCCTGGGAGCCGATTTGGTCACACATACACTGTTGGCAACCCTCTGATGAAAATCCGTACTGGTATGCCATACACAAATCGCATTTCAACCTAGAATTTAATTAGGTATATCATAACCATTTTAAAAAAATAATCGATAAATGTACAAACCAAAGTCTACTAGAACTTTTAAACTTTCGTTTTTAAAAAAAATAATTAACTTGGCTCTCCAAAATTACAAAATTATTTTTAAATTAAGAAATCTACATCTCAAAGGTCTTATTATCAATTATTGTCCCTGTCCCAAAACATGTTTTACTTGGAATTATAACTCTTTTGTATTTACTACGAAATGTCTGAATTATGTATCTAGCCAAAAGAACTTACCCAGTCACTCCTGGTTTGCAGCTACATGCTCCTGAATACGGGTGGCAGGTTTTATCCTTGGATCCCTCAGGATTGCAATCGCAGTTCTTGCATCCTGTGGGGCTGATGTCGTAGAATCCGTCTTCACAGATATCGCAAGCTGCACCGGTCACATGGTCAGCGCATGTGCACTGTCCGTTAATAGGGTCACAGAGTGGGACTCCCGACTCTGAGCATAATGCACCTGCTCCGTCGCATTGGCAACGCTTGCAATCTCCCTTGCGAACTGCTAATGCATCTCCGTAGTGACCTAATAACAGATTCTAACTGAGTGTCTGAAGTCTTGCCAACTTGTCCACTTCTTTCTTCAGCCCACTTTTTTTATCCTGGGTTGGAGGTTAGTGGCTCTCGAATTATACCATACCATACCATTTGAAATTTAAATAATACATGTAACCTGCTGTAAGAATTTGTTGATAAAGCAATCCAAATTACATACCCAATCTTGAATCAAAATTAAGGACATGACATAGCATAAGAAGATTACCAGGTAAACATTGATCGCAGTGTGATCCAGCCGTGTTGTATATGCACTTGAGGCACTCTCCTGTTGTTCTGTTGCAGTTACCAACTGCATTTAGGTCGATATTCAAATTGCAGTCACAAGGTTTGCAGATCTGCACTGGGCCAAACAAGCCAGTTGGATCTCCATAGTACCCATCCGAACAGAGGTCACATTTCATCCCTTGAAAAACAAAAATATTTTGACTACTTATAGTGAAATGAGATTTTCAACAGACTCTAAATTTTGGCGTTTATTCTAGTTTCAGTCAAAACTTTGCAATGTGAGAATGCAAGTGTCAATTTTTTTTTATCTGAATGAGCTCTACAGTGATACGCTATAATACTCCTTTCCCAACAAAAAAAATTGTAGATGAGACACTACTTGCATTCATATACTGTTAATAAGAAACAATATAATTTCTTTCCAAGTATTTGAAAACAGCCCCGAGTAAGTATAAAAACCCCATCGTGTCTTGTTCATTTATTTGAGTTTTATCACATAAGGAGAAAACACGCATACCAATATAATAAGAAATGGCGGTTCAAAATAATATGTATTTAAATTACTACTTTACCTGAGTAGCCGGTTGGGCATTCTGTACAAACTATTGTAGAGTCAGCCATTTGGATGCACGGTCCATTATTGGGGCAAGGGCATTGAGTGCAATCGTAGGATGTACCAAGAAGTGCATTGCCATAGAAGCCACGAGCGCATCGCTCGCAGTTGTCTCCGTGTGTGTTGTGTTTGCAAATACAACGACCTGTAAGATGAATATTTAAAAATTTAAGAGATATCCTTATTTTTGGTTTAAAATACTGTAATATGCCCCTAAAAATTATTGTTCATGCATATCATAAAATAAAGCAAAACTTTTGGATCAAGAGATGATAAATCTCGAAATTTAGTTCAATACTCTTATTTAGACAATATAATATTATACAAGTCGGTGAAATATATCGCATGTAAGCGCGTATACGATGGCTACTCTTAATATCTCATTTAATTTAGTATTTAATGTCACATAAATGTCATTAATACAATATATTTTACTGACACATATATTATTTATTTCTTTATTTATTTGACGGGATAACATATAGCTTATATTACATAATGGAGAATTAAATAGTGTTTAATAAAAAGTAAAGCAAGTTATATATTTCCGCTAATATAATAATTATGTTTAGAGAGTTTGTAATGTTCGATATATTGAATGTAAGAATGAGTGTGTAAGAGTGTAAAGCGCACTTTATGTGAGACAGAAAACTGTACAGTTTCTTGAGCAGTTTGCAAACTGTCCCGAATAAAGTGAAAACTATACGAAATATTGAATGGTCGGCGTGACGTTTGGCTGACTTGCGCCTCGATTCTGTAAGTGTTTTTAAACTACTGCGCATACGATTTTGTACTGAATTCGTATGCGCAGAAGTGTCTAAAACCTTAGAGAATCGCACCGCTGACAGTTAATGATTTTTATGTAAAAAGGTAAGTAGATATTAATATATTTATTTCATTACGATTTACGATTTAAATTCTTTACCAAAATATTTTGTCTTTTTTCTGCTCTGTTACGATTATGAGTAATATATTGAGGCGACCCAAATCGGTGATGAAAATTCACGAATGCTACGTACGTTGTGCTCAAAAGTCGACAATATGCAAACATGAAAATAAGTTACCTGTCTCAGAGTCGCAGATATCAGCATGCGAATTACAGTCGCAAGGTACGCATGGCTTAAATGGGCCACCCCGGGCCGGATTGTGCCGATATCCTGGGGCACAGGATTCACAGAACTGGCCAACGTATCCCTTGGGACAGGAGCACATCTCCAGCCAGTGGGCGGCCGGCCAAAACCCGCCCCGCCCAGCGCTTTCCAGCCTGACGCTGTCCAAGTAGCCCGTGCCTTGGTTGTTGTATGTGCCGCGTATCCTGATGGAGGTCAGGTTGGATAGAATGGACATGAAGGCCCGCGCTGACACCTTTGGACTCCATCCGTAGCTTGAGTGCTCGTGTAGACGGAAACTGTACTCTTTGCACTAAAATTATAATAACCATCAATTTTGTTATATTGGCGTAGTTGCTTAACTATACCTACAGATTGACTGCCGCTGAGAAAACAGTAAGGTTTTGGCAATACCGATTTTTTTCCTGTGTAAAATAGCTTTAATGGTATTTATTTATGATTTTTTAAATATAGAAGTTCGTTATATGGAAATCACTGTATGTACTTTAATGATGAAGATCTTTCAATTGAAGATTTTTGTTCATATTTCAGTACTCAAACTTACCTCAATACTAGGGACCTTATTATCCTGTCCAAATATGGGAATGGCAACATAAGTGCCAGCTCCCTCCAGAATTACATCAGAATTCGAAGGGTAGCCAGATTCTTGTGCAATACACAAAGTAAAGTTCAAAAAGTGGTTATATGATGCCCTTTGATCCCCAAGGTACAGTTCTGGTGCCAAGAAATATATCTGATCATTGTTCACAGAATTGACACCTGGAAAAATTTATTCAATCTTATAAAAAGGGTGTTAATATATGCATACTTTTTTGTTCTTATTTATGGGGCTGAAATGTTATCTTTAACTTTTCAATCAGCCAATAACTTCTGTGTAGGGCAAAGAGCAATGGAAATTAACATGCTCGACATAAGTTCATGCATTAGAGACCCCCTGTATTTAAAATCGAATTTCTTCTATGAAAATTGTCATATTTCTATACAATTTTACACTATTTTAATAACAAACATAATATTAAAGTAAAATTCTTAGTAAAACATTAAAATTTTCATATAAAAAAGTCAATTGCCCCAAAACGTGATGAGATAAATGTGGAAAGCTGCGTAACAACCAAGAATAGAGGCACTGATATGCTATTCACACAATTTGAAGAAAAATGGACAAAAAAAATTGGCTATAATAGATTTTGTCACATTAATGAAATCAACCGATTCATACTAGGATTGTTTTGTGAAATTTACAACAGCAGTTGTAAAATGCACCAAAAAATTTAAACATTATAAGAACCTAAATGAAAATAGTACGTGATGTAGGTACATTGGAATTGTGAATGTTGCCTGTGCCAAGTGCCATATATTTTTATTTACATATTAGTATATTAATTGAATGTTATAATGGGCATGTACACCAAAGTTTTCTATGAATGCAAAAACTAAACTAAACATCGGTGCAATCCATTTGTAAATCAGGTAATTAATAAGCAAGATATAATAATTAAAATATAGGGTTTTTACATGCAATTGGTGACGTCACCATCGCATTTCATTTCATTTCATCGCGACCTTTACAAAACTCAAATCGAATCTCGCTTGTTAATTATCTGATTTACAAACGGTTTGCACTGATGCTGTTGGTTTTCTGAGTTTTTTATATTTTTCTGCATCCACAGAAAAATTCAATTCGGAATATAACCTCATTTTGCTTATTTCATTAGTGTTTTAGCTCTCTAGCTATAGGTTAGCGCCCGTTACATGTATAGATCGGACCTGACGCCAGTCTGATCTGTTGACAAAGGCAAATGTATGTTGTGTAAAAGAATGGCGTTCCGATCCGTCTGGTTTACATCTAAAAGCGACAATGAAATTTCTGTTGTAAATAAATTACTCACCAATATTTTTATTTGCTTTATTGTACTTGATACCAACATTTTGTCGTTGACCATTCTGTGCTATCCATTTCTCATTGTTTCTTGCAAAGTTGGATTCAAAGGTAACCTTTGAATACCCAGGGGCTGTTTGGCACTCAGCTGAATGTCCATAACAGAAGCAAGGTGTGCAACCAAATTCATTTTCATGGTCCAAATTGAAGAATCCAGGTTTACATCTAAAAAAATATATTTTAATTATTAGACATCAAATCTGTTTGTTCATTTTACTTACTTTCAAACAAGACTAAGATCGTAATTAAGATGTAACAAATTAAAGCAAAATGCAAGATTGAGACAAGCATTATTGCCAAAATTCAAAAAAGTCTTTACGATGGTCCGGTCATGTGGAGCTACTGAACGATGAAAGAATGACTAAAAGAATTTTATAATGCGAGTGTGTCTGTGTTTAGAAGTTTAGGAAGGCCGAGAAAGACAAGGCTTCTTTAAAAGTACAAGTACATAAAAGTAGGCATGTGAAGTCAGAATGAGATCAAAGGTGAGCGTGTATGAATGTGGAAGAAGCAAAAGAAGTGTGTCAAGATAGAGTGGTGTAGCGTTCTATCCCCTCTGCCTACACACTCGAAGAAATGATGTGACATGATGGATGTCCGTTGACTCTGGTCAATTGTATACGTAGATATTTAGATTTCAGAGGGACTTATTTATAAGAACTAAGGACTAATATATTTTAAAAAAGGGAATCGGGACATGCTCCATTTAGATACTTATAACTTATAATTAGTATAAAAATAAATCTTCTAGGTCCATAATCCAGTGAGGCAACCGGGAGATATGTTAGTTTGGACAAAAGGCCGCCCACATCTCCTCTTAATTTTATTGATAATGCTCATCTCAACCTTGCATTCTGCCCGGATTTCGGCCTGCTTTAAATGAGATAATACCTTATTTAAGTCAGTTGTCTTGGTTAGATCTAGGTTACTAGATAAGTTAAGTGTTTAACTTCTGCTGTACTTTGTCGGCAAGGAGCACAATTTATTAATTATTCATTTGGTTTTACCAAAGGTTACATTTATTTATCTCAGATTAAAAATAATTAGATTGGCTGTCAATATTGTTACATTACATGAAATACTTGCAGATTTCAAATTATAAAATGAATAATGATTATGAAATTAAACAACTTTTGTTTTAAACTACTTTTTTAAAGATAAAAAAAAGTAGTTTAAAACAAAAGTTGTTTAATTTCATAATTATGGAAAACTACAAAGTGAGTGCTACAAACATTGAGTTAATGTTGAATAATGATTTTTCAGATGCACGAATGTCCACTCGGGAGTTTCGCAGTCTCATCGTGAAACACGATGTATATGTATGTCTAGCTTCTGTGTTTCACTTACTCTCGACAACGTTTGCCTTCCACGTGATCCTTGCACTGACAGATTCCCGTATTGGCGTCGCAATGAGATTGTTGTTGTAAAGAGCCGGCTTCGTTGCATCCGCAGGATTTGCATCCAGATGAGGTGAACTCATAATGGTTTGGTGCACATCTGTCGCACTTGTCTCCGGTCACTCCAGGCTTGCACTGACACATACCTGCACTGTTGCACTGCAGTGACCTGGATCCTGTGAAAATAAATTGATAATCAATATTTAAAATTTCACTTATGTAACTAACTATACCATCACGCCATTTCTCTGAAGGGCTAAGGAGAGTGGATAGAATTCAACTTCACTCTGTCCTGGAAATCTTCCATTGCTGCCTCCACATTCATACATATTCAACTTCTCTCTGTCCTGGAAAACTTCTATTGCTACCTCCACATCCATACATCTTCACATGCACGCATGTGCAAATAAAATACAAATATTCAAAGAAAAAAAAAGAAAAGTCCATCTAGATAGAAAACATAGTTTTCACATATGTGCGTAGATTTTCACAGTCATTGTTGATTCTATTTGCTTTGTTTTTTGGGATTATCCATGTTTTTTTTTGTCTTCTCTGACGTTTCGGCCACCATTGCAGGCGCCATCTTCAGGGTGAAGTATGTATGATGTAAAATGTGGTGTGTTTATGTACTAACACAAACCAAAAAACTACAACACACACATAATTAAACAGGCTATCGAAATACACAAACATCCAAACAACATTAACATAGATGACGCACTTAAACTCAAACACACATGGTTTCCAGTATTACATGCGAACACCAAAATAACTACTGCCGACTGCGACACGGTACAAATTCCAAGCCACCACATCTTACATCATGCATACTTCACCCTGAAGATGGCGCCTGCAACGGCAACGGCGGAAACGTCGGAGAAGACAAGAAACAAAGCAAATATAACAGTTTTCACATTTTTCAAGTTTCTTTTTTTTTTCGGAAATAAATTGGTGATCAATATTATTTTACAACTTGACATCTCAACAGAGACGAGAGAAACTTGGAAGGGAATATGGATATCTAGGCGTTTACAGGGCTAATACATCAAGTGGCCACTTAACCCAGCCAATGACAGGTCATAAGCCCTGTAAACGCCTAGATATCCATATTCCCTTCCAAGTTTCTCGTCTCTGTTGAGATGTCAAGTTGTAATTATTAGCCCGTAATGGGTGAAATCCAGTTTTTGTCTACAAGTATTTGGACACACTCAAAATGTTGTTTATAATATTATTTTATGTCGTATGTGTAGGAAAAAGGATTTATGTTTTTAAATACTGTATTTACATAATTACTTTACACTACCTTATTTCACAAAAATTTAAAAAACAAATTTATTGGGTTGTTTGGGCATTAGAAACTGGAGTGAAGCTAACTAGACAGATGCAAGTGGAGACAATTTGTATAAAGACCTCCAATGGGTTGATGATGATAAATAAAAAGGTAGGTACAGATTATGTTTTTCTGGGCTTTGTGTTGCCTGTATTCTGAAGGGTGTGAAAGCTTACGAACTTTAATGAAAATGGCGGTACTAATAATGATAATGATAATGATGATGACTATGGTAATAATGATGAAGATGATAAAAATAATAATATTGATGAAATACCTGTCGGGTTACAACCGCACGGCACGCAGACATTATCGCTCCTCTGGAAGTAGTTTAGCTTGCAACGTTCACAGTTGGGTCCATCTCTGTTCTCCCTGCAGTCCAGGCAGTGACCGCCATGCCCCGTCCTATTATACAACTCCTGATCGAAGATACAACGTTCCGAGTATCCATTGCAGTTGCAAACTGAAAATATAATTAATGACAAATTTAAATTATGCTTAAAACAAGGTGAGGTTACGGTTAGGACTACTCCTTACAGTTCTGTCTTCCTTGGGTACAAATATTCAGAGCCTCCTTTTTTTCTTTTCTCTTTAGCAAATCTTGATCATTTGTTAAATGAAGGCAAGATGATCAGTCTTACGCTCCAGCGCCAGTCCAAGGTATCACACATGAAATATTAATATTATATAAAACTAACTAACTAACCATTAAACCATTTCTCCGAAGGGGTAGGCAGAGAGGATGGAACGCCACACCACTCGGTCCTGGCATATTCTCTTGCTTACTCCGCATTCATACATCTTCGATTATTCCGATTTCTTACATGCCCACTTTCAAGCACTTGTGTTACTTGATCATGCCATGTCTTTCTCGGCCTTCCTCGATTTCTACATCCAGGCACAGCCGCATCATATATTCTTTTAACTGTTTTTTCATCATCCATTTGCTCTACATGACTAAACCATTGTAAGAGAGAGACCTTTCTTAATTTTGTCGATAGTGCTTATCTCAGCCTTGCATTCTGCTATAATTTAGACATTACCATAATATGTATATGTAAAATAAATATTTTATACTGACCCCCTACGGGAATTGAGCCCGCGACCTCATGGTTGGCAGGTATTGTCAAAAGTTATTATCATTATTACAGTTCACCTCATTGTCAAAAGTGGGTAAACACAATTATTTTACAACAGGAATTATTTTCTTTTGAATATGAGAAGTCTGTGTCAACTAGTTATTTCATGATTTTTTTATAAAAATTCTGTAAAAATCGCAAAAAAAAAACATTGGAGCTATCAATTATTTTTTTGTTAATCATTTATTTAATAAGAGAAATAAAACTGTTAAACATGAATACTTCAGAGAAATATTAACTTCATAATTCCAAGTCTGCTAAATTATATTATTATATTATACATGGAGTAACAAAACTCGTGGTACAACCCAAAAACTGGTGAATTTATATCATATTAATTTCGAGTCGAATGTGTTATAATACGATTTTTTTTTTACATTTTTTTATTCTCATAAAAGGAAAGACATCTTCAGGCGTCTTCTAGTAAGTAATAAAGCTCGGTAGAGCCTTACCTACACTTGTAAAGATGATTGCCAAAAAATGCTTAACAATCTTCTCAACAGATGACACCAGCATAGAAAATTTCTGTAATGCGGAACGACGAAGACAAGTTCAATATATAGAAGTTAAAAAAAATAAATTTCATTTATGGCTACCAGATGATCGGCGGAATGGGGAATGTTGTAGTACATCAAGTGGCCACTTAACCCAGCTAATGACAGGTCATAAGCCCTGTAAACACCTAGATAACCCACATTCGTTTCCCGAGTTTCTCTCTCTGTTGGGATATCAATAATATCTGCTTTCATAAGTACCTCAGTTTAAGTAAAATTGCACAAATTCATATTAAAATGCGGGTTTTAATTTTGTTTTATTTATGGATACTTTTAATTTGACTAAATAAATGATATTTTATAATAATTTGCAAAAAATTATCGAAAAAAATTTCACTCAATTTTCTCGAAAACTATGGGTCAAAAAAAATATTATTCTACAAAATCGACTTCAAATATGACGTAGATTCACTGGTTTCTCGCTTGTACTTGGAGTTTTGTTACACCGTGTAGGTATATTTCAATTCTGAGAATCAAATCATTACGGAAACAGGATACGTAAAGATGTGCCTCACCCAGTTGACTATGTATTTGCTGATAATAACATCAAAGTAAATGTGTATTATTATTACTCAAAGCATACTAAAGATAACATTACAACAACTTCACAATGCTGTACAGTACTATGCTATCGTAAATATAATAAGCAGATCATACATCATTTCATAAAGACCTAAGAAAATGTGTAGGTATGTCTTGTAACGTAATAGGTAATAGGTCTAATATAAATAAATATTCTATTTATCCAACAATTTGTTCAATATGTAGGTAGGGCGGAGAAAGCATTGTGATAACTTAAACATACACAAACATGTCGAATTCGAGTAAAAAAGGTTAAATGTTAATGGTGTCCAGTTACAAAAACTCAAACATACATTGAGAGACAGGGAATACGAAAAAAAACAATTTTAAATTGACGGTAAATAAAATAGCAGAATGGTGCACTTAAGAATACGTGTATTAAAAAAATCGTAGTCATACTTTTTTATTATATAAACGACTAAGTATTTATTTCAAATCAGAAATCAGATTTTACTTGGTAGTTTATTTTTTCAGTAACAAATGACAAAATTGAAAATTGAATGATCTCCTGAGAGACAACTTTTATCCGCTATCAATTTAAATAAATCGCAGCTTTGAAAATTAAAACTACCAAATTCAAAAAAATCTAGAAATGAGATATCACCATACAAGTAAAATACTATTAACATAAAATATAATTCTGCAAAATACGAAGAAATCGACGTAAGAATACAGCGTCGAAATCAATTTACCTGCTTCTAATTCGAATTATTACGCGAACTAAGTATGTGAGCTTCCGAAAACAACCTATTTTGAATTCTGTCGTTTTCATCCAAAAGTTAAGAGAAACGTTCCAGTTTTAAAATGACATAATTTTCTACCTTCTGCTTCTGCTTCTGTACAAGGTTATTTATGCGTAATATTTAAAAGTACGAGTTACTATGTATTGTTCATGTGAACATTAAAAACACAACTATAAAAACAGTGAACAGACGAATCGACGACCGAGACCGACAGAAACATTTTGAATCGAGAACAACAAAACATTACGAATTGGATTAATCCGTGGATCCATGATATTTTAAAATGGAAAAGAAATAAACCATGCAATAAACCGTTCGGAAGTCTGAATTTTATTAAGAGCGCACTATTATTGTTATCAATTCCTGCAGGGGGTCCATTTCATATGAATATTTCATGTGTGATACCTTGGACTGGTACTAAAGCGTGGGACTGATCATCCTACCTTCATGTAAAAAAATTATCAAGATACGCTGGAATCGGTTTACCAATGCAGTGCCCTATGCACCATCGGGTGCGGATAAGGGTAAACAGTAGTACCTATCTAATTCCAAGCGTTTATTTTACTTTTGACAGCTCGATTATGTATCGATTAAGGATGTCCTAAAGCGTTACCGAATCGATTTCTCATAAAAATCGTCTTTATTTATGAAGAAGTTTTAATCAATTTAACACATTTATATTTTATTTTTGCTCAACATTTTGTAGTTTATAAACATACCCAGACGTTTAAAGCAGAGTTTATATTACGAAAGCGCTGTCGTAAAACTTTTTTTTTTACAGTGTTTATTCAATAAAAAATATTACAAAAAGTACATAATTTCTTTACAAAAGAAACTTTAAATACAGTCCCGATAAAACTCCTTAATTGGAGTTTGTCATCGGGTTCAGGAGCTACGGAAAACCCAAATATGCATAGGACTATTTTACTGTCGTAATGTAAATTGAGAAATTCTGTGTCGCGACAAACAAAGAAAAAAAAAAACAAATAGGTTTTAATTTAAATCACATTTTACATTTTTTCATGGAAAAAATCAACTTGAATAATCCTCGTTGCATAAGTAGGCTCAATAAACATCGATATCGATAAATATCGGAGCTAAAGAACATGTGCTTTACTATCGGAAAGAAAAAAACATGAAGTATTGCATTTTTCGGTCTATGGTTGCCTGTCAATAATTACGAAACGTTTCCAAACTTTGAATTAAAAACAATAATAGCCAAATTGTATGCTTGCTACATATTATTTCGATGTTGCTACACAAAAAGATGATAAATAATAAGTTTAAGAAATATAGAAATACATTGACGACAAATGTTTTTCTGCTCTCCTGTAAAGTGATCAAAGTGGACATGCTATAGAAATGTGAATATTAACCAATGGACAGGATAGCTAGAGAATCGCCCCTGGAATGTTGGCTTCCTTATAAGGAAGGATTCGATGGGAACAGTAAAGTGAAGGCGATACTCCGCGGCGCGGCGTCTGGTCTGCTGAGGTACTACGAGCTACGAGTACTCCACGGGATTCGAGGTTGTTGAACCAGCAAAAACCACTCAAAACATCGCAATTTAAAACGTAGAAACGATATTAAGTCGATTTCTATTTATTTTTCCTACCTGAATATTTGAAATCGAAGGTTTTTTTAGTCTCACATATTAATTATATCAAATTTGCTCGCCATAAATATGACGAATAATCCTTTTAATATATTTTTTAATAGATAGGCGCAACTGTCAAATTGCGTTAAACGCGGATGGGATCAATTAAAAAATAAAATACAATTTCGAATTCGTAGTGAAAATGTAGTTTTAGTAGGAAATATGTTTTATATGCGTAACAATGCAATGTCTTAAAATCCTTTATTTGACTTTTTTTTTATTTAGAATATTTTTAAAATACAAGCAATAACAATATTAATGTACCTATATTAGTTAATCCTCCAAGCAACAACATCTGCAGGCAAATAAGCAAAAAAAAACTTCTCTTAGACTTACTTCGACATAAACGATAAACGCCGTATAAAAATATGAAAAAACAAAATATTGAAATACAATATGGATTACGAATTGCATGTCGGGGGGTTAGTCACAGGGTTTTATCTACAAAAATTCATTTTACGAGTTAAGCCTGTCAAATCATATTAGTTAGCGGCACAAAGCTCTATGTCGTAAAAAAAAATATTTATAATCTTTCTAGAATTTATTTTTTAAATTACTCACTAGTTTCCATGTACCAAGGCGGCATTCCATTCCAATAACCACATTCACTTAAATATGCATAACTCATAAAAGTTATGTAAAAATTTCAAATATAACATTATGCGTATCATAATGTTGGTCAATTAAAATGTTTAAATTTTACGAAAAATGATAAAATGACGCAGTGAAAATTTCAAGATGCCAAGACCATAACATATTCATAGTTGATTGGCGAAACCAGCAAGGATAAAATTGAAATTTATTGTTCAACGCGATTTTTACACAGAAAACAAATTTGTTTTTTTTAAAAATGAATTATTTTGATTATTCGTGATATAAGGTTTTTAGTAGTTTGTGAAATGATAAGGGTAAGAGTAACGCGGAAGAAAGACAACTGAAGACTGCAGACTGCCTGACAAACCCCATATCGAAGGATTGAGAAACTGCTTTTTTTCTTAAAACCTGTCTTAGCAGTTTTTCCTTTTTCGCAGATCCACGCACGTGCTTAGTATGAAATTACATCAGTGTATTGCATTATTTCTTATTTCTTACAGTAATGGTTTTCTGGGGGAAAAAATATAATTAATCAACTAATCATCCTGATAAATTATGCCGACGCCGAATGATTTAACTATTCGACTAAAATATTTTGAGTTATTGATTCGTAATTACGTAACTATTTTATTTAAATGATTTCTTATCAAATAAATGATTAGGAATTCCTTTGTTTTTTTATTGGCACCTCTTTTCTCAGTGCTTAACACTGGATTTACATGACTTATTATAGGTGTATAGTATATATATGTAGGCGCATAGCCGCATTGAGTAAACTTAGAATTTATAATAAAAAAAGAGTCGTACATTTTCTCAGAGTAAGTACATTAATTTTATGCATCGTGTTCACGCGAGGCAAATTTTGAAAATGTTTTTTTAATGGAAAGCGAATGAAAGCAACATTTACTATATAACCAATAAACAGTTTTCTTAGACAATTATTTATAAAAATGTGGGTAATGAAACAGAAATGTTACTGTACCCAGTACTAACAATACTATTATAGCTGATAACCTAATAGGTAGTGATATAACCTAATACTTTGGTGTTTGACTTTAATCTATAAAGGTCAAAAGCTTTTGATACAAAAATAATCATAACTGCTCCCATTACTTAGTAAAATTTTGGTCCATGAGTATTGCTTTACTAGTTTTAAGAGTGAAGAAACAAGTATTTGAAATGTTTATGTTGTGTATATACAAGGTGGCGCAAAATTAATCACCCTATCGGAAGATGTCAATAATATTTGACATTTTTTGTGAACTAGACAGCTGCAGAATACAAACAGACAAGCAATGGAGCGCTACACTCCGCAAGAGCGTGGAATAATTGTGTCGATTTTTTTTTACCAATAATCGTTCGGTGATGGCGCAACGTGAATTTCGACGTCGATTTCTGGGCAAACATTCCGCGCTTAGCTGCTCGACTCCAACAGACCTTGCAGGGCGTGGCCGCCACCGGATTGGCCGTTCGGCCGAGAATATCGCGGCTGTGGCTGAGAACGAAGAAACATCAACCAGACGACGGGCCACGCAATTGGGCATCACCAGACGGACCCTACAGCGAATTTTAGTGAAATAAATACAGCGAATTTTAGTGAAATACATGTTCCCGTACAAAGTGCAAACAATGCATCAGTTAATGCCTGCTGACCGTCGCGTCAGTCGCGTGTGAATTACTGTCAAGCCATTCTCAATCTCATCAACGAAGAGGACGATTTTGTGTCGAAAGTCATCATGAGCGACGAGGCGCATTTCCATTCAAAGCCACTGTGTGGTACGGCGTTCAGGGGGAGGAGTGATACGGCCTTATTTTTTGGAGGACGCCATATGCAATACGGTCACTGTTACTGGCGAACGCTACAGGGCCATGATAAACGACTTCTTACTGCCGGAATTGGATGAGTGGGGCTTGGTGAACATGTGGTTTCAACAAGACGGTGCAACCGCACACACAGCACGAGCCACAATGGCTATTGTGAAGGAAGCGTTTCCTGGTTGCGCAATCTCCCGTTTTGGCGAATTGGCATGACCAGCAAGATCGCCCGATTTAACCATCCCAGACTTCTTTCTTTGGGGCTACTTGAAGTCGCGGGTTTATGCCAACAAGCCTCAGACAATCGCAACCCTTAAGGAGAATATTCGACAGGAATGCGAACAGTTATAACCGGAAATCTTGCATGAAAAATGCGATAAAACGGGCACAAATGTGTATCAACACTGGCGCCAGCCACTTGACGGAGATCATCTTTTCCACTTGACAGAAAAAATTGTATAGGTCAAAATAAAGATTTCCATCACTCATAATACATTTTTTTTATTTTGTAAAAAAGTTATTCAAAAACAAAATTGGATGATTAATTTTGCGCCACCTACTACTGTATTGTGGTGCGTGTGTGGAGTGTGGTGGAATGGAATTCCCTATGCAGAATTTGGTGCGAATAAGGAAAAATAGTAGTAGTATAGAGAAGTATTGGACGTAAATATCACCGCATTTGTGTTAAAATCCTATATCATTTTAAGAATCTGGAACCTTAAGAAGACGAGTATCATCCTTCTCCAAGTTACACCAAATTGGATCCACTCTCCACTTGTGACTTCAAATACATATTAAAACCGCCGCGCCGCGCCGTGGAGGATTTGCGAACATTTTTTATAAATAAAATGTTTTGGTTTTAAAAACGTATTTTACTGTGTATTTTAATTTTAATATAGGTATGAACCTTAGAGGCTTGAATTCCACCTCAAGGTTTGAAACAAAAAAGTATTATTACTGTTATTATTAAATCTAATACTGACGCAATTAGTGATTAGTGAGTACGAGTATTATTAACAACTTGCAGTCGGAGTAGTTTTGTTCATTTTAAACGTAGATATTACAGTAGATCTGTAAATAGCACGAGTTCTTTGCCCCCTACAATCACTTTACGAACTTAGATGTTTATCCCCTTACTGATCTCAAAATATACGGTGGCATTCGACTCAAACAACTGTCAACCAATTACCCAGGATGAGTCTAATATTAATACTTCGTACTCAATTTTCTCGAAAACTATGGGGCAAATAAATAAAAAAAATCTACAAACTCGACTCCAAATATGACGTAAATTCACTGGTTTCCCGCTTGTACATCGAATTTTGTTACATCATGTATGTGGTTAGGGTAATCAACGACCTAGTGAAACAAATCCAGGGGAATGAAATTTTTGTCTTCGTAATTTCGTCCTGGAGCTACGAACGGCGCAGCCTCCCCCTTGAAGCACGACCAGCACTCGCACGACCAGCACTAACACGACCAGCACTCGCACGACCAGCACTAGCACGACCAGCACTCGCACGACAACGCGGACGCACTTCTCTAAAATATCACAATTGGGATGTATGCGTAGTTTAGTGACGCGCCAAAGGAATCACTATTATTTATTCCCGGACAAACATTAGATTGCAATTCTAAATGTATAACTATGATAGACACATATACATCATATTTATTTTATAAATCATCAAATAATCTGCTAGCGATTATTTCACATAATGTATTTAATTTCCATTCATGAGTTGGTGATTCGTTGGTAGTTTGTTAACAAAATGTGGAGCGGACGCGCCAGGGGAATACATTTTTATGACTTTGGTATTTTCTTCGTCTATTTACACCTAAATTAAAAACAATTTTTTGTGAGGTACCAGGATTCACATCTATAAAGGAGCACCGGCACAATACAGGAGTTAAAGAGTCAGCATTTTGTTTTGACTGAGTATGAACTAGAATTCCAGACAGCGCGAAAGGTTGCTCCAGCAATTCCTAGGCGGATTGCGAGTTCCGCGTGCTGCCATCTTCGGTTGTATGAACGCCTAGGTTTCTGAAGCTGCCAACTCTTTCGATTCTCTGCCCATTGTTGTAAAGCGGATAGTCGGGGTCAGAACAAGACTTATTGCACATGAACTGGGTATTTTTCTGTTTAGTATCTTTAAAAAAAAAAAATCAACTATATCAGAATGTGCTCTAAATTAGTCACATAATAGCCCATCTTAAATCCTCAAAAAAGAAAATTTAAGTGTTTTGAGTATTAAGCTATATAGTAATGTACTCGCAAGATATACGAGTTATTTTTTAATGAAACCACGTGCAAAGTATAAAACAATAAAGGGCGATGTAGTATGCAAACATTTTTTTTTTGTTACAAATAGGCGATAGATTACTATATTGAAACCTATAATCGAATCAAAAATGTAATCGGATTATTGAATTGTTTTAGACACAAAGCCGCATTAACTTTGATCCTTCTACAAATAATTTAAGACGGATATCAAAACGTAATAATACACATTACATGTCGAGAATGGATTTTTTTTAATCAATAAAAACAGCGTTTTCTCTCTACCTATAATCCGCCGGCCCCGGCCGTATGATTAGCTACGTGATAAGATACACGAACAAATCAATCATGCAAGTCATCTTCGATGAAAGTCATATGTAAAAAATAAGTTTTAAGAAATTCCACCTGTCCACGGTCCAGTCAAGAGAAAAATGGGTACTTCCGGTTCACTTTTTTAGGTCCAACCTACGTTATAAGATACACGAACAAAACTTGTTTGTAGGTTTAGATGGACTTAGACTTTTAAAAAAACAGGGGTGTCAACGCTAAACTGGTCTGAACTTGCCGGCAGCTCGCGTCAAAAGTACATTTTTGAGGTTGAACATGCGTCATCAGATACATGAATGGAACTCGTTCTGTGTTATAGTTGGACAAGTTGTTTTGCAAAAACATTTTATTTTTGGAAAGTGAAAGTCTTAGGGTATAACATAGAAAAAGTTTCATTTGTGTATCGATGACGTAGGCTAAGCAAAGTGAGCAGTTTTTTGGATGGGGCATTCCTCTTCCGTCTGTTTCGACCGGTTGATCGACGGCACCCCATATACTTTTATGATGTGGAGGTCCTAGGCTAGTCCTTTTGGCGCGAGCTGCCGGCAAGTTCAGACCAGTTTAGCGTTGGTAGCCCTGGTTTTTTTTTTAAAAGTCTAAGCACTATCTAAACCTACATACAAGTTTTGTTCATCTATCTTATGACGTATGTTGGACCTAAAAATGTGCAGCGGAAATAGCCATTTTTAATTGACTGGACCGGTGGAATTTCATGAACTTTTATCTAAGATGACTGGCATGATTGGTTTATTCGTGTATCTTATCACGTAGATAATCATACGGCCGGCTGGCAGATTACTACTTGATTTTATCTACTCTAGACCCGACACAGTCCGATATAATAACTACAGGCCAATATAAACTTTATAGCCATACAAATGCTCTAAAATGTAACGAGAGTCGCGTGTCAACTAGGTTTCTACGAGTACTTACTGAAGGAAGATTTTAACGCACGGCCAAAGACGAATGTTGGGGCCCTATATGCAGGACTGAAAGTCGCGCAACATTTCGGAATGGGGAGTGATTTTGAATTGTAGATCACTCGCAATTCCAAACTGTCGAACGCTATTTTAGTCCAGTTGCTCGATCACAGATCAGTACCGACTTGGTAATAAGCGACGTGATAACGATTTCTTACCCATGGATGTTTAACGTTTTCGCGATCACAATGGAACACGCGTTAAAAGTTATCGATCGGGATTATTAAACGAGCGCATACTAGTCGCGAGCCATTTCCCGAGATATATCTTATTCGCACAAATCTTCATTCAATCTTTATTATAATTTAACCGGTTTTCGGCAAGCCAAATATTGAGAAAAGCAGTCGACATAATAAAAAATCCGACAAGCGCGATGATTTGACGTTTGACAAACGGCCGCGATATAGCGTAGTTCGGCTCCGCTCGGCTCAGATCGTCGATGCTCGGCTCAGCGATCGCGGTATTGAAAGATATGTCATTGTGATCGCTCAAATCGTTAGCGTTAGCACGTGATTAGCACGTTTTTAACTACGTCGATAGTTATCTGTGCTTGAGCTACAGCATAGTGTCCCTGGACAAAGCGCTAATCAACCTTGTATCGACGATTTACATCGATATGATATGAGGTCATGTAGTATTAGTTGATACAATTATTTATCGATAAATGTTGTTCTCTATTCTCTATACTTATATCTAAATGTAGATATATTGATGGTCACGGCCCATTATCTTCCTTTTTACCGAGATTCCTATGATCAGCACTGCGATTACCAACACCGACGTATCTATTTTTTTTTATATTTTATTTCATGATGATTTATAAAGCGCTATTTTCGCGAGAAATCGCCTCAAGAGCGCTGATTGTAGATTTATCGCAATTGTCACGCGTAGGTATACCTACCCTATACCTACCATTTACCTACCCGGTAAATTATCTTAAATTAGATTAATACTACCATTACGAGGATGCGCTGGCGCTGCCACGTGTCTGAAAACTGGTGAATCTACATCATATTTGGAGTCCAATGTGTAATATGACTTTAATATGAGCTTGAAAAAAAAAATTTCTTTCACAAGTTCCGCAGATTAAGTAAAATTGCACAAATTCTTATTAAAATTCGGTTTTTTATTTTGTTTTCCTTATGGATAGTATTAACTTGACTAAATACATGATATTTGATAACAATTTGCAAAAATTTATCGAAAAAAAAATTAACATCTTAATCAATTTTCTCGAAAACTATGGGTCAAATAAAATAAAAATATTCCACTAAATCGACTCCAAATATGATGTAGATTCACCGGTTTCCCGCTTGTACATCGAGTTTTTTACACGGTGTATACATAATTTTATTGATCCACCTATTTTGTAGAATATTTTATTTCCAATTATCGTTATTGTTCCTTCATAAAATAGAATAAAATGGCAAATGCGCGTAAAGGGAGGATTCACAATAGTCAATAATGAACTTACGTTTGCACTCGTGGACATGGTGCTGCGTGGCTCGGCCCCAGGGAGCGTCGTTATACATGTCCATGCAGCGGTCGCAGTCCGGCCGGCCGTGTTGCGCGTAAAGGGAGGATTCACAATAGTTAATAATGAACTTACGTTTGCACTCGTGGACATGGTGCTGCGTGGCTCGGCCCCAGGGAGCGTCGTTATACATGTCCATGCAGCGGTCGCAGTCCGGCCCGCCGTGTTTGCGCGTAAAGGAGGATTCACAATAGTTAATAATGAACTTACGTTTGCACTCGTGGACATGGTGCTGCGTGGCTCGGCCCCAGGGAGCGTCGTTATACATGTCCATGCAGCGGTCGCAGTCCGGCCCGGCGCGTGTTAGCGCGTAAAACTTACGGGCAGGTGGACATGGTGCTGCAATAGTTAATAATGAACTTACGTTTTGCGCGTAAAGGGAGGACACAATGTTAATAATGAACTTACGTTTGCTGCGTGCTGCGTGGCTCGGCCCCAGGAGCGTCGTTATACATGTCCATGCAGCGGTCGCAAGTTAATAATGAACGGCCCGGTGCCGTGTTGCGCGTCCATGCAGGGAGGATTCACAATAGTTAATAATGAACTTACGTTTGCACTCGTGGACATGGTGCTGCGTGGCTCGGCCCCAGGGAGCGTCGTTATACATGTCCATGCAGCGGTCGCAGTCCGGCCCGGCCGTGTTGCGCGTAAAGGGAGGATTCACAATAGTTAATAATGAACTTACGTTTGCAGTCGTGGACATGGTGCTGCGTGGCTCGGCCCCAGGGAGCGTCGTTATACATGTCCATGCAGCGGTCGCAGTCCGGCCGGCGTGTTGCGCGTAAAGGGGAGGATTCACAATAGTTAATAATAACTTACGTTTACGTTTGCATGGTGCGTGGACATGGTGCTGCGTGGGTCTCGGCCCAGGGTTGCGTCGTTATACATGTCCATGCAGCGGTCGCAGTCCGTTTGCCGGCGTGGCTCGTGTTGCGCGTAAAGGGCAGGATTCACAATAGTTAGGATAATAATGACTTACGTTTGCAGTCGTGGACATGGTGCTGCGTGGCTCGGCCCAGGGAGCGTCGTTATACATGTCCATGCAGCGGTCGCAGTCCGGCCCGGCCGTGTTGCGCGTAAAGGGAGGATTCACAATAGTTAATAATGAACTTACGTTTGCACTCGTGGACATGGTGCTGCGTGGCTCGGCCCCAGGGAGCGTCGTTATACATGTCCATGCAGCGGTCGCAGTCCGGCCCGGCCGTGTTGCGCGTAAAGGGAGGATTCACAATAGTTAATAATGAACTTACGTTTGCAGTCGTGGACATGGTGCTGCGTGGCTCGGCCCCAGGGAGCGTCGTTTATACATGTCCATGCAGCGCAGTCGCAGAAAATTCCACTTCATCCCTGTAGAGATATAAAAATTAAATATATACCTTCTCCCGTCATGGGAAAAATCCAGATTTGTGTACAAGTATTTGAACACACTCAAAATGTTGTAATATAAGATATCGTCGTTTTTAACCTTCTAGTTCAAAAAACCATGCGATCCGGAGTGCTAACTTGAAGTTACCCAACTTGGGATAAATCATAAACTCCATAAAACATTTTATAGAGATAAAACTTTAAACTTCTATACTTCTACTACTAGATACCTACTTTTCCCTATCCGCAACTATCGGTGCATCGGTATAGGAAGTGCAGTGAATCTTGATAATTGATTACACGAAGAAAAGATGGTCAGTTTTACGCTTTAAATAAGCCAGTTTGAAAAACTACTCTTCAATCTTTAGTCCGTAGAGATTAGTCTAGTTTACCTGAAGCTCGGCGCTTGTATCGAAGTTATAGGCGGATGGTCTTCCTTCTAGGGTGGAGAAAGCCACGTTTCCTCCGCGGAGTGGAGAGATGTCCGAATATTCACTGGTGCACAGAGCACGCGTCTCAGCCCCGCGGGCACTCGAGTAGTCCGGAAGGTCGTAAGTTTCGCGACACGTCGCGCTGAAATTCAAACAACAATGTATAGCCTAAAATATAGACATCAAGTTGTGCGTATTTACATTCTAGCAATGTCGTCCATACGCTTTGGAGCTGCAACACGAGTTGGAGTCTAGCCTTGTAGACCCATCTTATATCGGTATTTCATAACTTACCATTAAAATTATCTCGCGACCATACAAATTATTTTTAATTAAAAATGCGGTAGGTGGAGAGCTGAAATTTCAGCTGTCCATGCGCTTTGTAGCTGCAAGACAAATTGAATTCTAGCACTTCATCTACGTATAAGTTACATAAATTTTCAAATTCTCTTTAGATTTTGCATTCGTAAATGTATTGGGTCTGGAATTAATTCAGTTATGTTACTTGAGGTGATTTTTCATAAAAATGGCGCTTAACGAGTTATCCAAAAATAAATAAATAAATAGTAAAATCAATGTGTGTTAAATATATTTTTCGCGATATGAATAAATTATGGATTCCTTCCATTTAGTTCCGGTGCCAGTGGCGCGATTATCTGTAAAATATCTCGCGTTTATGGAGTAACGCGATAAATATCATCTGTTTGCGAATAACATCTCGCGTAACAAAAATATCTAGACTATTTAATGTACAGTGCTTTTAAAATGATTTTTCTTTCTGAAAAAAATAAAGAGTGTAGTAAATTACTACATACGACGCTACCCGTATTTATTTATTAGAAATGAAAATCGAGATATGTATTATTTATTTTTAAAAAAGGTACTATATTTTTACAGCTATCGACAATAAAATCCATGGAAACTAATTACATCCAAATATTTCATTTTTCATACAAACAGCAAATGCTTTAGTTGAAGGTGGAGGAAAGTGGAGACTCGTTGATTTTATCTAAAATAAGAACACAGGCCTCTAAAAACAAAAACAATTCAAGACAAAAATAGGATAAACGGATGCATAATATAGGTATTATGTAATTTGTATATTGATTATCTCTTTAAACAACATTTTAATTGCACATAAATGAAACAACGCACATAAACGCACATATTTTAGACACAAAAGTTCGCATGTTAATTAAACAAAGAAAAATAAACGAAAACGCAAGAAAAAAAAATGTTATTTTACATAATAATAAACCAACGATGTGATGCAATTTTAAAAATATTCTTGTATATCGTTTGTTAGTGTAAACCTGCTATCTGTAGTAATAATTTCAGTGGTACCAAAACTTTTTCATTTAGGTAGGTAGGTAGGTACATACGAAAATTCAAGAGTTTTCTTGTAAAGCAAAATTTTCTAAAATATGCCAAAAACTCAATATAAATTGTTTAACAGTTTATTTATTCTAAAAACATGCACAGGAATGCCCTGTTACGAAAGTACGACCCAATAATGAAAAGATCACTTTCAAATATAAAAAGTTAATACTTTTTCTGCCAAGGAATTTGTACTATAATTATAATAATAGTTACTTTCTATGAATTTTTTTATTCAAACACATTAAGCGACGACTAAATTTAAAAATAAAAAAAAACAAAGTACTAGTAAGTAAGACAAAATACTAGATTTTATCCGGGAATTATTGTATTTAAAATTATTAATTCATTTTGTACAATTAAATTAACAGAAATATGACCCTAATTATTACTTATTAGTTGACATATAGGTAGGTAAGTAAATATTATGTTCTCCATAACAAGTTTTTTTGTGAATTTTAACATTTTAAAATATAACACAACACGACTATTATACATAAATGTACTAGATATCATATCTTCCAATAATAGACTAATAATAGTATATAAGTTTATAAATGTAGTTGTAATATAAGATGAAAAACAGATTCATGATAAGTTTACCAGTGTATAATATAGCTAAGTTCAAAATATAACACAGCACGACTATTATATATGTACAAGATATCATATCTTCCAATAACAGACTTATAAGTGTATAAAAATAGTTATAATATAAGAAGAAAAACAGATTAATGATAAGTTTACCAGTGTACAATATAGATAAGTTTAAAAATTTAGCAGTGTATAATATAGCAATGTTTAAGAAAGCGTAGTTAATGATAAAGTGTAATATAAATAACTAGTCTATGTATATTGAAATAGAAGTAAATAAATTTAATAATAAAAAAATAATCCACACATAATTTAACAACAACAAATAAATAATATGCACATATTGAAAAAATTATATGTTTGAAGTTTTAGGTATGTCGTAAAAGTACTAAAAAAACATAAAATAAAAACAAAGTAAACAAAAATAATGGTGGAATTTTTAAGGCAGCGATAAGCAAATTATTTTCAGATAAATACATATAAACATTTGTAAAAAATTAAAGTCGCTGTTCGCCAATATTAAAAATTTAAAAGTGCTTTGGACATTTTCACACTTACCGTCCCGATTGCCAGTTACATAATATCAAAATATTCTTCTTAACAACCCGCTAAAAGGGTGGGCACTATATTATATGCAGTTCATCAACTACATAAACCCTAGAAAAGTGTTGCGGCACGGCACGGCACGGTGTCGGTGTGTGTGAAAAGGCCTTAATTTATAATGATAACACACGGTGAGCTAAAGGCAATTTACACTTGTGAGAAAATTTGGACCGATGAATTCAATAAAAATTGTAATAGTTACGTATGCTTACATACATACTTAGTGCAAGTATTAGACCTGGGAGATTTCAGTTTATTAAAATTTCCTTAAATTTCACTACATATTGTTTCTTTAACCGGCATTTTTTTAATATTTATTTATTAATATTAACTTCTTGTACAATATCGCACACTGGCGGGTTTATTGCTAAAAAGCAATATCTTTCAACCAACCAGAAACAGAGTGGTGTGAATGGGTCAAGTCAACTCGAAATAACTAAATAACTTTATTTTTACAATTTGAAATCTCAACAAGAGACGAGAAATTTGGAAGGGAATATGGATATCTAGGCGTTTACTGTTTTTGTCTACAAGTATTTGGACACACTCAAAATGTTGTTTATAAAAATTAGCTGGTAAAAGTTATAAGCATAACAAATTGAAGATTCATCTTCAGGCGTTTCCTAGTAGGTGATATAATTCGGTAAGAATCTCACTTGCAATCATAAAGGTTTCTGCTAAAATGCTTAGCAATTTTCTCAATGGATGACAGAGAGTTCAAATGTGAAGCGTCGCGCCATTTTACTGTATATTGGCGGAAATGGATATCAAATACTAGGTGAAATGGGGAATGTTGTAATACATCAAGTGGCCACTTAACCCAGCCAATGACAGGTCATAAGCCCTGTAAACGCCTAGATATCCATATTCCCTTCCAAATTTCTCGTCTCTTGTTGAGATTTCAAATAGTAATTATTAGCCCGTAATGGGTGAAATCCAGTTTTTGTCTACAAGTATTTGGACACACTCAAAACGTTGTTTATAACTTTATTTTTATTTATATTTTGCGTTATATTTTATTATTTACTAAATAACTTTATTTTTGTTTACATTTTGCATTATATTTTATTATTTGCTAAATAGCTTTAAATTTGGCATAGTTAATTTACTTCTGGAATTTACTTTCTGTATTGTTATTATTATTTTGTGTTTTTTCATTAATTTTTAAATTACTTCTTTTTGTTTTTTATCAAAAAAAAATAAATTTTTATAATGGGTTGACAACTCCTGTTAATAGTTTTAGTTTTATATGGTGTAAACAGGTTATATATTATATTTATATATGTATAGGACGAAAACGACCTGTTTCAAATTACCAATTTTTCCGAAATTCTCAGTAGAAGCAAGTATTTGTTCACATCGATTTCTTCTTATTTTTTATAGGAAATTATGTACCTTTCTGTGTTAAAATAAAATAAAAAAAAAATACTTAATTATGTATAATATCCTTTTTTCAGTCTTTTGTGATGATATATCGTTTTCGTCCTAAAGGTGCGATATATTCTTGTGTATTCGAATAGTTAATAGCTCTGGTGTTGAATTGTAACAATTTATTATTTTTATATTCACTTGAAGTTTGCTTTGGCATAATAATTTATAGAAATATGCTTCAGGTGAATTTTTTAACTGCAATAAGTATTTTTTTTAAATTGTTTTCTTTGTTTCCGTATTTAGATTGTAAAAAGGCATAAGTGCCGTCAATAAATAAATAAACTCTATTCGCAGATCACTTTGGTGGGGAGATAGCGCTTATACAACAATGATGTTAAAATACATATAACAATTTCAATATAAGAATTCAGGGACGGATTTATAAACATCCGTTAGTAAAGCTCGATATTCGATACATTTTGTACCAAATATTGCCCGATTAGTGTATCAAACGTTAAGAACAGATGTTTATCAACCTGTATGCAAAATTCAAAAGTTTACAAGTTACATATAAATATTTAAAACATATTATATTACCTGTAGTACTGATACGGCTCCCAGTTTCCATCGTCCCTAGTCCTTTTGTAAATCGCGAAACTCTCTGGTCTCGGGGAATAGAACACTATCCTTACGTATGTAATGTCGAAAGCCTTTCCTGCAATCAATTCATGATTTTTACAAATTCTCACAAGTAACAGACGCCTACATTCAAAAACAGAGGATAATAAACTTCCAGTTTTAGTACGCGATTACCTGTAAAATATCTCTACTAACTAACTACCAATAGAATACCGTTTTTCCGCGATAGCCGTGGGTATCCAAAGATAATTAAGGCGATAAGGTGAACCAGAAACGTCTACCGAGTAAAATCGGTATCCAATGGGGATGTTTTTATAGCGTGACGTCACAAACGCGCGTTATGTTTATCGCGTGACACCAGACGTCGCCGTCGATTACCTACCACAAAATATAATAAAAGTGACAAGCTGCGTAATAAGCGATAACCAAAGATAATTAGAGAGTACAGCACTGCGATCATCAATGTATCTACTTGTAGATATATCGTAGTTGTGACGCGTATATTACGTCAGTGATTAAAATCTCTATGATAATTTACCGATTGCCGTCATACATGTAAACCAGTTGGTGATCGCAATGCTGATGTAAAATTAATAATAAATAATAAACCCAATTTTTACAATATATATATATATATTGGTAGCGATGGGGGAAAACTGCATTTTTGGTCATTTTTAGGTACCTTTCAGGTACATTTAAGTATGCTTTCCGATGTATTCCGATATAACACCACCGGCACCGGCACCGATAGGAATACATATAGTAGGTACTACATACATACAAACTTACAGTTATTAGTCCTTAATAGTATTAATATTATATCATATGTATGGAAGTGAAGCGTGGTGTTGGAAAAAGAAGGACCAAAGTAGACTGAATGCTGATGAAATGCGATCTCTCAGGCGAATGTGTGGTAAGACTATGTATGGTAGGTGTACAAATGTCGAAATTAGAGCAGAGTGCAAGGCTGAGATAAGCATTATGAAGAAAGGGCTTTTACGATGATTTGGCCGTGTGGAGCGAACGAGTGAATACAAGTGTACCTGGACGTAGAAGTCGAGGAAGGCCAAGAAAGACATGGCATGATCAAGTACAACAAGTAATAAAAAGTGGATATGTGAAAAGTCGGAATAATCGGCGAAAATGCATGAATGTAGAGGAAGCGAGGGAAGTGTGCCAGGACAGAGTGGTATGGCGTCCTATGCTCTCTGCCCATCCCTAAGGAAATGGCGTGATGGTTTGTTAGTTATATTTTTGTTGTTAGAATCATCAATGGTTAGGTTAGCATTGACCGTTTAGTTTCCGTGTGGACTTTCTGGACTGGAATTCTAGGAACATCCATTCTAAAGTTCCTAGCACAGAGTTCCGAGTAGGTATCATAGAACGCAGAACATGGCCCATAAAACAGCAGTCAGCAACATTGGCGCATTGATTTATTTAGGAAATTAATTTATTAATAAATATTTTTTTATATGTGTAAAACGAGACTCAAGATTCGACAGCACAGCTCTCCCATCGCGTGTAACAAAACATCTGTACGTTATAGAATAATACCATCATAATCATCATTATACTATATCCGTTCCCTATGTGGAGTATATGGATTCCACAAACTGCCTCCAGGCCGAGCGATCGGCCGCCAGCTCCCGTGCATCCTCCCAAGTCAAGTCCACGTCCCGCAGCTCTGACGCAAACTGCCGACGAATTGTCAACAGTGGACAGAATAATATCAAGTAACCAAAAACAAGGTTTTTTTTAATTCAATTTTTAAATAAAAATTAACATGATATACCCAAATATTTCAATTTCGGGGCTGCTTTCAAATAGTCGTAAATACATAACTGTGCCAGAAAACAGGAAACAAGTTGTGCTGGAGTGGGGTTCTACCACTAGGCCACAACCCGAGTAATTATAGAGTTTTACAGGGTGGACACCGATTCGATTAATGAAATTATTTATAATTATGAACATCTCAACTCGTTTTTTGTATAAAATATGTGGCGTTTATGGCGAGACGCGGAAAAATTCCCAACGGAATACCTATTTTATGCTGAGATGAATCAGTAACTATTCTCTGTGACTGTCAGAGTAAAAGTCAGTATTCTATCAGAAAGCTTTAATCGCGTGACGTTATAAACAAGGGAAATTTTACAGATAATAGAGGCACAGGAGGTCCAACGACAGAGAGGAACATCACAAAACCTGCATTTGAGAAAAGTCAATTTAGAATTTTCTGACCACACCGGGAATCGAACCTGGAAGCACTGTTATATGATAGATGTTCACGGTAAATGTAAATTAAACAGTATGACATTTTCCTCATCTTTTTACATTTTGTAACAAAAACAATAAAAATACATTAATATATTAAAAAAAAAAAAAAATACAAAATATATGATAAACAATAATTTGAGAAGAATACCACATAGGCATAGCCTTTGCGTGGGTATACTTACATGTAAATAAATGTATATTTATGTATGTATACCCTAATTTTATGTACATTATAAAAAAAGACAAATTAAAAATACAAACTAAAATATAAAAAAACAGAAATAGTAAAAAAAAAAAAAGTAAAAGTTGTGACCAAAACAAATTATTTCTCACATTAGGAAATCCATTACGTTTCTCTCAAAGATCCACACTCTTATACATTGCTTTTCCGCAAGAGTGGTTAGATCTACAATGCTCTTGTACCTCATCTCGTGGTTGATGGAATTTAACAATTTGGGCGCCAGAAAAAATGCATGTCTCTGTCCCAACCTTGTTTTCCATAGGGGCACATTCATAAAATTACCGAGTCTTTGACTATTTCGATTTTAATAAATAAATTTCAAAATCTGAGAGCAATACATCCTTCTCGCATACATAATTTCAGCTTCTTGAAATAATTGATTGGAGGGATATGTTATAGGTTTTTTATACATTATCTTAATTATGTTTTTTTAAGCTATTTCTGGTAGCTTTATGTTTTTATCTAACGCTCCTCCCCATCCAATTATTCCATATGACATAGATGAATGTACAAGAGCATTGTATACCAATTTCATTATTTTTATATTTGCAAATCCACTCAGGCGCTTGAAAACGTAAGATAGGTATCTCAGTTTTCCAGTCAATTGACTATCGACATTATGCAGAATAAAATGAATTATTGTACGTTTTATATGATATGTATGAGTCGTCTATTTCTAAAGTACACTAGTCCAATTTTTATAAGAAATAAAATGAATATTTAAGTTCGAACTCATTTGAGGAGGCAATTTAATCTTCTACAAACAAATTTGAAGCTATTATTTTACACGACTATAAAACCTAGTCTAACCAAACTGCCAGCGCCATAGAAGTCTTGGCACATTTTTGTGAACATAAAAAAAGGACGATGCTGTGGAAATAGCAACTGGATAATTGATTTATTTTTACATTTTAATAAAAATACTCGGCTCTGCTTCTTCAATGCTTAGATTGTATAACAGATAAATTGATAAAACATCCGTGCGTTTTGTAGCTGCAAGACTGGTACTTTAAGTCAAATCAGTTCATGGTTTTGTTTAAACACTGCTTTTTTCCATTTGTAAATGCATAGATATTAAATTTATTAAGTAATAGCAATGTACAGCCGCCTTGTGGTGATTTTTCACAAAAAAATAAGCTTAAGAAATTAACTAAGTAACTAAATTTCCCTGAAAGGAGAGGCAGAAAGGATAGAATGCCACACCACTCTGTCCTGGCACACAACTTTAGCTTCTTCCATATTTACAATTCTTCTCATGCACGAAATTACCTAATTATTATTTTTATTGAATATGATTTTTTATTTATAATTAGCATATAAAAAAGATTACGGACCCCTGCCATAGAAACATAAAATAACAAGTAGTAACATGTGCGGTTTGAAAATTTGAACACACGTGTTCATAATATTCATAACTTTTTAGTTCTTAGGACGAATGGGGGAATACCACGGGATTATGCTTTTGTAGCAAAAAATGTCTAAAATTACTGTTATTAATTATAAAATACCTAAAAATCAACCGCACCTAATGGTGCATAGGGAACAACATTGGTATACCAAGTGCAGTATCCCGCCGTGCAGAGCCTAAACCGCCGTAACTCGCAATTTTATCTATTTTAGTTATAATACGTGATGTATTAATTTGCATAAATAATTCAAAAAGGGTTAAGTGTATAAAAGTCTTATTTCGTATCTCATATTATAATTATTGATTATATTGATAACTATTATTGACAGATCCAATCGAGTTGTCCTCTCCTTCATTATAATTTTCCTTTATTTTGAAACATTTCAATAGGCCAGGAAACCCAATAACAGAATGGAACAAAATCCCAGGCTTTAGAAAAATCACTATTTATTTTTCTGGGAAATCGAACCCTGAACCTCGTATCCGGGGTCTTAACCATTACTCTACGAAGGCCATAATGTGATTCCCTTGGTTTTTCTCCTCCACACTCAAACTACAAAAAAATATTATATGTAATTAACAAGAACAGACAGAGGGTCTTTCAAGATTTAAAAATGCACACATAATACTAACAATGATAAAAAATAAACTAATGACACAAAGAGAATTTTAGAAAAAAAAAACAAAAAAAAATAAGTAAAAATCGCATCGCAACTTAGTAAATATTTACAAATAAACTTTCATTCGCCAAAAAAATAGTATATTATGTACCTACATATCGCAAGGGCACAATTAGACATTTTAAGATACTTAATTTGCTATATTTTTAAGAACTTAATTTGCTGAGATAGTAAAAATTACTAGCTAAAGTCTTTAAAACTTATAAGATATAGGTACTATTATAATATATTCAGATAAAGGGAGGTTTTTAAATACATTGGCGTACTTAACTCATTTTGAGAATTTTCAACAATTATGCCCTTGTACTGCCGAAGGTGCGATATATTCGTAACAACTAACTCTACAGTGAGAAAGGACAAAATTTATAACAATTTTATATTTTTTACAGCTATATTTACATTTTTGATAAATAACTAGGGATGTAACGATTCCGATACCTATACCGATATATCGGCCGATACATTATATACAACCGATATTAAGAGTTTGAAAAGCGATTCTACCCTTCAAGCGCTAAGAAGACTTAAAGAGCAGCGAGTTGCAGTTCAAGCTTCTTTACCTCATGTGAAATGTCGAACTGAATTGGCAACAGAAGAGTGGGTATTGATGGAACAAGTTGTCTCTACAATGACTTATTTTGAAGAAGCTACAAAATCCATAAGTGAAGTGGGTGTTTGCTTGTCCGACACTATACCTCTGATCAACAGTTTGCGAAAATTTTAGAATCAAGAGATCACGGAAGACAACCATAGCCCAGAATATTGTAATTTTGTGGGGAATTTGATGGCCGGAATCAATGACTTATTTGATTATTTAGAGTTTCTTATTAGAGATGACTTATTATATGAGAAATGACTTATTAGAGAGAGAGAAAACTTTTATTTTAGCAACAACACTAGATCCGCGCTACAAATTGCGTACGTTCGTACGGTTACTTTACCACTTTGTGTAATTGGATGATAATTACTTTCTTAATTAGCGCTTTGATTGCTTGATTTAAAGACAATTATTCATTATTTAACTGTTTTTTTTTCTATTTCTACTAAGCCACGGATATCGGTATCGGTATCGCCGATTATTTACTGTGATGATCGGTATCGTATCGGCAAAATTATGAATCGTTACATCCCTATAAATACCATTGACATTACTAACGCTAAAATTCGTTAGCAGGAAAGCCGCAAAACGCATTTTAAATATTTATGGGACCTTTATGACATGTTTCAATAAATTACGTAACCGTGCTAATCGTATTATGTCACTCTTCTATTAACCACAAAAATTAAATGAAAAATGGTTTCCAAAACAATTTCAAAATATATATTACAAAAACACAATAAAACACACCTGAAGTTTCTCACATGCTGAAAACACGTCTAATTTTATTTTATCTTCTGTGCAATGTGTGTGTGAGGTAGGTTAATACTTTAGAATATTATGCCGTATTGTTTATTTGAGTAATACGCGTCTCTGCGTTCACACAAACAATATAATATTATGTAATATTATATAGCACCTAACCAGGGCCCAAGATAGCAGGCTTCTGAGTGCAGAGAATAGGTGTCTTAGAAGAATTTTAGGTGTGCGGTGGTTTGACTTTGTAAGGAACACAGAGGTGAGGCACCCTTGGTATCTACTATCTACTGTCATCCGGCGAAGGCGTTTCGGCTGGCTAGGCCATATACTACGTATGCCGCCACCATGCCTGCCTATTTAACAAGGCATCAGGTTCTCGGCGTCCTGGTCGTCCACTGTTGACAATTCGTCGGCAGTTTGCGTCAGAGCTGCGGGACGTGGACTTGACTTGGGAGGATGCAGTTTGTGGATTCCATATGCTCCACATAGGGAGCGGATATGGTATGATGATGATGATGAATATTATATTATTATGTATCAATCATTATTATAAAAAAATGTAGTTAGCATTTTCCTTAGTTTATTTGATATTCAAAGTTGACATACGAAAGATTTAGAAAATTGTCGTTATTAAGTGCATCAAATTATTTAAAATATCCAGAGGACCACTAATTCATAAATAATGGAAGATTTTCAAAGTTTCGCAGATAATTATTACATTTCAAGTACATATTTTTAAAAACATAATTTTACAGAAATTTACTAAAATTTGTTGACATCTCTCTAAACCCTAAACAGTCCCTAGTATTTAAATTAAACATCCATTATCAAAGTAAAAGCACAATACTCAAAAATACAATTTTATTATTCATCCTACACAAAAAATAACATTTTACCCAATTTTTCAACTAAAAAAGAAATACTTGTGTAAAAATAACTGACATTTGAAAATGTTGCTTAAAAATAGGAGCATTTAATATAACGTCACGGACAGACCGTGAAAATAGTGACTGTCCGTGGACAGCCCAGGCTGTATTAACACACATAGGTACCTGATGAAGGAGCGGTTGCCACGAGACCGGTGGACAATAGTTTTATAGTAGCTCCAAACTCTCGGGAAATTGACTGAGGCTATGTACAAGTTGGATAACAGTAGTCGCGGTTCTCTCACCTAAGTTGAGGGTCAGGTTGACCTGGCTGGGGTACTGCACGCCCTCGTTCATGGTCTCCGACTGCCACCAGGTCTGCTTCTCCTGTTCGTGGTGCAGGTCCGTGAGGAAGTAGGCTTGGAACTGGTCCTTCGTGCACGTCTCGCACGACCTGGTGGACGTCCCCGTCTGGATACAGAACCGCGTGTCTCCGGAATCCCCGCACGTGTTGGTCGCGTTCATCAGTACGCCGAACGCGGCGTTCTCGAACTCAGGGATGCAACGCTGGAAAACAACATTTCAAGTTAAAAAACAAAATAGTCAAGTACTTCGAACAGTCGCAGTCGACCTAAGTACGGGCTACATCGCATAATGAAGTACACAGTTTGAAGCGAGTCTACCCGCTTGCACAGCGCGGGTGTAAACTGTGCATCTGTGGGGCATGTGGGTGACTACCACCCCTACCACTACCTACCACTACCATTTTAGTAAAGTTTGACACTTTGTGCAAGTACAAATAAATGCTTGTTTTCATAATCACTTCAAAACGTGTTATGTAGGTGTACTAAGCATCAAACATTAAAAGTTCCAGCTTGTGCCAGAGGAAACGCGACATTATGAATCTATGATCGTATTTCTAAATACCCATACACACTAACACCAAAATTCAAACTAATATGGGTATCTTTCTTATAAATAAACCGACCGACAAAAAGGTAGCATCGATAGGTTTGTAATTTTAGTTTTTATTCTACTGCATTTAAGTACAAAAAAATATATCAAGATTACCAGTGGTTTAAAATTCCAATGCCAATCTGTTATATGTAGGTAAAATCTGTTAAAATGTTATATAAAACCGAAAGAATAAATAAAGCTTCCGCTAAGAACACAGTCCTGCCGAAACAGCTGGAGAATTACCCTCTACCGCGGAAACCTGATTGGGGACTACGATAACACACTTCACCTCGTTTCTAATCCTGGCATATTTGTACTTCGCGGTTTTAAATGGAATTCCTCCACTCTTTTGCTCAAAATCATTAATGAATTTAGAGACTTTATATTGCCTGAAGTTAGCAATGGGATATATTCTGCTCGGGCGTTTTGCGTTACGTGATCTAAAATAAAATGTTCACATAATCCGCCATAGTTTCATTTGCTTTTTGGCTTCGCTTATATAATTTTTTTAGGATCTCACGTTGATAAGAGCTTACACCAAAACGCGCTATCAGAGCCTCTTTCAAATCCTCCCAGGTTCCAAAAGTCGTCCTAAGTGGCCAGTAGTAGTACTAATCGTGAGGTATTCCCGATAGCAAATCGCCAAATAGCGAAGTAACGTGCGAGTTGGAATTTCCCGAGTATATACTAATGATTTTAATTTGTCAATGAAATCATGAATTTCCTGGGACCCGTCAAAACTAATTTTCAAACCCGATAGACCTACAAAATTTAACTTTCTTACATTCTGGAATGTCGTCTGTTTGTTCAACATTTGCTTGTTTCATTAAGGTAGGTAATGTTCTATATTGAGTAGAAGAATGCGCGAGCAGTTTGTCAAAAGATCTTACCGTAGAGTTATAAATTTTTGCCTGCTTCCTTATGCTATGCTCATCGTCTTCCGGGGTAAGCCCACCCTTTTTCAAAGTTTGCCTAATCTGCTCTATTTCCATATCCTCATTTATATGTAGAGTCTCCATAATGAAATAAGTTTGTCAACAGACAAATAAAAGAAAGGTTAGACTTAGCAAAGATTTCTATCCGAATAAATACGCTGCTAGGTCTTCATGTAAAGAGTCAAAA
Organism: Micrasema minimum; assembly: GCA_022494985.1. NCBI lineage: Eukaryota > Metazoa > Arthropoda > Insecta > Trichoptera > Brachycentridae > Micrasema > Micrasema minimum. Next base: position 131,894 of record JAGVSP010000046.1, on the reverse strand, counting down.
GAGAAAATACACTGAAGAAAGTAGAGGAAAACAACAAGCTCGTCGAATTTTATGTAATCCTGCGTTCCTTCCTGATGCGCACGTATGAGAACGTCTGAGAACGAAGAAAACTTATCCCTCCATTTCGCACCCTTAGGACGAGAACGACCTAATTCAAAAAAATGTTGTAATGACATATCATCATAACAGACTGAAAAAATAACATTATAAATAATTTAGTAATTCTTTTCTATTATATTTTAACACAGAAATGTACATAATTTCCTATAAAAAATAAGAAGATATCGATATGAACAAATACGATGGTGTTAACTTGCTTCAACTGATAATTTCCGAAAAATTGGTACCTATTTCGAATTAGGTCGTTTTCGTCCTAAAGGTGCGATTTCTCCATTACCTACCGTGTTACAATACTGCCATTTAACACATGTTTTTGTATTTCGTCTCATCTTTCTCTCATTTTGTCTTTTTCCAACTCATGTGTTAAGTGTCTAAATTTATTTAGTAAAAACTGTTATTTATACTTTTGGCTTGTATAACATGTTACCAGTCTGAAGATGCCCGTTACAGGGTTAAAGCGCTAACTGGGCAAATAAATAAAAATGGAAGTGTACCAAGTATTTTTAATTTAACTTAAATTAGTTATAAGTATACAAATAATTTAATCATGAAATTCCACCAAGTAATGTCAATAAAAAATATAAATTAAATCATAAATAATACATTCGTTAAATTAACCCCGTCGGGAATCGAACCCGCGATCTCGTGCATGGCAGCATAATGCGCTAATCACTACACCACAAAGTGGACATTAACATTATCATCAACTCGTTTTCTGACAATTTTAACATAAGCCCTTTTGCCTAGCAACCACAGTATTGACATTTATAAGACCTGTGTATTCAAATAATGTACTCTACGAAAAACCCTTTTTTTCATTTAAAAAAAATCTATGCAGTCTTATGATATTTGCACATATTTGAATTTGTAAATACTATTTCCAATAAAGCCTAAGCGGCTAGTGCTTGAAAATAGGAATCGAGTCGTGTCGAAGTGGGGATTTGAACCGCGGATCTCTGGACTCAGACAGGACAAGGTATCAGAAATATTTTTATTCGAAAAAGCGCATTTTAATAAATACTTCATTGTGGCCCCGTCGTGAATCGAACCTGCGTCTTTAGGCATGGAAATAATCATTGATCCAATAAAGTTTGTGGGTAGGTAGACAGACACTAAACAATAGCATAGTAAAGGATGATCAAATTACATAATTAATAGCTTTTCTCAATTAAGGGGAATGGCTGTCCCGTGGCCCGCGACCGCTCCGGCATATAATCGTAGTCCTCGATTTTCTCCCTGGAATTGCCTCGCCCCGGGTAAAGTTGCGGACTCCGGATTGAAATCTCTAGGTTCGTATCCTACTCTACCACAATTGTTCTGCTTTTTGGCCTATGTAATAAATAATCAAGATAATATATACTGCGCTTGGTGTATTACTGCAGTGCCCTATGCACCATAAGGCGGGGATAAGTTTAAATAGTATATAAACCTAATATTACCTGTAATATTATTCTAATTACAACAAATACACTTTCTATTACAATATTTTTCTCGACTAAGAACCATCCATCGTCTCTACAAAATTGACAGCCGAACCCGCGACATTACGCATGGTAGTCTAACGTGCTAACCACTACACCACGAAGCAGACTTTCTAACGCAAGTAAAAGTTTCTATAAAATCCATTTTGTCAAGAGGTGTATGTACGTACACCATACACCTAGTCACATTTCAAAGTATGTTTGGTACATTAAAATTTTAACAATTACTGATTTCAAATGGAAGCTGGCATTCCAATAGTCCATGCGCTCTGTAGCTGCAAGACGACCTGGATACTAGACTCTATCTGCTATCAGTAGATATGTCATTAGTATCGCGTTATTAGTAAAATAGTTTAAATTTAATTTGTTCGTGGGTGAAGCTGAAATTCCAACCGTCCATGCGCTTTGTAGCTGCAAGACGAATTGAAGTTCAGTACTTCGTCTAATACATTAAATATCGTTTCTTAAATAATCGTTGTTCTCAGATCCTTTATTATTCATTTATTGCGACTGGAATGAATTAAGAATATTGAATGTACAGCGCCGCCCTTGTGGTGATTTCTCACAAAAATGGCGCTTAATAAATTAACCAATTAATAATAACCTATTTTAATTTACTATAATATATAATTTTTTAAACTAAGCGAAATCAATGTATTTTTTGTGAATAATCCAAATAAAAAAAAAACGCTAACTATAATAACGTATTAAAAATTGAGCTTTTATGTATTTTGCTTTGGCGCATTATTAACATTGAGATTTTTCATTTTATTAGCCCTATAAACGCTCTGCATCCATAAATATTCATTTTTATATAAAAACTTCGTGTTGTGATTTCAATAAACACATAATATTGTCCAAAGTTTTATGTTATTAATGTAAGTATAAAACGAGTTGGACCGAAATATCGGACAAAATGTTTTATTTAATCATTATGATTATAGCTTATAACGAAAGTGGGTTATTCATTAAATCAGATAAAATGTGTAGAGTTTAGAAGTTCTAAGAATCAAGTTTTTAATAGCCAATCTGCACTCTGCACCCACATACCCAAAGCTAGAAGTTTGTTTAGACTTTCGGAAGGTACCTGCGCAGTCCCAATATCGCTGTAGCAGGCCGCCTGAGGCCCCCTGGCTCCCAATACCGGGGTCTGGTGTGGCTCCTGCCCGAAGACACTCCTCAGGAGGATAGTCATCATCACAGCTGGTACGACCAGCATCCTGGATTTCATGATCCTCAATCGCGCACGACACAGACACTAAACACGCGACCGTGACGCTGCAACAGCGGCTGCGCACTGAACTAAATATCAAAATCCTAAACTTGATGGGTCTACAAATTCACCAGCAATGAGAACAGTAAAAACAACTTAACAAAAAATTCAACTTCAAAACAATTTGCGAGACTTTAATAAGTATGACTCAAGAACTTTTTTACTATTACTAAAATTTCAATTCTCGTATTTTGTTTAAAATGTCAACTGGCATCTCACACATGTTGTTGTCTTGGTGCGAAAAAAAATCTGGCGTCTGGAAAGCAATGTAATTTCTTCGGTAAAAATGATCAAACTTTTTTCATTATGAAAGGCACCAGAAGTAGGAAGGCTGCGAATAACCTTTTTCTGAAAAGTCTCTGGCTTTAAGAGTCAAGGGGGATAAACTTAATTCTGTGAAGATTACACTCTTTCGGTGGTAATAAACATTTTTGTATTGGGCTACGGGACAATTTTTTAAAATATATTTTTTTAAATGTTGATACATCTTAAGTACGAAATTATTATTTTTGATTTTGGTTATCGTTATTATGTCCGTAATCAATTTTTAATCGTAATCGCGATTTCCCGCCAAAACCCTATTGTATATATATACTATATTTTAAGTACGACTCTTTTTGCGCGCTTAGGAGACAGGAGCTTTTAAAGCATCCGTTTGCGGTGAATCCGTTTTTACAAGCTCCGTTTTTAAATATTTTATACGAGGAATCTTTTGAATTTTATTTTTTTCCTTTTTCGCAGAGAAAATTCAAATATTCATAACTATTCACACAAAAAATTACGGAATTTTAATATATAGAATACATTTCCCTATTAAGGTTCTATTCAAAACAAAATTTTGAGTAGGTTGATAAAATAAATGTTGAGGATTTACGAAAACATTTTTTTATGCTGATTTGACATTAAAGGCTGTTTTTTTCGAATCATGTTTCGAAAAAATTTATTACACATACCTACCTACCTATGTACTTACCTTCAAACATTATATTTTTAATATGTTAGACTTTATTTCTCATAAATTATTTTGTCCTTGTTTTCCTTTTGTTTTTAACATCAATCGTTCTTTCACTTTTTCTTTGGCCTGTCCATTGAATTTCGCGAAATATATTAATGTACAATAATAATATACTCATTCATTAAATTTTGCTGTCTTTGAAGATACTCGGTATTTTTATTAAAGATTTATTTTTTAAAGCACAAGGTATCATGGTGCGATGTTTGAACTATTCATACGTATTGTCAAGAAAGAAGTGTGTGAGTGTGAGGGGGCCCTATGCACCGCCTGACCCTTCCTGTTTCAGGCAACATGGTGGGCATCCGGCTTCTCCTGATTGGCCGCTAGGTAGATGCAAAGTCGTTTTGCCATGTTACTTTATTTTTATGGACACTTATTCCATTGCTCCGACCTTTGAAGAAGAATCTATACTATTTCAATGGCTCCAACGCCGATAGTTTACAACAACCGATTTTAAAAGTAGGTACCTCGCCGGCATCGGCAGCGGCATGCGGCTTGCTGGCATGCGGCATCGCATGGAGTAATTTGTTGATTTTCAATCTTATTTTGCTTAATATTTAAATTTGAAAATACATAACTAACAGAACGAAATAAACTAAATGTAAGATTTCTAATCCAGAGTGTGCGGAGTCCTTAAAAGGTGCTTAAAAGGTGTAGGTAATAGTTAATCATATTGGTAGATCAATTTTTATGAAAGCAAAATGATCGTTTTTACATTTAGCGCATTAGTATAAAATATATTATTATAAAAATCACCTAATCACCAATTACCTCGCCAGGAATCGAGCCCCGGTCTTTACTCATTTCAGCCCAACGTACTAACCTCATCAAATTAAGGCGGACAAAACTGGACCGGGCACAACCGGCTGAATGCTCCGTAAAATATAAATATCTATTATTAAATTTATGATAAGTAATAGTTTAATTATTTTTCGCAATAAGTAGGGCCAAAGAGCGCCTTCGATTTAATAAAAAGAACAGAATATTAAGACTTCCTATCTTTGTGTCGAATGTCGGCTGAAATAATAAAACTTTTATCATAGGTCAACTTGGGAAGATAATAAATGATAAACTTCCGATATATATTTGAGACTTGAATGGAATGTATTGTAGTAAAAATGAAACACTAAAGCATTGAAATTTGAAACAACTTTATTGATGAATCATACCTACTTACACAATATTTTTTTAACAAAAAAGCGCACTTTTTGGCGTAAATTTGGCCATAAAGTTATTTTTAAAATTACTTGGTTAAATAGTTTTATTTTTTAACCCTGCCCATATTGTTTTTATAGTAAATGGTGTTGTGTGTATGTCTGTGTGTGTGTGTAATGTGTTTTTAATACTGTTCTAATGTAGAACTAAGGCTTTTATCGTTGATAAAAATGCGAAAAAGTACCCATCAATAATTATTTTATTATTTTGCAATAATAGAGTTATAATACCCAACACTAGAGGTACTCTTAACTACCTAACTTTATCATTACATTCTTTTTTAAAACAGACAAACAGACCATGGACAAAATAAATAAATTTGATGGTTTATTATTAATATTCACACGTCATGAAACATTCACATTTCATGGGTGATATCTTGGACTTGAAGGGTCGAGAGCTTCAAATACCTGGGAGCGTACATGACAGAAAACCGCAGAGTTCAGAAAGAACTGGGAGTGCGGCTTAGAGTAGCGGGCGCCGCATTCAACAGTATGAAAGCTGTCTGGAGATCGGATGTTTACTCGGTTAAAACAAAATTTCCGCCTTTATAACTCCTGCATCACACCTGTTCTCCTCTATGGCTGCGAATCGTGGCACCTAACCAGGGCCCAAGACTTTTGAGTGAAAAGGTGTCTTAGAAGAATTTTAGGTGTGCGGTGGTTTGACTTTGTAAGGAACACAGAGGTGAGGCCCCCCTTGGTATCTACTGTCATCCGGCGAAGGCGTTTCGGCTGGATAGGCCATATATTACGTGTGACTCCCGAGAACCGCCACCATGCTTGCCTGTTTTACAAAGCATCAGGTTCTCGGCGTCCTGGTCGTCCACTGTTGACAATTCGTCGGCAGTTTGCGTCAGAGCTGCGGGGCGTGGACTTGACTCGGGAGGATGCACGGGAGCTGGCGGCCGAAATAAAAAAAAAGGAAAAATTAAAGTACATCTAGCCGCGCCGGCGCCGCAACGGTTGCCACGGGAACATAGAATTGTTTACGGAACCAAGTTTTTGTATGGGCAGTGGCCTAATGCCGCTTCTCTTTGTTCTATATCCTTTCGGACTGTATTGGCATATGGATGTGAGGCACTGACATTAACAGCGAAATCAGCTGAAGAGCTAGGTATTTTTGACAGGAAAGTTCTTCGCCGAATTTATGGTCCAGTGAATTAAGGAGAGAAATGATGAGCTGCACAGCATATATGAAGCCCTTAGTATCTCAATTCATATTAATCTGCCCAGGTTAAGGTGGGCTGAGCATGTACACAGAATGCCAAGCTCACGGGTCCTAAAAAGAGTGATGAATGGACACCCAGGGGGTAAAAAGAAAATTGGGAGACCTCGATTAAGATGAGAAAACGAGGTCAAAAAAGATGCAGCATTTTCCTGCGAGTGACCGGCTTGTAGACGGCGCGGCGGCCGAGGACAGACATTGCTGGAGGCTGAAGTTAAAGGATGCCATCGCTCGATTGGGGCTTTATCCTTATCGAAGTAGAAGAAGAGGTCAAGCCATACTTCACTTTTTACAAAACTTACAATAAAATTTGTGACAAAATGTTTCGGCGGGAAAATCTTCTTTTTGCAAACAGCACTTCACAACATTACAGTCCTCGGTGAAGACCCATGTAAACACTGGCGAAAACACAGGAAAATCAACAGAGAGATAAGTAGGTATGCTATGCACAAATTAAAAAAGACAGGGAAATTACAACTAAGCAATAACACCTCCTTATAAATAAATAGTTTTTTTTTTTTTTAGAATGTCTGGTGACCAAAATGGTTGAATGCGTGTATTTTTTAAAGTTCATATTCGGTTTTGGTGAGCTTCCAAATTGCTCTGACGCTCTGTCAAAGACGCTCTACTTTATAATACCTACTATGATGACGAATCCTAATTTATTTTCGCTCTACCTAATAAGTATTTATTATTTATCTCAGCAAGAGGGCGGACGTGGGCGTAATCATGGAACATGCCCCAGGAAACTGCCCGATAGCAGCGGTGATAAGGGCGGCAAACTGAAGTATTGTATTATAATGATGTAGGGAACATAATTCAAAACTTTTTTCTGGTTTTAAGAAATTCAGGTTTTTGTATGCTTGAAGTGTTTCCAGTTTTACTAAAATCGAGTTTCTTGTATGAAAATATTAATACTTTAATAAAACTTAGCTTGCAATTAATTGTTGATAGAAATTTTAAAAAATATATGTATGGATTTAGAAAGGGATAAGTGTCCCAGTACAGAGTTGTATCCTCTCTATCTACCCCGAGGAAACCACGTGATGGTTAGATGTCATTATTTATTTATTTTATTACATAACATACCTAAGTGTACAAGGGGAGGGTTTATTGCTTTTAAGAATATCTTCCAAGTGCGAAGGTATAGGGTATAGGTATGTGTCAATTTGGACCATAATTTTTATCGTAGCGTAAATAAGTAAAGGAAGTAAAAATCCTTAATCATTATTTGAAACGGGGTTACGTTGAAAGGATTTTTTTGTTTCTTACTTAGGTATTATCATTTTGTATTGTATTCATAAAAATGCTTAGGCGGGGGAGGGTGTCACTTCAATAGTCGACTTCTTTTCGTTGAAAACACACGTCAAATGCTTGAGGTGTGAATGTAGCTTTTTTGGCTTTGTAAAGAGTATTTTAAAGTTTTCGATGTTTGTCGATGTTTAAAGTAGGTAGATAGGACCTCATTTCTATGCATTAGGTACATCCTAGTTATTACATTATCAAAATTTCCAACCAATGTAAATATTATTTCAAATTTTGCAATGATAATAAACCAATAAATAAAAAATTGTTTACTTCATTGAATCCTTTTCCCCGAATGCAGCCCGGTGCGATTCTCTTAAGGTTCAAGACACTTCTGCGCATACGAATTCAGTACAAAATCGTATGCGCAGTAGTTCCACAAAGTTAAAAGAATCGAGGCCCTGTCTATTATTTTGAATAGTTGTGAGTTGTGACGTAACGTTCTGTTTATGAAAATAATTACAAGATCCAACTCGTTAGTAAGTCGATGAACTAAAAAGTTAATTATTTACGATGGAAATGATTTAGATTGTATGTAGTTAAGGTTTAAAATTGTGAAATGTGTAATAATATAATGTAATGTTTGTATGTGGTTTAATTATCGATTCGGTAAAGACCAAATAAATAATTTTAAAAAAAAGAACTAAAAGGTTTCGAATCAATCCTTTGACGGTGGAGCTTGATAATAAGTGGTGTTATGAAATTTACCCCTAGGAAGTTTATATTTTAGAGAAATTGTATGGAAACGCCCCTTCTTGTGTAATATTTCGATGATTACTAATGATCAAACAACCCAGCCTATGATAGTAATATTATTACGCTTTTTTGAAGTTCGAAGTGTCAGTGAATTTTTGTTTTCGACCAAAAATTATGTACCTATTTAAAAATCGTGTCACTCGCGCGTCGGCGCGCGCGCGCGCGGCGCGGCGGCGGCGCGCGCATCGACAATATAAATATTATATTTTTTTACAATGTTTGTGTATTTGCATTTCAATTTAGGTACTTCGTATTCAAATATAATGTTTTATACAAAATTTTGTTTCATTTTTCAATATTCTTTTGAAAAATGTTACTATCAATATAACTCTTGAAATGATGTAATATAATAATACCTACATGTAGGTTAATATTTTTTATTAAAGTGCTAAGTGCTTATGATTGTGTAAAGAACTCAACTGATTTTTTCAATTTGTTAAAAACAATAATATATTTTATGAATATTTTTAAGCACTGTAATAACATAATATTTACCTACATTATTTGCATATAAATACATTACTGCATTTGGGCAGTAATGTATTTTTAATTATGTTTATGGCTTAAAAGCGTATATGTAGCCATGTGAATCTTTTGGTTTGACATTGTTTTTCTATGGTATTACAAACATGAACCTGGCAATACACCGCACCTCAAATCGGTAGTGTAACAGCAAAGGGGTATATCTGTCAAATTTTTCATTTTCTAAGTTTGTTCCACAAAATGTCTAAAATAGTGTATTCCATAATCTGGCAAAAGGATATAGCTATAGTTGCAATACTTAATTAGTTTTATTAAGATATGTACATACTTATGCCATCCGAAAAAAATATTAAAATTAACATGGCAAAGGAACATAAATGCAGATGTACCCAATTGCCTAAAAAAATATTGAGAATAAATTGGGACATAACTGGATAGAATCTCAAAAAACAAGAAATCCTTATTTCAATCGGATTAACTTAATAATATAGTTTTGAGAGATTACTTTTATATCACAATACTGATTTCATAAAAAACAAATGACTTATTTGATTTCACAAGTTTGTTTTTGCTTTCCTGTAAAATTTGGTCTGAGACAGATATATACCCCTTTGCCTTCACACCACCGAAATATTTACAAAAACTATACTAGCGCCGACCTTGGACACGTTTGTTTTTATAAGCTTGAGGCAGATGTCCTATGTTTTTACTAGTATATAACAGTGCTGCCAGACGGAGGGAATTTTCCCACTTTCCGGGAATTTTTGGGCCAAATTTAGAAACGGGAAAAACGGGAGGATTCCGAAAAAGAGGGGAAAAAGCGGGAATTTTCGCACTTGTGGGCATAATTTATGTGAATTTCGCCATTTTTCGTCCAAATACATGGCTTTTATTTGTTTTCGACCGTTCCAATGTTTCAATGTTCTTGACTTTAAGATGTTGCTCTAATTTTTATTAAATAAAAGCCCGCTCTGTTAAGGTAATATGACCTTTTTTATGTTTTAATATTTCAAACCTGGGCGCCATAACGTCGGAACATGCTACCAACCTTGGCTACGTGGCATCTGACTGTGTTTTATTGCGTTTTCACGCACTTTATACGGCCACTTATGTCTCCTGAGTCTTCCCCATACACACAATGACTAAAAATATTTTCTTTTTCTTCAAAATGAACGTTTTTAAGCCTTTTGAGAGAAAACGGGAATTTCTGGCCCTAAGTGGGAAATTTGGCAGCGCCGGGTGGGAGAAGCCGTCTCTCGGATCTGGCAGCACTGGTATATAATAATCTGTGTTCTGTGTCTGTGTCTGTGGTTGTCTGTTATATTATCTGTGGTTGCCTGTACTGTATCCCGTTTTCAATTTGAGATTTTGTGGTGTCAGGTAAAAAAACAGTTTGTGTGTTGATAAGTATTTTTATTTAGTTTAGCTGTTCGTTTTCCGGCAAGATGTGTCAACCGCCGATGAGAACCCACTATTTAAATGACTTTTTAACTAGTATGTCATTGCCGCATACTTCTACAAGTCACGATGGGCAAATGCCTTCCGCATCTTCGGCGTCTTGTACTATTATGAACTTGCGAGAAAAAGAGAAATACATCGAAGACTTTGATTTCCCTTTTTGCGATGAATCTAGCAAGTACGAAAAGGTCGCTAAGATCGGCCAAGGCACCTTCGGCGAGGTGTTCAAAGCTCGTGAAAAAAACAGCAACAAAAAGTTCGTCGCTATGAAGAAAGTTCTCATGGACAATGAGAAAGAAGGATTCCCGATCACGGCGCTTCGGGAGATTCGTATTCTTCAACTGCTGAAACACGAAAATGTCGTGAACTTGATCGAAATATGTCGCACCAAGGCGACTGCTCACAACAAGTTTCGGTCCACGTTTTACTTGGTGTTTGACTTTTGCGAACACGATTTGGCGGGACTTCTGTCGAATGTGAATGTCAAGTTCAATTTGGGCGAGATAAAAAAAGTAATGCAACAGATGTTGAATGGTCTTTACTATATTCACAATAACAAAGTGTTGCATCGCGACATGAAAGCGGCTAACGTTCTGATTACGAAGAATGGTATTCTGAAGTTAGCTGACTTCGGACTCGCGAGAGCTTTCAGCATCGCTAAGACAGGGTCAGCTAACCGATACACAAAAACGCTATGGTACAGTGTCAGTTTAATACTTACTAATATTCTACCAAATCACTTAACATTTCTTTGCCACCGCTTGGAATAATGGGTATTATCTTGGATGGGATTTTGCTAGACTTGGAATCTATAAGAGAAAAAATAATTAGTGGAAAATGGGTTGCAAAATGTATAAATGATATAACAGATACAACATTAGGGATATTGCAGCAGGGTGCGAAGATATTTGTGATTGTAGGTATTACACCTTTCTGTTTTTGGGAATGTCGGTGCTTGTACGTATAGATCCATACAATTGATAATGATTAGTGACCAACTGAAGTTTCAGTTTTGATATGAAAAGCTCCAACCAGTTTGCAACACAGATATTGGACCAGCATTGTTCGTAACAATTGAAAACAAGTTTCAGCCGCGGTTCAAGTTTCGGACAAATATTGACCAAATCTTCTACTCAGCCGAACGCTACTGTCAGGATGTGGACCAAATTACGGTTAGGGTTACGGAGCAGCAGCAGCTGGGTGTAAGTTAAAATATTTATTTATTTCCAAAACTTCATGTACAATTACATTTAGCAAAGCAATGCATTTGTACAAGGGCGGGCTTATTGCTTTTAAGCAATATTTGCTTCCAAAGTGACCAAGGAACCCTTAGTTATTTAGTGATAATCTTTATAATGTGTCCTCATTGTTATGAGCGAGTATTGTTAGAAAAGACAAAGCTTTAACATAAGATTGCATTATTTACAAATATATTTACTAAAATATGACTCGGGAAATGGAAAAGAGGAAGGAAGGAAAGGGAAAGGGAAGAGGATGAATGAAGGATGTTTTAAAGGTTAGAGGTAGTATAAAATATCTGTAGCGTAAATTAACAAACTGTTGCATGTAAGTTATAATATTTACAACTTAACAACAAACCCAAAAGCGCTGAAAAAAACATTTAATTGATGCCTTTTATTTCACAACGTATATTTTTCTCCAACTAAACTCAGATTTTACAACAAGAAATGCGTAATTTTGGACATTTTGAAGTGACTTTTCACGTATTCAAATAAATTTTGCTTTCAATCGAAATTATGTTTTGGTTTCAGTTTGGCCTGAAAATCTTATTTTACTTGGTCATTATAAATTATTTATTATTATGTGTTCTGTCAAAATACATGTCTGGAGATTTACTATAGTATTTCCAAGCGTTTATTTTACTTTTGACACATGGGCGCCTATTCCGTAATTATTGACAGACAACCATAGACCTTCTTCTTCTTCTTGAAAAATGCAATACTTCATGTTTTTTTCTTTACGCTAGTGAAGAACATGTTCTTTAGCTCCGATATTTATCTATATCGATTTTTATTGAGCCTACTTATGCAACGAGGATTATTCAAGTTGATTTTTTCCATGAAAAAATATAAAAATGTGATTTGAATTAAAACCTATTTGTTTTTTTTTCTTTGTTTGTCACGACACAGAATTTCTCAATTTACATTACGACAACAAAATAGTCCTATGCATATTTGGGTTTTCTGCAGCTCCTGCACCGATGACTCCAATTAAGGAGTTTATCGGGACTGTATTTAAAGTTTCTTTTGTAAAGAAATTATGTATTTTTTTGTAATATTTTTTATTGAATAATGACTGTTAAAAAAAATAATTTTACGACAGCGCTTAATATAAACTCTGATTTAAACGTCTGGGTATATTTATAAACTACAAAATGTTAAGCAAAAACAAAATATAAATGTGTTAAATTGATTAAAACTTCTTCATAAATAAAGTCGATTTTTATGAAAAATCGATTCAGTAACGCACTAGGACATCCCTAATCGATACATAATCGAGCTGTCAAAAGTAAAATAAACGCTTGGAAATACTATAATAGTATATTTTTATAATCTATGGTCTGGATTCCTCGTGAGAAAAACGATCATATTTTTCCGTTTTCTGTGGTTATACCGTCTATTCGCTCAGTGTTTTAAGCCTGCTCTACACAATGGCCGCAACTAGGACAGAACCATAGAAAACGTAAGGCTGGGCTCAGACCCTTTAGCCGTCTCTTTCTATCACATGGATATTTATCGGAAGACTCTCATAAACGTAACTTTCTTTCCTAGGACGCATCGTGGCGCGTTGGGTCGCCAACGTATATAAACCAAGTGTTTTATCTTTGGACGGGCTAGAAGCTCTCCAAATTTACTCAACGTTGCTCTCGAAATATGCGCGAGCAACGTTGAGTAAAAAACATTTCGTTACACCTTTACTTACATCTATATTTAAAAATAATGTAACGTAAATACAAGAAATTAATATTTCTTAGTCCAAAACCTATCTGTTTTATTACAATTGTTGCATTTTCGCTGATTTTTAATAAATTGTAATAAAGAACATAATAATAATATTACGAAATCGAAATTCTGTCTGTCAAATGAATTTTTGTATGCTTTACTGATATTACGTTGTTATGCTATACCTGCCTTAAATGTCATTTTCATTTATAATTGACATTTTTCATTTGCATTAACAAGGAAAAATAATCGCAATGATTTTAAATTCGCAGTTTAGTGTAAAATAAATACTTAATAATATAATTTAGAAGAAGAATAAACATGTATTATTTAAACGGAAAAATTCCAACAAAATAAAATGTTGAAAGTAGGTATTATAATCATTATGTATAAGCATAATAATCTGATTATTCTGATATCAGAATTATACGCATAACTGATTGATGAATTTCTCATGAAATAAAATAAATAAATATTTTCATGAAATAAAATAAAAATAATAAGCCTTCATGTAATAAAAAATGACCAAGATACACTGCACTTGGTGTACCAATTCGGTGCCCTATGCACCATTGGGTGCGGTTAAGGGAAAGTAGAAGTAGTAGTAAAATAAATAAATATTTTCATGAAATAAAATAAATAAATATTTTCATAAAATAAAATAAATAAATATTTTCATGAAGTAAAATAAATAAATATTTTCATGAAATAAAATAAATAAATAAGCAACCCTTGTACTTTATTACACTGGTCTGCAAATAAACCTTTTTCTCCTTAAATTTCTCCTTAAAAAATATTTTTTTTTGAATTTTTATAGATTTGGGTGTTTCTGAATATCAGATAATAAGACATGCATTATTCAAAAAGTTATGTACTTCTGTCTCATTTTTTAAATTGGGTTTTATATTAAATAAATTTTCATAAAATCCAAACATGAAATGATTGTATCTTATAAATTTCGCTTTTAAATAGCTATTTGATTTTAAATTGTTTAATTAAACCCTACCTATCTTGACCTACTGTATAAATTTTCATAACTAACTAACCATCACACCATTTCTCCGAAGGGCATAGAGGATAGAGCGCCACACCACTCTGTCTGCCATAAATTTCATAACCTAATAAAAAGGATATTGCTTTTAAATAGCTATTTGATTTAAATTATTTTATTGAACCCAACGAATCTTAAACTACTGTATAAATTTCATAACTTATTATCTATGGATTTACCAGTAGACTAGTCCTCATAAAAATAACCTCGCTTTGTGAAGTATCCCCCAATAATGCGACCAAATTTACTACTGTATCCAAGAATTATTTAAAATTATGAAAGCATATGAATTTCAAAATGAAAAATATTATAAAAGCAGTATGTCATAAAGATATATTTTAAAATAAATAAATGAAAATTATTCCTAATAATCAATAAATTTCTAAAATAATTTTATGCAAAACCGTATTGTAAATATTATAAACACCTTTAGGTGAAGGAGCGCTTGAAGCCGTACGTGAAAGACCCATACGGCTGCGACCTGCTAGACAAGCTGCTGCAGCTGGACCCGTCGCAGCGCTACGACAGCGACACGGCCCTCAACCACGACTTCTTCTGGGTGGACCCGATGCCCTGCGAGCTGGCGGGCATGCTGGCGCAGCACACGCAGAGCATGTTCGAGTACCTGGCGCCGCCGCGCCGCCCCGCGCACCTGCGCCACCAGCACCAGCTCGGCGCGCCCAGCGTGCCCGCCAAGCCCTCGGCCGCCGTGCAGGAGAGCGGCTACCAGGACAGGGTATTTTAACTCTCTGCTTCTGTTGCCCCCAACTAAGCTGCCCTCCAATTACTAAACTGCCACTATATTCAATATACTGTTCCATTATGTCGTGAATAAATTGTTTTAAGGTATAAATATTTGGAATTCGAAATAAAGAGTTAGAATATTACACAAAAATATTATAAAAGAAGAGCATTGAAAAAAATATGTAGACGCGGTTTACTCAAAACTTACTTTTTAAGGTTATAGCATTTAGTCATTTGTTGGGTTCTATTCATTTGGTAGGTTGGGAATATCAGACGGAATCACTAATGTTTAACATTAGATGCGTTTATTACAGAGAGAGAGATGACATACAGAGGTAGCTTACACATAGCTGCCGCTTATGTATTCCAAACTGTATTCCAAAAGTCCTCTGATATTAAGGATTTTAGCAAAATATCTTTTTAATGTCCAACATTTCTAACTCTGGTTCTTCTGTCTTACCTTGAACAAAATCTGAAAGTGCTCGAATAGAATTGATTATTTTTGTAGCGAATTTTTGAAATTGGCAATATTTTTCAGAGTTCACAGCGGTATGACATGATACAGCGGCAGGAGTAAAGTTCTTCCTTCTTGCAGAGGGCAATAAATCCTTTGTTTTTACCTACAATTGCTGGTGCTTTGCCCCCATTGGTAGAGACCGATGTTATTTTTTGCCAAAAGCGTGTTTTTTTGAAAACTGGCGGTGTTATTTTTTAGAACCAATTTTCAGTACACGGGATTGATAATAAAAGTCAAAGGCGTGTTTTTTTGCACTAAAAATATTTATTTTACAATAATCCAACATAAAAAATGAATATTCGCTACATAAATATTTAAACTTAAACTTGTAATATATTTTTCAAAAACTTAATACAGAAAATAATGAAATCCGGAATATATGTGTGCCGATGACTTTTCAAACTCGCCTAAACATCTGAAATAGATTTTTAATGTTTAACGTTTATGCAATGCTTTAAATAAACTAATTCCTTTTGTTACTTTGAAATTAAAATTAGGCTTTGATGGTGAGTTTCAAAATCATTAACATACATGGAAAAGTTTATTTTTATATATAAAGTAAACTATATAAACCAAACATAAATATATACAATCTTATTTTAATGCAATATAATTTAATGTTCAAAATTAAAAATTGCCAGTGTGTGGCCAGATTTTCTTCTACCTTGAGGTTCCTTCTTCTGTCACTTAGTACAGTGTTGTACGAAGACAGGAACCTCTCGGAATCAACATTAGCACAAGGCACCCAAATCGATTCTAAGCAAGCATCTGCAAATTGAGGATTTGCCAGCCGAACCGATTTGAGTGCCTCGGCTATGTTTACTTTCCCTCCTAAAGAAACTTGCGAGTCTAATGTTTTTTTTTAATGCATTGTACCCCGTGGGTTAGCGTCTGTGTGCTAAAATCTTTTAAAGAATTATTTTCTTTTAACTTAGACACTAACCCCGGGGGACATGTTAGCGATCAAAACATTGCTCGGATCAAATAAACTTAAAACTTCGTACGCAGAACGATTTGGATCTTTTTCAATCAGCTCTGTTAGCTTTTTTAAAGCATTTTCAGCTGTTCTTTTAAGTGGCCCTTCGTCGACATTTATGAGGGCCACTTGTGTTTTTTCAAAATAGATCCCTTCTGTTATATTTTTCAACTCGCTTTTTATTTCATTCAATTTAGAATATAACATGTGAGACGTTGGGAAATTAGATGCTTCTAAATATTTTTTAAGACATCAACCATTTTTCTAGCATGTTCACAAGCAAAAACTGCTTGGCAATAGATGACGTTAATTTCATTTGGAGTGAGTGAGGTAAAAAAGTCAATACCGCTATTGTGTATGTCTTTGATTTCCTCACTCTTACAGAACTCAACAATGTCTGCTAAATATTCCGCCAAATAAAACGCACTCTTGAACCAGGAGTTCCATCTGGTAATGACAGGGAGTGGGAAAAATTGGACATTCCACTCCCCGTCTGGCTTTCAGAAAACTTGAGTACATATGTTTTCTTTTCCTAGTGTTAAGAAATAAATTTTTTGTTTTTGAGACTGCATTGTTGAGCTCTGCAAGCTCCTTCATCCAAAAAATTGCCAACCAAGTTCAGCTTATGTGCCCAACATTGCACATGCAAAAGATGGTCACCTAAAACCACCTTCAACGTCTCAACACATTTGGTCATATAACGCGCTGAATCTGTCACTACACTCTTCACATTTTTATACTCAACATTGTAGTCTTTCAGGGCATCTAAGATAGCCCTGACACAATTTGTAGCATTGGCTGACTCTAAAAATTTTTACCCCTGCCACAAACAGTTTTACCTCTTCAGGACTTGTATTAATTCTAAATAATATGGCGAACACACAACGGCCTGAAGAATCAGTAGTTTCGTCACAAAACAAATCAATTTTTTTGTTTTGTAAAATTTCTTTTACTTCACAAACTCTGTCGGCTGCTACAGTTCCGAGATATTTCTCCCTTAATGTTTTGGTGCACGGCAAATCTCCAGAACCTGAAAAAGAAAGGGAAATTGTAAACTGAGAAAGGAAAACTGTATTTTTTAAATCTAATGTCAAATGTGACAGTTTTCATTCGGCGTTAATCTTGAAATTATAATATTTGTTTGTAAAAGTTGTGGCTATGGAAATCGTTTTGATCAGATCACGTTTACGAAACAAATTCACTGCGTACTATAAAAATTACTGGTAAAAGTTAAATGTCGTATTTTTACCACTTGATAAATATGTGTCTAAAACGGTTAAGTTATCAAAATGAGTAAAATAACATTGAAAATAAAGGTTCGGTCAGAATAAAGTAAATAAAAAACAAATCAAATACCTTGCACATATTTGTTAATCCAGGCTCTGACATGCGGATCATCAAGTTTTTCCAAAGGAATGTTGGCTTTGACAAAGGTTGCGGTTGTGTCTTTGGCCAATTCCGTAACAGCGTCCTGTCGTCTGGTAACATCTTTTATCACCGTAATGATCGAAGATTGCTTTGAAGTGCCAGCTGAATTCTTCTCGGCATTTTTCCTATGTTTTGCACCATGAATATGTTTTTCACAAGAATCCTTTCGTTCCCAAGATATCGTCATATTGCAGAATCGGCACATAACAACACTTTCATCGGTGGCGTAAAAACCATGGCTTGAATATTGCGAGGCACGAACGTACGCAGAAACGCTTACTTTCGGCATTTTGAGGCGAAAATCCAAAAAGTGAAAATGTAGCGTGAGTAGAATCAGTAGACGTAAACAGTAGGAATAAGCGGTGGTCGGTAGCGGTGGGTAGCAGTGGTCGGTAAATGGCAATAATCAGTAACGGGAGCAGAATCGGTAGTCGGAAACAGAAGGAATAGCGCGTGGTCGGTTGCAATGAAAAGTAATGGCGGTTGTTGTAAAAAGTAGCGGGTTTAGGACGTGAACTGGCGAGCGGTGAAAGCGGTTATGAAAACAAATATGGCCTCCAATTCGATACAAGCCAATATTCCATAGAATGACGCAGAGAAACGAGTGTGAAGTTAGCGACATAAAATATTCTGCGAAATATTTTATGGCTGTTCAAACCTTGTTTATTTTTTTTAAAACGCCGAATTTCGCATTATTTTCCTAAAACACGGAATTTCGCGTTATTTTTAAAAAACATCAAATTTCGCGTTATTCGCGTAAAAATGCCAAATTTCGCGTTATTTTTCGTTTTTATCGCGATCGCGAAATTTTCCAGTCTCTACCATTTGGTGGTTATCGCAGACAGCTTGTGCAAAGGCATATTTATTGACTAGGTGTTCTGAATGTATTATAAATATCCTCACCCCTTCATAGGTAATATTTGCAACATATCCTCTTTTACTGTGAAGTTACTAAATACCATTCTCACCATAACTGCTAGCTGTGCGGTGTCAAATTGTAGCGAGAACCAGTCACATATTTCCAACTCAGTCTTTAACTGAGTTTATATGTCTGTATTCTTATTGTGTCGGTGTTATTTGACAACTGTAAGTCTCGTATTGCTGAGACAATCTCACGTTTGTTACAAAATCCATCAAACAAACAATCGGCACCAGTCAAAAAAAGTTCTTTAAAGAACTCACCATCAATCGGTTTCTTCTTTTTTGCGAGCATGTGAGAAATTTTGAAAGTTTAGAATTTTCCACATGTCTAGTGAAAGCAGTCTGTTGTGGCTGAATTGAGCTACCCTCAATACGTCATCCAGGTGAGAATCAGTAAGCCGATTCCTGTATACTTACGTTTTTTGCATATTTCATTTTAGAATATAATGATTCACAAAGATATGTTGATGCAAACAATGTGAGGAGCAGGAAAGCACAATTTTTTACAGTCTTTGTATTTTTCAGGAACTAATTTCCAAAAATGGATGTACTCTTTTCCCTCTCGTTTTCTTCAAAAATAGCTTTCAGATTAGTATCGTTCTTAAATTTGATAAATTTTGCAAAAAGCTCTGCATAATTATATCCCAATGCAGCTAAATTTGTTACAGTGGTTGTTTCTAGGCGCCAGGGATTTTCTATAAGTAACAAACAATCCTAAGTCCTGAAATCTGCTCTTAAATTCCTTAGCTAAGGCAGCTAAATAATTTTAAAATATCGTATAATTTCTTCAGAAACATGTATACCATCTTGCTTAGCTTTTATTACAGTTGGAAAGTTATGCAATACGTGGTTCTCGGTTTCTTCGTGGTAGATGTTCAATTTCTCTTCAGAAGCAAATACTTTATTCGCCATCTGAAAAATAATTTTATTTTCGCCCTGTAAGCCACGATTGAGTTCATTAAGTTTTCTGTGATATCACACAGAAAAGCTAAAAGACACCACCATCCATCATTATTAAGTAAATTTTATTATTTTGCTGTAAAAACAAAAGAATAATTTCATGTCTCAAAAAATAAAACCGTTCCAGAACTTTCCCTCGGCTTAGCCATCTCACCGAGGTATGTAAAAGAACGTCACTATAGTTACTGTTTAATTCTTCCAAAAGACTTTTAAATTTCCTGTGGTTTAGTTCTTGTGCTCTAATATAATTAACTATACTTATTGCAGTCTTCATCACGGCGTCTATTTCGGCAATGGATAACGTGCTGCTAAGTTCTCTTGGTGTATAAATACAGTGGAATGATAAGAGATTTGTTAAATTATATTTCTTTTTCAACAAAGTAACAAATTCTTTTTCGGACCCGATCATTGAAGGACATCCATAGGTGCATACACAAACAAATTTTTTTTATATCAATATCTTTGTTTTCCAAGAATGCACTGATAGTATTGAGATAGTCCGTGCCTCTGGTTTTGATTTTTCATAGGAAGAAATTTCAAAAAATGTTCATGATCTGAATTTTGTCCGGTACAATATCTAACAAAAACGGAATGTTGTGATGTTGCTGAAATATCATGGCATACACTGATACAGTAAGGCCACAAGTGATACAGTAAGATGCCACGCCGGTTTCATCCGCGCTTGTCGGCAGGTACCATGAGTAAAAATGTATTTATCTGCTCTAATGTGCAAAGGCAAATAGCCGCAAGTTCAAAATACTAGTTTTGAGATAAACGGGTTTATAGTTTTACTTTGTTTTTTGCTGTATTTTATCATTTAAAATAAGTTTTCTTATGCAAACTAAGTTTTAAAAGTAATAATACAGTTGTTAGAAATGATTACGACGTGTTTTTGCCATAAAAGTATAGTAAGCTTCATATTATTAAAGACAATGTGTTTTGCTGCCACAATTTGGTAGTAGGCCGCAATTTAAGTTGCTGTCATTTGCCAGGATACAGTATGTGAAATTTTTGTTTTGGAAACAGCAGCAGAGAATTATTATTGTGGTTGGGGGCTACTTGAACCCGGGTTTAAATTGACATTGTCTAACTGAACTCACATAATTGTTCTTCACTGTAGTAAGGTTTCATTAATGCATATATTTTTATTCCAATGAAAACTACCTAAACTCACATAATTGTTTTTACTTTTAATTTAAAAAATTGATGAGATATTATTTAATAACGATTTAGTATTTATTAGTAACGAAAACCAGACAAAGACACTTAACCGTTTTTCCTTGTATGTTCAATATTAAAAACATAAATTGAGAAGAAATGCTATATCGTCTATGTAAGTTCAATACCGCGTATGAGCCAATAAGCTCTAAATACGTATTTTTGACGGTTTCCGTTGAACGGAATAAGCCGCATCGATTGGTAGATTAAAATTTTGAAATTGTTCAATAGGTATGTGTCATGCAATCGGTCAAAGTCAATACCGTAAATAAAAAGTTTTCATTGAAAAAAGGATCAATATAAAGTATACTAGCATAAACGCATTTCGTTGCAAAAAAGAAAATACAAAAGAAAGAGTTTTCGAAATTTGTAAAAATATTTTTTGTTAACTAAATTCTATGGTTTATTGTCTTTTCTGAACTTTTTAATCAATGGCTCACACGCGGTATTGAACTTACACAGACGATATAATTTATGTTTTTACTCGCTCTACCACTGTCTGAAAGTCAGTTAATGGCGGTAATAACATTAAACTGATTATACCTGTAGATACTACTACTACTTTCCCTTATCTGCACCTGATGATGCATAGGGCACACTGCATTGGTACACCAAGTGCAGTGATTCTTGATCATTTTATTACATGAGGATTAATGGTATTCATAACTGAAATAATTAACGGTTTCTCCTTGTATACACACGATATGTAATATGTATTTCTGTTTTGTCACTAGGCTTGTGTACAGTGTACATATATGTATAGTAGGATAAACACAATATAATTACAACATATTTTAGAGCAGTAACATGGGAATGTTACTTATACGAGTGCGATGATTGTTTATGTTGAAGCATTTCTTGGATTTTCCTTCGCCTTATTGATTGGTGTGAGGAACTGCCATGACTCGGGAGTGCGCTAAGGGGTTGCGAAGTGTAAAGATGTTTTTTAGATTAGGAATATTTCCTAGTGAGTTGATATTGGTAAATTAATTCTTCCTTATGATTCCAAGTGATTTATGCTTTACTGTTAATAGTTGTAACATATGTCTGAGACATTATTTTGTTTATTTGCTCTAAGAACAAAATTTGACATAACAGTATTTACCAAAAATGTTACTTTAGTTTTAAAGCTTGTACTGCATATGCCAAGATTGTATTAAAACATAAAACAACTTCTTTGGAAATGGTTGATTGTGATATTAGAAAAGTATATTTGAATAAATAATTTAAACTGAAAGTCAATATTAGAATAAGTGTCTAAATAATAAAAATATTTTTAGAGTGCTTCTTGTCACTGGCTTACGGAGACCAAAGAATCTGCAAGTGAATTTCCTCATCTTTTGAATGAATTATGCTCAATAACTTCAGACTTAATATTTTACAATTATTCTCTAGTGACTAGAAATCTCTGTAAGGTCTGACATAAGAAGACAGAGCAAATAGAAAAAGAATCTATAAACGGATAGTGAATATGTAACGTGATAGTGGGGATATTTTTACGGTAATTTATCTTTCTTAGAATCGTTCCTGGGCTCTGGTTATTCGCATAAACAAACTTCCAGATTGAATTCATCGCTTTATTTATTTATTTTATTTCATTTTACGGACTTAAGTCCATTTTTAAACATAAAGTTATTTAACACATATATATGCTTTGTATGGAAAATCATTGCCCTTAGCATACGATGATTCCCTCGCTTCACGATCCAGCAACCATTTTTCCTGATGAATTCCATCTCCAAGTTTGTATATGCTAAGTATCCTGATCATCAATATATCTACAAGTCGACACGAAACCAAAGAACTGTTTATCTTAGACTGGCATTTATTTAGTGAGAAAATTTTATCATTATTATTGCTTCTAAATTAATGAAAATAAAAATTCTGTGTGTATTTAAAATTTATTTTAATTACGATTAAATAACAAGAAGTAATGTTATTGTATTTGGCGGAGCTGATGGATGTGGGACTGATATCTCCTGGAGGGATCTGGTGATGTTCACACGCTCCACATAAGTGGAGAAGTGGTGAAAGAAGTAGAATTTTACTAAGTTAATGTCAATTGACACAAATGATAAATAAATATTTTAGTAGTTATATACACAGTATTTTTATTTAAGTATTTTTTTTTAATAACTACAAAATGAGTGTTTCTAACATAAATGTTATAATTAGGTACTTGACTGATACCTACATATGTTACATTGCATGGATGATTGGAACTGTGGAGGTGTAAAGTTAAGTTTATTTTTATATTGTTAATTTTTGTAAACTTGTGCATTTTTCTTTGTTTCTATGGTTATAAAAATAATTATTTGGAAAATGTAATTTGATCAGGGACCCAGCACTGATTACTCATCTTGGTAAAAACTAAGTTCTTGGTTTTAACATACTGTACCATGTTTGACTCCGTTCCTTATGGAAAAAGAATTTTGCACTATTACAATATATTGCTAATTTGTTTAATGCTTTAATTTGATAAAATCGTCACCGTGGTTGCGAAAAGAGCTAAGCCCCATATGTATCATACGTGAGTTAGCTCTCTTCACCACCACCAAGACGAAATATGCATGTTTTTGAAAAATCAAACCATTTTAAAATTTTACTGAATGAAAATTTGATGATATTTGGATCGGAATTTAATTGAAAAATCTGAATTTTTAAAATAATTTTCTGTTTATTTTTTGGACTGTTAATGATTGACTGAATAAAATACAATATAATTACCTAAAAATGTTTTTAATTACATTTATTTGCTGCTGTTCAACACTCTTCACATGAAATAAGAAACGCTGATCTTAAAGCTAGTTTCTGTACTATTATGTCTGCAATATCTTCAACACTGTTCATTGTTTTGTGTGACTCAACCATAATAATTCTTCCCAAATCTTGTGTCTCCACCATCCTGCTACATTTACAGGGTGCCAACTTCCTCATTAGTGCTTACTTCTAAACTTGTATTCCCTATACAGTTTGTTTAAACATATTCCCATATCCCCTCCGCACACACTTCTTCCCCGAACGCCCTGAACTCGTTCTCAGACAGTAAGTGTACGCGAAGAGTCAGCAAGGCGGCCGCTATCAGTGGGAAGTGTCCATTTTCGGAGGCCATTCTTCTGCCCGGTGTTCACCCACCACACCTCGCTGGAAGAAGAGTCGGTGTGCGGCGACAGAAGCACGTCATCGCTATGCTAGTTTATTTATCACCCTCTTCGCTAGGTCCATTCAGGTTAGGCTTAAGTTATTAGGTTTATTTGATTTATATTTTTTATTGACATTACTTGGTGGAATTCCATGATTATATTATTTGTATTAAACTAATTAAAGTTAAATAAAAATACTTGGTACACTTCCACTTTTATTTATTTCACCAGTTAGCTCTTTCACCCTGTAACGGGTATCTTCAGACTGGTAACATGTTGTACAAGCCAAAAGTACAAATAATAGTTTTTACAAAATAAATTTAGACACTAAACAAATAAATAAATAAAAGTGGAAGTGTACCAAGTATATTTATTTAACTTTATTTAGTCATATACAAATAATTTTATTAGGTTTAGTTAAGATAGTAACTAATTCCTGGCATATATTCACTTCTAATAATTCTCCGATTTTAATTCTTTGTCTTCTCCCTTTCACAATTAAATTGGCTGAAGGAATAATTAACTTAAAAAATTCATTTGATTAATTAATTTAATTTTGGAATTAAAGGACAGAGAAATAATTTAAATAGCAGTCATTACTTGAGATGTACCGACTAGTAGAGAAAGCTGACTATCTGGCCATATTTGTAGTCGGCCAAAAGTGCCAACTAGTCGGCTGTTTACTTTATTCGCATTTCTATGCGAATAAATCAAATAGAGTGATTAAAATGAAATCATAACCTATATTAGTAGTTTTTATTTTAGATTCAGTCTTGCAGTTTTTTAATACATATAATCTAGGAATACGAACTCTTTCTTTGGTATTTAATCATTGAACCTAAGTAATTACTAGTGTAATTTTAACAAAAAATACATTCTAAATGAGAACTTTTAGAACTCTGAACAAAGCAAAACAACATAACCTATTTATTGTTTATGTTGGGTTCTCAGTCTCGGTTTTGTAACATAAATAGGAGTTAGGAACTCTTCCTTTATATTTAAAAACAAAATTAACCTTGAACAAAGTAGACTATAATTTTGACAAAATAATAAATTCTAAATGAAATCTTTTACAACTCTGAATAAAGAACGTATGTAACCTATTTATTGTTTGTGTTAGGTTCACAGTCGGTGGGTAGGAGTGCAGTTCATAAGCTGCACTTGACTTGTCATCATGAATATCTTCTATTTTTCTTGCCACGAACATTGCCGATGCCACACGGACTCCACCGAAAGCAATGTTCGGCTTGGCCGACTAATCAGCCTTTTTGTAACCAGTCGGCTAGTCGGCCAAAGTCGTAGTCGGCCCATCTCTAGTCATTACGAAATTAATGCGGGTGACCTGGCGCCTAACAATAGACATTAATTCAGTAGTAAGTTATCAAAATAAATATATATATATATATTTTACTTATAAAATCATCAAAAAGAAAAAAGTATATTTAGTTATAAGAAGTACAAGGAGGAAGGAAAAAGGGTCAAGCTTCGGAACCAGGGTGAGTAAAGGGGATAGGTAAGTATCCGCATACCTACCAAAGAAGAAAAGAAATAATTAGCTTAATTATTATTTATTGCACATCTAAACAACCCATAAAATAAAGTTTTTTTTTCTTTTTGTAACTGTATAAAACAAAACTTTAGGCTGCCGGCCAATTACGATGACTTCTGTCAGTGACGGTGAAGGTAACAATTTGTTGCCGAGAAACTGTCACCATGGGTCAGCCAGCTGAACTGGAAACTTTTTGTCATGTCACCATAGTTGGCGCACTCTCATCTCAAATCTGGTTCATAAAATGGGTTTTATTGCATCAAGAGGAAAAAACACATAAATAACATTTATCTAAATTAGAACCTTAAGGAACTCATGAAGAAGTATAAAACAATTCGATTGAACGGGTGGTGGCCCAGTGGGTAGCGTCGCGGTCTCTGAGTCCAGAGATCGTCGGTTCGAATCCCCACTCGACACGACTCGATTCCTATTTTCAAGCACAAGCCGCTTAGGCTTTATTGAAAATAGTATTTACAAATTGAAATATGTGCAAATATCATAAGATTGCATAGATTTCTTTTTTTTAAAAAAAAAAAAAAAAAAAAAAAAAATATATAGTCCACATGACACTCATTGTATCCCAAAGACTGCGTTTAGCATGGCACGTAGGAGGATATTCGACAAAAGAGCATCTAAAATCCCAACTAAATGGAACCCTGATCTTCCCTCAATGAAAGCGGCCTAAAGGTATTTATTTAAGGATGATTTATAAAGCGCTATTTTTGCGAGAAATCGCCTCAAGAGCGCTGTACAATAAAGGTATAGTACAGCGCTCTTAAGTATACCTAGCTATCGTAGTTTTCATAAGCGAACTTGACGATTCGCGAGTCGAAACACATGTATGGTTCACTGAATCACGGTAAACACGCTGAACGGGGATACTTCACAAAGCATGGTAATTTTTATGAGGACTAGTCTATGGTAAATCCATAGTATAATAGTTATGAAATTAATACAGTAGGTTAAGATATGTTGGTTTAATAAAATAATTTAATCAAATAGCTATTTAAAAGCAATATCCTTTATAATATGGTTATGAAATTTATACAGTAGGTTAAAGATAGGTTGGGTTAATAAAATAATTTAAAATCAAATAACTATTTAAAAGCGAAATTTATACAGTAGGTTAAGATTTTGAAATCCAACCAATCACCAATCATATAAATGAAAATAATTATTCCCCTTTCTCTAGGAGTAAAGCGCTCCATGGCATACTGACACGTGTATTTTACCCTAGATTATAAATACACACATGTTTTTTTTACATTTTTTGTCTACTTCACAAACTTCACAAACGTCAAAGGGCACAGCAGGATATTTCGACCCCTCAGAATAACAAGGTTCCATCATCAGATTTGATGGAACCTTGTTCACTCACTGTGTTACCAACTATCGAGCAATAATCATACTTTACTGCATTATTTTGCAATGATTTCGTTTTAATGTGTATACTTTAAGTTTATTTAGGAATAAAATCTTACAAAATACAAAATTTCTCCCTAATTATTGTTTGTCAACAAAAATATCTTGAATTATATACAGAAAAAAATCACAATAATGCTATAAAAATATGTTATAAAAATTTATCAAGTAGAAATTTAAATCACATTAGGATATTCTTATGTAAGATATTATCTTTAAAATTTCAACAATACTTCGTAATTTACGGTCCTCCAGAGGCATAGAGTTAAGCATATCTTTTATATCTTGTATTTTTAGTGCTGATATATTTTTCTCGGGATTCAATATTAAATTCATAGGTTTAATCATAGTGAAAATGGGTCTTTTAAATTCATTGTTTGACCTGATTTTTCTTTTTGGAGTGTCCCTAAATCTTGAATACTTTATTTGCAGGGTACCGTCAAAAACATTTTTATACCCTAATTCATGTATATTTTGTGTAAATTTGAGTACAGACACTTTAAAAAACGGTATTAATTTAAAATTGAGATGTTTAGCACTGCCATAGTCTTTAAAATCATTTATATATTCATTTGCAAAAGTCTTAGTGGCATTTTTTTTATTAACTGACTTCAGTACTCTCATGAGACTAAGCGGAGAATAGAATAAGGTTTTTGACATCACCTTCTCAATCGCGCTATGAGCGCTATCGACCTCCTGTATACAGGAATGGCCAGGTGTCGAGTACTTCATAGTAACCGATGTTATATGGGGATTTTCATTGAGGAAATTTAGTACTGCAGTGCTTAAAAACGAATTTATATTTTGCGGAATACATGAATCAGACCACGTGATCAGTTCCGTGAATTCATTTTCAGCAATCAAGCAATCTAAAATTTTCTTTAAAGCACTCGCTAAGTCGTTACCAGCGCGACCAGACATGATTTCATTCCATATTCTCTTTAAACCATTATAAGTAGTTTTCTTGATGTAATAGTACTTAGATTTCAAATAAATGTTCACATAGTTCTTCTTAAATTTGTGTAAAATAACTTATAAAGTGTAAAATAAACAAGTTAATATTTCACAATTTTGGCAAGATTC
This sequence comes from Micrasema minimum, assembly GCA_022494985.1. Taxonomy (NCBI): domain Eukaryota; kingdom Metazoa; phylum Arthropoda; class Insecta; order Trichoptera; family Brachycentridae; genus Micrasema; species Micrasema minimum. The sequence goes on along the minus strand of JAGVSP010000046.1, from coordinate 103,586 downwards.
TTAGTTGGTAAACAGCCTGCAAAGGTTCAACTACTGAATCTGAAAGAAGCGGTTGAAAGTAGGTACTTGGCACAGCATTATGAACTCTGCTATACGTCTTTGTAGGAAAATAGCGTTTTTTTATTTGGTTCCTGAAAAAGACAATACATTAACATTCATGCTTTTGAAATCGGTAAATTATCATGAAAAATAACTACAGCAGATATTGTTAACTTGAAAAAATATCAAATTTATGTCATATTATTAACCATAAATATTAACCTAACCTAGAAAAAATATGATCTTTTAGCTTACATTAAACAGTCAACAGATGAATCAGAATTGCTGTTAGTTGGTACGTAAGATGATTCAGAATATGATGTTGGTGTGTGTAGAAGAATTGTAGATTAATGCATATACAATAATTGTTTTCAATCATTAACTCGAATATACAAAAATTGTTAGCTGGAACCTTGTTATTTTAAGGGGTCGTTTGTTGCCATTTATAAAAATTATAGCATCTTCCGATATATTATGTGATTTCTTTTGCCCTACTTGCATTAATTTTAAGCGCACTTTATACGGGATAGAAAACTGTACAGTTTCTTGTGCAGTTTGCAAATTGTCCTGTATAAAGCGAAAACTGTGTTGAATATTGAATGGTCCGAGCGACGTTTGGCTGACATGACAATTGATGTTTTTTATGTAAACTTATGTAGAAATTGATAGGTTGAATGCTTTTAAAAACGTAAAAAACAAATAACATATTTACATTATTAGCTATATGAACAATTTCTCGTGTGCAAACATACGATAATAACTTATGATCGCGCTTTTAAAATATACATATTTAGCGTGTCTTTTAACAGAATGTACAGTTTTCTGAACAAAAAACTGTACAGCCCATATAAAGTGCGCATTTTTATCCGTGACATATAAATGAAAGCTACAGCCGCCATTCCGTTCACAAAAGTGGCCCTAGCACTTAATGCGTTAGCTTTGCTTTGGAAAAAGGTTTGGATACTCCTCACAAAGAGTCTATGCAAGGTCTGTGCTTTTGTATTATTCACGCAAATTAGCCGTCTACAATTTATGCTTCTTTGAGAATGGTACTCGACAGGTATTTTGTAATTATTGGGATAAGAGTAATGGCAAAACAGGTGCAAAGAAAAAGCCAGTATTTTGTGTAATATATATTCTCTTCATCATCTTAATGGACTTCATTTAATGTAAGTTAATACCACCTGATCGAGGTTTAACAATGAACTTTAATTTTAATAGACTGTACAGTTTTCTGAAACCGTACAGTTTTTGGTCCTGTTTAAAGTGCGCATTACATATGAAAAAAATGGAGTTTAGTTTGCTAAAAAAAATTTACAAGATTTTTCTTCTTCATGTACATTAGGAATGACACTGGTAGCGAGAGAGCTAATTAACTACGTCGTTTAATCTATACCAATAAAACCATCCCTCAAAGAAATTTTATCGAACTACAATTTTTTTGCCGAACGGCTTTTCGATAATTTTTTCGGTGTATTGAAATCGATTATGGTATTTTAAATATTGATATTTTCATTTCCACATTACTATATTATGCGAGTATATAATATTTATATGCGAGTGTGTATGGATGTAGAAGACGAGGAAGGCCGAGAAAGACATGGCATGATCAAGCATATCCAATACTTAAAAGCGGTCATGTGAAAAGTCGTAATAATCGACGTGCATGAGAAGATGTACTAATGTAGAGGAAGCAAGGGGTGCCAAGACCCAGGACAGAGTGGTGTGGCGTTCCAACCCCTTCTGCCTACCCATTTTAGAAATGGCATGGCGTGATGATTAGTTAGACATTACATCCCTAATCTCAGAGACATCGTAAACGTGTGTAAACTTTGTTACCAAGAGAAATAAATACGACTTATGTTATGTTATGTTCATTGCTTCAAAAATCGTAAAATCGTGGATCGTGAATGGCAACTGATGGCAACACTGCAGAAACTTTGTGTCATGAAGCTATCAACAGCTAAGTTTCGATCGTAAAATCACATAATCCTTATTGATTTGTGGCAAAAAAGCATTTAAGCAGGATTAAAAGTATAGTTGTATTGTTAATCGGCTGTTGAAGAGGCAATTATAATTTTTATTCGGTCTAGAATACATAAATTGAATGGTTAAAATAATTTATACGCGTTGCTTTGTTGGTCAACATGGTATACGCCCTTTGAAAATGCATAAAGTTGGTATTATTTATTGCAGAGTTTAAAGATAACTTCGGAGTAGTCAGTCTTGTACACAAAAAAAGGTGATGCCCGTGGTTTTCGCGTTTTGAAATATCTAGTAGTTCGTGATTCTAAATATGTGTGACTGATAGTGAAAATGTGTTTTCGTTATGGATTACTATTAACGCTCAAATCGGTAAGTGAAATGTTCCATTTTGTGAAGGGTATTATGAGCGTTTGTGTTGTGTTTAGCAAAGTGGAGCTGAATTTCTGGCGCCTGGGCTCCGCTGTATGGTTGGCCAGACGGTCGCTGTGCCCGCGGACTATCAACCGAACATTTTGGGTGTCGATGTTTTGTTTTGAAGGATGGATAAACCGGATTACTAAGATGGTGTTTTTTATATCGCTTTTCATTCAATGTTCATATAGCGCGTGTGGACAAAGAAACCCGAGTATTCTCTATTGTTTGATTGCACGTAAGGTAGACGGCAGGCCATTTCGTGGACATTCTTGCATTCACATCGTCACATTGTTACCGAGTATTTATTCTGGCTCTACCTAAACCTTTGTTGACGTTATTATTTGACGGATTTTTACACTCCAGTATAACTATTTAGCAACTTATCCTAATAATATGTCATTTGACCTCCGAAAAAAAGAGCAAGTACCAACATAAATTTATATACCAAAATAAATGGTTCTGTTTGCTCGTAATCGATTTTATATTTTGGTAACCTAGGTAGGAAGCTCACTGTTAGATTTTCTTTATTTACCAACAGAATTATAATCATTGTTTACCAATAGATATTTCCAGCGGCCTGCAACTGTAATATTCGTTTGATGTTGTTTGTCACTAAGCTGTCCAGTGTCCATTTAAATAATGCATTAAATGGCGGCTGCGTAACTTTTTTTAGTGAAAGCCGTTTTTGCTTTTGGGCAGGTTGGGTATAAATGTCATTTTTACAATACGTCTTCAATTTCTAAGTCCACAGTGGCCTTATCACATATTATACATATTTACATTGTAATTTTAACGCGATCGTCTCCCCAAACATTTTAAGTACATACTTAGATAGGAATGCGTGGCGCTTATGCCCTGATGGTACTTATACGTTAATTCTCAAAAACGTCTTGTGAAGTTCTGTGATTGTGCATATTACGGCCCCTGGTTTTGACATGAAATAAATGGTCTTCTATTTCGATTTTGTTTGGTAACTGTACTACAGCTGTGTAAGTACAAAATAATAATAATAATTATTATTATTTTTATTATTTATTTCGCATCAGCGTTGATAAAATGAAGTAAACATAAAAATAAAAAATAACGATACTTATTAATATAAAAATAAAAATAAGGAAAACAAAAGTACTCAAGGTGAAAATTCTAAATTTTCGACCAATGCTTCAAGAGTGGGCCATCCGCGTACAGCAGCGAGGCTTGAACCATCCCACTCCTGCACCCAAACAGCCGACTCCTGAAGTTGGCCACATTAAAGCGCACCGTGGCTTCAAAGGAGTTTATTCCTGAGATAGCAAACATACCGGAAGCACTGCATAACCTTGGTAGGCGGTTCAGTATTCTAAAGGCGTTATTATGCTGCTCTCTTATTGCACTCCAGCTTGCTGCTGTGTATTTACTCCATAATTCGCAAGTGTACCATACATGCAATAAGTATGTCCTAAATACACAGCATACATACTACGATACACGAATAAATTAATTAATCATGCGAGTAAACTTCAATTAAAGTTGTAGTAAAAAATCTCAAAGTTTCTAAGGGCTATTAATAAAAGCTATAAAAGAAATGTTCGTAGGTTTTCACGGTCTTCAGAATACAAATAATGTATTTTTTGGGTTATTATGCAGTGTTTTAAAACACGGTTATAACCCAGAAAAACATCTGGAATCTATAAATGCAAAAAATGACAATTTCGCTGGATAGATTAATGTTGGTACTGAAAGGGCCCGGGGAATCTGGGATTGTATTCATTATTTAAAACGTGGATAAATATATAATTATAGATGTTGATGCCCAAATTAATATTTCTTTAATTTCACCTGCCTCCCCGTAAAAAATGATGTGGTAAATGTACTCCCATAGCCCGCACAGAAAGATATAAGAAAGTGTATGAAACATAATTATATTTTAAAAAAACCTTATTTTTCAAATATCAGATAATACTCCGTGTGCTGCAATAACCCCAAAAAATAATGATTAGTAAAAAAAACAATTAATAAAAAAATAAATTCAAAAATGTAAAATGAATAGAAAAATGTATAAATAATGATAGAAACAACAAAAAATGACACTTACGGTTATTATGGTTAATTAAAACAGAAGTGATGTACCTACCTACAACAAAATCAGCAAATCGTGATTTGATTAATAGTTACTCCCAAAAAGTAGGGCTATAAATCAACAATTTGACATTTAAATATGTTTTAAGTATGGAAGATATATTTATGTTCATTCATATACAAATGATTTATACATTTTGTGGTAAAAATATTTCGATTGCCTGCCTGTGGATCACGAATTATGTGTTTATCCTCCCACCTTCCAAAGGGTTAAATGATAAATTCTCTTGTAGGTACGTTTTATAATAACCATTATTATCGTAAAATAAGGATTTCGAACTTCAGAAGGTTATAAAAATGGCAAAGAACATACAGGTAGGTACGCAGTACTAAGACCGACTTTTTTTAAATACAAGTTTTTCAGTACCTACTACAATCCCTCTATCCCTATCCGCACTCAATGGTGCATCTGTCACTCTGGCACAGAGCACAGAGCAATACATGTAAATTAAAACTATTATTTATTCGATATTATTGATATCCCAACAGAGACAGAGAAACTCTGGAAACGAATGTGGATTATCTAGGCGTTTACAGGGCTTACGACCTGTCATTGGCTGGGTTAAGTGGCCACTTGATGTATTACAACATTCCCCATTCCGCCTAGATAATCCACTTTCGTTTCCAGAGTTTCTCTGTCTCTGTTGGGATATCAATAATATCTGATATCAGCCCAGCATGGGTATAATCCAGTAATTTGTCTACGTATTTGTACACGTTTAAAATGTTGTTAATATGTATTTCTTTATAATATATTTTTAAAAAAAAACTAGAAATACTCATGTACTTACTATAAAAACATGTTTTTTTATAACATCAAACAACATTAAAATATTGTGTCGACATCATAAAATAAAAATATATAGCGTTGGTGTACAGCACATGTAGTGAAAATTTCGTTAACCTTCGCGTCCCGATGTATTTACTTCAATAATTACAAAATCTATCTTACTTATATATATATAGTATAGATACGGGCCTCAGAATTTTTTTATTCTTCCTTAATAGGATTGCGAATCACATAAAAGTAAAGTTATCATTAAAACAATATTTACATTTAATATGGCCACATAGCGCTTGAACTTCAAAAAAAAGGACTGAAATTCAAATGATGGTACGGCAGTCAATACAGGAATCAAAAGAGGTATTATTCGATGTCTAGAAATAAAAATAAAACACCCACTATAAAAGCTAGTCTACCAATTACATGCCAATGAACTTACTTTGCGTCACCTTATCCAGCATACTCGGAATTTTAATGAAGATGTCGGAAAATCTCTTGATGCCTGTGAAAAACTTCTTGTCGTTTTATTTAACTTAATAAACTTTGAAATACCTCCAGTAAAAAATAAAAAATACCTTAGTACAGATCAATTGTATTTACTGGAGATGTGTGAGGCTATCAGCTCCGGGTCTTGCAAAGAAAATATCGTAAATTCTAAAAGGTTAACTACTGCAAATCAGACTTTAAATCATCAAATGACACTGAAAATCTGTTTACCCTGCCAGCGTTTATTTTAAAAGTTTATGCATGTAGATTAACACCCCACCCCTTACCGCGTGTATTTTTCTTTCAATTTGAAAAATTGATAGAAAGAGTAGGAAACGTGACTAAGGATAAAGTATGGGATGTGCAGAGTGGATTTATGAATGGTAGAGGATGTATGGATCAAATATTTGCATTACGCAATATAACGGAGAAGTTTTTGGCGAAAAACCAGAAGCTTTTCTGCGCTTTTGTTGATTTGCAAAAATGATTTGATTGAGTTGATAGGAAAAAGTTATGGACGGTTTTATAGGAGTATGGAGTAAATGACAACCTCGTCCGCGCTATTTCTTCCTTGTACAAAGATAGCGTAGCGTGTGTAAGGGTAAATGGGTCATTAACTTCCTGGTTTGACATCCCTAAAGGAGTCAAACAGGGATGTGTGATGTCACCGTGGTTATTCAACATATACATTGATAAATGTATGAAAGAATTGAAAAGTATGGGTGTGGGAGCGAAAATGAGCGATCTAACTGCCAGTTGCCTTCTGTACGCCGGCGCCGATGACACAGTCCTCCTAGCTGATAGCGAAGAGGAACTACAGTCCTCGGTTACAAAGGTTTACGATGTGTGCAAGGAGAGCGATTCGCTAATGAATGTGAAAAAGTCGAATGTCATGTTCTTTGAAAGAAATGTAAATATGACTGAATGTAAGATTGTAGTAAATGGAGATAGTTTGAAACAGGTCGAAAAATTTGTATATCTGGGTAGTATGTTTACTAGGGATGGAAATATGAACAAGGATATTGAAAGGAGGGTTAGTGCCGGTAACAATTAATGGTGCCTTAAAGTCTGTCGTAGCAAATAAGTGTCTATCGCAAGAGGCTAAATTAGCCGTTCATAATGGAGTCCTGGTACCAACCCTAATGTATGACTGAATGCTGTTGAAATGCGATCTCTCAGGCGAATGTGTGGGAAAAAAAACATGTATGACAGGTGCCCTAGTGTCGAAATTAGAGCAGAGATAAGCATTATCGAAAAAATTAAGAAAGGTCTTTTGTGATGGTTCGGTCATGTGGAGCGAATGAATGATGAAAGAACGGCTAAAATTATTTACGATGCGAGTGTGTCTGGTTGTAGAAGTAGAGGAAGGCCGAGAAAGACATGGCACGATCAAGTACAACAAATACTTGATAGTGGTCATGTGAAAAGTCGGAATAATCGACGTGCGTGCATGAGAAGATGTATGAATGTGGAGGAAGCAAAGAAAGTGTGCCAGGACAGAGTGGTGTGGCGTTCTATCCTCTCTGCCTACCCCTTCGGGAAATGGCGTGATGGTTAGTTAGTTAGTTAGTTAGTTTATGCACAAATATGATTCACATTTAATGCATTTAGGCTGGTCTTCTCTGGAAGATGGCTCCTGAACAGTATATGAATGGTCTTCAGATTCAGTCTCCGATTCTGATTCATATATTATAATATTGTCATTATTTTTTTTTTTTAAATTGTCATTCATATAGTCAGAATTATCGTACAGGTATTCACAATCACTCTCGGGAATTTCAAAACATGGTTTCGAGCTATAAAATGAGCAAATTTAATGCTTGTAACAAACAATAATATAACATGTGATTTATGAATATCTTTGAGTGCATACAGGGCCAGATGTGGCCAATGTAAATACAACGTTGACTGCATAGAAGGACATATCTGGCAACATAGATGTAACCCTAATTGCATACAAAGTCATATTTGGCCGTGTAAATAAAACGCATAAAGTAATTGTGATGATAAATTATACAAAACTTATCAAATTATTATTAAATGTATTCACTTATATCCTATCTTAGTGTACAATTTTAATTTTACGTGAACTGTCAGTTTTATTAAATTAAACACTCAACAATTTGGAAGACGCGACCCTCACCGTTGCTTTGTAAACACACTCACTTTGTTGTTAGTTGAGATATTTGCAGTAAGATGTCACAAGTAGACGCATATATTATATTATGGTATAGCCAAATGGGATTGTATGCAGTTTGACCAAAAATATTTTGAAATAATCAATAAAAATATTTTATTGCTCGGGCCATATATGGGTCGATATGCGGTAAGGGGTTAAGACAAACCACTCGGAATATTTGGAGCCAAGCATTTAAATCAAACAATTGTGTTTCCTCGTTATTTGTCTAGTGATTTAAAGGAAATAATTGATTTTTCTGCAATTGACTATGTCAATTTAAGACTGGAGTATAGTTACTAAACCACCACACATTAAATTTGTTAGTGATGAGACTCTTTTGCAAGCTATTACCGATTGATCTATTTTAGAAAAAGTCGTACTTATCTAAATAAATAAATATCCTTGTCACACTCAACCTACAGAAATATGCGTCAAAATTGTAACTGGAGCCTCGGTTGCTGATTGTAGACCCAGAAGACGTGATGGTTTGCAAAACAAAACAAAAGAACAGTTCAAAACGGGGTAACTCGGAAATTTGTGTGTACTTTTCATAGCTTTATTTCTTAAAATCTGTATACAGTACAAGTTCATTTAATTTTTAAAAAATTGAAATGTTTTTGATAAAATAAAAGCCTTTTTGTATTTAAAATGTGATTTTCAATTTAGATTTTCGTAATTTGAAATATTGCCTAAAATTTCCTTTTTTTACCCCTTTTTTTTTCATGTTAATATTTCATGTGTGATACCCATACCCCCCAACTAGAAAAATAAAGTCCTAAAAACGTTGCGAAAACGTTTTACATGCGACATCTGGTCCGATTATGTTGGTCGTATAAACGTAAAGAAAACGTTTATAAAGTGCGAAAGTGGCGCAATTTATAAGACCATTGGTCGCGTAATAAAGGTTTACATGACAACACAAATAGTTAAGTAAAGGCAGTATAGAGGTTTTAGTGTAACCGTTGGTGGTTTGTACGCTAGTAGGTCGCGTCGGTTCGACTACCCATCAGCGTACGTCACTACAACGATCGTACTTGTATCTCTAAAATCGGTAGAGTTTTGCTGGACTGAAAAAGACTCAATAGTCTTTAAAACAGTATAGGAAAAGGGTGGGTTTTTCATTATCAGTTGGAATCGAATTTGAATTTCAGTTATTTTACACCACTGCACACCTCAGTGCACGACCCCTAGCGCTGCAAGGCTGTTGAACGCAGAAAATACTAGAAAATAATAACCCGAAAACTGGTGAATCTACACCATATTTGGAGTCGAATGTGTAATATGACTTTAATCTGAGCTAAGAATTTTTTTTTTCTTCTCGTAAAAGCTTTCATAAGTATGGCAGATTGAATAAAATTGCAAAAATCCTTATTAAACTGCGTTTTTTTAAAACTTTATTTTCTTTATGGATAGTATTAATTTGACTAAATAAATTATAATATTATTTGATAAAAATTTGCAAAAAATTTTCGAAAAACTTTTTTACTTCGTACTCAATTTTTTCGAAAACGACGTGTCAAATAAAATAAAAAAAATCTACAAAATCGACTCCAAATATGACTTAGATTCACTGGTTTCCCGCTTGAACATCGAGTTTTGTTACACAATGTATGTATATACGGATTTTATACGGAATTTAGCAAAAGTTTTCTATACGAATATTCGTAATCTAAATACGGAAAGTATTTAGATTACGAATATTCGTATTCTCTTTGGGATCTGGCAACACTGAATTATATTATTTAGGCGACAATTTTTTTATTTTTGTTTGATTAAAGTCTTAATTTAACATCTATAGAACATATTGTTAAATAAAAGGTATACTTATAACAGGTTCATCCACAACCACATGTTTTATAAAAGTTTTTGATTGATATTAATAAAACCAACTGTTGAATAAAAGGTAGATAATCTTTGCATTGATACCTTTATGTCATATTGAAGTCATCCATAATACCATTAAGTATATAACCGTCAACTTAGGGGTTTTTTAAAACGTTTATAAACCAATACGTTGTATAAACGTTATACTTATGCCTTGATTACGACTATAAGTACTTAGTTGCACAAACGTTTATTGGACGATGTAACAAGACTATTTAGTTAGACGACTTAAATGTCTGATGTACTACGTCTATACGACAAAAGGGTTTGGTTTGGCCACTATTGATACTCTCTAGTGATAGGTAGTTCGAATTCCTTCCAAATTTTATTCCCTACCTTCATCCATTCCGATTAATTTGTCACCTGTTTTCCAACACGGATTCAGTCTCGAAAATCCGCTCAGCGCAGCAACATTACTCTGACCTCGCAACATCCATTCTTCTCGTGAATTCCAATACCTGATCTTCCTTCGTTCTTTTCCACCAAAATCCCCTCGTCTTACTCGCCATCCATCTTCAAGCTTCCCAGCAACCAATTTCAGCGTCATTTCCCGCTCTGTTGAGTCCAGATCTGGTAAGTCCTTCCATATTCCGATCCTCGTTCGGATGAAGTTACCAGAGGCGAATCCAGGGTTAGTTATTAACAACTTTAAATCTTTTATATGACTTAAAGTCGTGTAACCTTTTTTTATACGACTAGTTTGCTTGCTGGGCCTTGGACTGGTATTGAAGCGTATGACTGATCACCCTACCTTCATGTAATAAAAGAATGATCAAGATGCACTGCACTTGATGTACCGATGCAGTGCCTTATGCGCCATTGGGTGCGGATAAGGGAAAGTAGTAGTAGTAGTAATTCTTGAGCTTGATTATTTATTTGTTCATAGGAAAGCCAACAGACTTAGGGTATTATTGTTTCAAGTTGAAGGAGGTCAAATGTCAATTTTGATACATCTAAGATATTGAACTTTTTTAAATACATTATAAGTAAGTACATTATAATTTTCTTTTTCTTCTTTCAACACGTTCGCTCTTATGTGAAGCATGTGGACATCACTAGATCCCTCCAGGAGACCCTATCACCAGCCAGTTCTCTCGTCTCCTCCCACGTCAGCAACCTCCTCCGCAACCATCAGCTCCGCCGAGCTTATATATTAGTATATAGCCGTAATATACTTAATAGTTTAGGCAAAAATCTAAATACGTTTCTTCGCATTCAGTTGGTGTGATGTATTGGGATGGGGGCTTAAGGAACACACGGCTGTGACAATTATGACGGGTTTATTATAATACTGGATTTGACTGTCTACGCTCTTCAGTGCTCTAACTGGAAATGACGGGCACACAGCAGACATCCTACATACACACACACGTTCGTACATCTTCTGTCACCCTCACACACAGTCTCTTTCACACACATATCTCACAGTTGGAGAATAAAACTAGTTTTTTATGCATACAATAAATTTTTAAACACTTCCTTACAATATTAATTTTAAAAAAATTGCCAAACACTTTTCGTATGGATTTCTATATTTAATGAACTATATTTAACACATCCCTTTTTCGAAATGTAAAAAAAATAGAACCCGGCACATCGGGCGTTCAAAAAGCGATTCCACAGTTGTTGTAATATTAATTACAATAATAGCTAAATGTTATTATTTAGTCTATATGAAATAAAATGATGAAACTTCAACCAAACTTTGAGAGTTTAAGATTTTAGTTAATTTTCTTGATTTTGTCTGATTCTGTCAGTTGTTTATTTCTCGAAACACTTTTTTCGGATGCGTGCAGCCCGTGGCGTGAGGGCGTTTAAACATAAATAAATACCTTTTGTTAACAATTCAAAGAAAATAATACATGATAATCACTGTTTGTTTATTTTTAACAATAAGTAGTTTCATTTATTAATACGACACTCAAAGGCCTTCTAAAATATTATGTTTCGTGAGTTTTGTGTTTAGCGCGTAGGTACACTGAGAAAAATCGAGTTTTCTTTGGCCATAATTTTGTATTAATTTCATTTAAGTATTGTATATTTATAAAATCACAATACATGTCTGTTGGCTTTGCTATAAATAAATAAACTTAACAAGCATTTTGTCTGCCTAGACCCCTAGACTGTAAAAATTAAACAGCATCATTCCAGAGAGACTTAAACGTAATTTCTTCAGTATTTACATGAAAATTGACGTTCAAAAATATGTTAACCTATAATAATAATATCTAAACAACAAAACTTGTTTGTGAAAATTCCATTTTATTTTGATATTAACAGGAAGAAATAACGTTTTAAGTCTCTTCTGAAATGTTGCCGTTCATGAAGGTTTTACAGTTTTGACTTTTGACAGACGATTTGTAATTGAACATCAATAATTGGGTTCTTTCCGATTTTCTATTTTTTATTTTAAAAAAATTATTGAAAAATTACAATATCAAGGGAATTTTTTTGAAATTTTTACGATGTCATATAAGTTTTTTAGCGCGGTTTGAAATAGCGCTTTTTCAAATCGCTCGCAAAATCTTCCATTTAGCGCGCATGCGGTGTGACGTCACAGCAATATAGGCGCTCACTACGGAATGAATTTCACGCCTTCCACGGTATACGGGTATGACGTCATTAGCCAATTACGGGCGTTAAAAGTCACTCGTAATTTCGTGTTTTTAAAACATAAATTTATAAATAAAAACAAAATTTTTGATCATTGTGTTTTATATCGTTGGAATTGTCAAAATATACTTTAAATATTTATAGCGTTTTCAAGGATATTCATGTTATCTGGAAGAACCCTATTATTACTAACAATTTGTTCTTAATCCTGCTTAAAAAAGGATAGCAGAAATTACGAATAAAGAATTCAACATTTTAGACTGATTTCGTTCTTAGTTGGCTGATGAATCATTTGGCGTCACGATAAAAGTATCAGGACCGTACGCCGAACAATTTGATCGGGACATCAGCTGATTGAGAATAATTTGTCGAAAATTTCTAGTTATTTTGTTCGTAATTACTGCAATTTAAAAAAATAATATTATTAATACTTGGTCGATAGTGGTTTTCTCAGTGTACCGCTGAAATCACTCTTGTTTGTGCGGTTGTCAGTTTATTGTTTTTCTCGTTCCCAAAACGTACTAACGACACGCACGTCTGATAAGAAATTACTGGAGTGTGACATGGTCAGGCATCATGAAGGTGTTAATGCGAACAAAATCAATACCATCATCAAGTATAAATAATAGATACCAACAGACTATTTTCTTGTTAAATCTGTTACACTCTAGTCACCCATACTTATTACTTCTGCGCTTCGATTCTGTAAGTGTTTTTAAACTACTGCGCATACGATTTTGTACTGAATTCGTATGCGCAGAAGTGTCTAAAACCTTAGAGAATCGCACCGCTGGAGTTATAACATGAGACATGAGTGACCCTCGGATTTACCCTACAGTATCCTTGTGCTATTTTTCTATAATCATAATCAACCGTTCTATTAGAGTTTGTTTAAAGATTACAATAAAACCATAGAAATCTGGTTTCCGTAAATACATAAGATATACTGATCATAAAACATCGTAGTGTTGGCCAGCTACGTGTAACAGGGTCTCCTGAAGGGATCTAGTGACATCCACGTGCCCCACACACGAGCGAATGTGGCGAAAGAAGGACGAACAAGAAAACACAGGAGTTATCATGGGAACTGGGCATAATAATTTATTTAAGTTTTTCATTCATTATACCATATCCGCTCCCTATGTGGAGCATATGAATCCACAAACTGCCTCCAGGCCAAGCGATCGGCCGCCAGCTCCCGCGCATCCTCCCAAGTCAAGTCCTCGTCCCGCAGCTCTGACGCAAACTGCCGACGAATTGTCAACAGTGGACGACCGGGACGCCGAGAACCTGATGCCTTGTAAAATAGGCAAGCATGGTTAAGGCTCTCGGGCAGGCATACGTAGTATATGGCCTAGCCAGCCGAAACGCCGAACCGCCGAAAATTTATTTAAGTACGTGTACTTATTTGAAAAGTTTTCTGTTAATTTATTTCCCCTATTCATTCATAATGGTAAAAAGAACACTGCATTTTCACATCTATCATCTACTACAGTAATAAAATATCATAGTATTATCAGTCTTGCTCATCGAATCGCATCATAATTTTTAGGTTTTTGATAATCTTACCAGAAACCGTAAAAAGGTGCCTTAATTACTACTACTACTTCTACTTTTCCTTATCCGCACCTAATGGTGCATAGGGCACTGCATCGGTACACCAAGTGCAGTGTATCTTGATCATTTTATTACACGAAGCTAGGATGATCAGTCTCACGCTTCAGTACCAGTCCAAGGTATCACACATGAAACATTAATATGAAAATCACATGTAAATAAATATTTCATGTTGACCCCCTACGGGAATCGAACCCGCGTCCTCATGCACGGTAGCCAAATGCGTTACCACTATGCTACGAGGCGGACTATTCTATGCCTTAATTACAATCTGAAAAACTGGCTACTGACTACTGACCCTATATCCACCAGATAATGTTATTCACATTGTTATTGTTATTCAGATTTCCAAGTTTAAAAAATTACTACTGCACGCCAAGTGACCATAGCGTACTATAGTCACATGTGACCCAAATACTTCTGGCACTTAAACACTCCACTTATCGTTTTGTGCTTTACAAGTAAGTACTTGAGAATTCTAAACAATCTCACGTTAAAACCTATACTTTATTTTCTGTATTTGTAAATGACTTAACTTTAAATTCCTTATACTGAAACCAATAATCAAAATTTTTAATGTATCTAAATGTATTTTTCGCATTTGTACAATATCCATTTACATGTCCCAACATATAATTATTTTTTTTTATGAATCTGAAAACGCATACAATTTATTCTAGCCTTGAATACATAAAAGCAAAATATTATTGCAATTAAATAACGAAAACCCGAGCCTACTTGACTTAAAACTTGAACATAAGAACTTGTATTGGGAAAACTATAGAATTATTTTAAAACATACATTTCTTTGGTAAATTGAATGCCAGATTATCGAAAACAATACCTACCATTTATTTCTATTTTACATCAAACAAAATATGATCGCACATATTATATATTATCTTTTATACACTTAATACTTCTTGCTCGACAGATATTTCAGTGCTTTTGATCGAGAATACATTAAAATTGTTTTTTTTCCTTCCTCAACTAAAACCAATCCATAACTTTTTTTTATATCTCTACCTAATAACTGTTAAAACGCTTATTAACGCGTATAATATACGTATAGTATTCTCTAATAGTCAAATCAGCTAGTTTTACGTTATTGAAGCAATGATATTAATTTTTATAGATAAGCTATTTTCTTCCGTCCCTTATCATGTCCTGATTTAGACAATAATTGTCTCAATTTCAACTGTTAGAGGGAAACAGAATGATTGAAATGTATTAGATAGTGGAAAATAGATATAGTTGTCTTTGTTTCACTGCAAAATACAAATGGTACATAAAACTTTGACAGTTCTCTTTGAAATAGCTTGTCTAGTGTTAACTTCATGTCTCTGTATTGAAGTCTACAAATTTTTGATTTCGGGTTTCATTATATTTTCTCCGTCGTATTGTAGATTTTTCACTAATTTGTTTCCTAGCAATTTTTAAAAGTGGAATAACCGAGCTGCGGTTTTAATTTAAATGTTTAAAGCATGCAGTTATTCGAAGAAGAATCTATCCAGTTAAATAATTTTTATACGCGATGGCATAAAATGTATCTACATACGTAAAATATAAAATCGACGATACAAGGTTGATATCGACCTCATACCGACCTGTATCTACATGTCGTTATTCCTGTAATTGCCCAATTTAATACAAAATGCCGAATACCGAAATTTGTGAGTCACTCCTTTTCCTTTTTATCAGTTTACTCACTCCACATATAGGCACATAGATAAGAAACCAGGTTAGCCTAGTTTTGTCTGGCACCGCAAACATATCTTCTTTTCTCTTCAACGGTCGAAGTGCATGTTTTTAACTACATTGATGAAATTAACTTTATTATTCAAATAAAATTGTATGCGCCACTTGAATACGACTGATTCTTTGAATTTTTTATAGTCGCTCCATATTTGTAATCATAATAAGTGCACTTTCTAAAAACACAAAAATACACTAGGATTGTAATATTAATAGTTTCTTTAAATAAGAACCCTGCTATATGTATAACTTCTGTAATTATACTGCCATGTTTACATATTTGTCAAACAATACGTGTACGGATAAAATTTATAAACAGTGAAGTAAGTAGACATTTAGGTGTTCGCGCGCATAAGGCAAAACTAGTAAGTCCTAATGGACATATTCACATCTAATTCGGTTCTAGTTGCCATGGTTCAAAAGTGTATGATTTTTTTAAATAGTAGTTTTGACACAAAACGAAAAGAAATAGAGGATATGCCGTTTAAAAAGACGAATTTTACTTTCTTGGGACACTCCACATATCCATATTTTGTTTGTAATTATGTTATCCATAGTATGGTATCCCATTGCGCTATTCACTGCACTACGAGGTGAAAAAAAATAGTAAATAAATGAGTAAACATGTTATAAATGATGTTTGAAAATGTAAAGTGCGCATTTTATAGTTTGTTATAGGTTATCTGTATTCAAATACGTACGAAACGTACCTCTCTCGTACCATCTCATCCATACTGTGTCTCGGGTCTCGGGTCATCGGCCTGAATCAGTCGCGACATGGTAAACTTGTATCAGTCATTTTCAACGCTTAGAGGAGCCGGATCACGTGGCACAATCCTAGTCCCTATTTTTCTTTACTTTGAATATTTGGCTTGCATTTTGCTTTCGCATTTACAAATGTAAATACTTAATGTAAAATCGTTCAGAGTAGCATAGCTGATACACAGTCCAACTGGACTCTAAAACAGCCGTGGGTGGGATGTAGGCCTCCTTTCTCAGTCCCTAGATTTCTCCCTGGAATTCAACACTAGAGCAATATTTTTTACAGCATTTTCGATATCGCCCAGAAGCGTGTTGTATCGTTTTATTTTTAATTTATTTTATTTAAAAAATATATCTTAAAATAACATACATTATTATAAATATCAATAATTTTATTATAATATTAAAATTTTAGTTATTGGAAAGAATAGTACCACAAGTGCAAATTTATTGTTTTCGAGTAAATGGATTGAATGTTTAAAAAAATATTATAGCTGAGACTTCTAATGTTTATTCGTTGTTTAGAATTAAAATTCATCAATTTACATGTTTTAAACATTTCTAGAACAGATTTGCACTTGTGATTAAAAAACAAATATTTCAAGTTTGCCCTTTACAGGATGATTAGTAATTACTAAATTTGGAAACAAGGTATTAGATAAGGTATGTACATTTTTATCACTGTTTCTTCATTCGAATCATTATTGTCTCTAGTAGTTTTTTCTGGAAATTGACAAGTTATTTTGAAAAAAAAAGATAATTTCCTTTTATATATTGCCTTTACACAACATGTCTCCAAGTGCCTCCAAATATGCCAGCTCCAAGTTGGTAGTTTCGTTAGGTTTTCCTCGCTGGCGATCACAAAACTGGTTTTGTATTTGAAGAAATAGGGCCTGTTTTAGAAAACAGCAATTTCTTTAGTGGTGTTTCAATTACTCTTGTTTCCAGCTTCGTTCTTACTGTAATTTTCCCCCTCATCATCTCGTAAATTTTCTGGATCCATTTTATTTATAAAAAATGGAACCTTTTTTTTCTAAGATGATCTTATAACGGTTACCCATTGATCAGGGGTGTAAATGGGTCTAGACTTTAAATTTTTTTTTCTATCAGGGCGTGCATGAAGAACTTGTGTTGAATACTTGGAATGTTGAATTCTATTAACAAATAAGGGTACATAGGAACGATAAATGTAGTATTTTTATTTGGTCCGGTACAATTGTCCGGCTTTTAATTTAATATAAATATAACTGGCTTTTCTGCATTTTCTTTAAGAAATTCATATATGCAGATTACAATTTCTTTAGAACCTCTCTTGGCTAATGCCTGATGCCATACATAACAATTTCCAGTGGAATTTCCGATGTCATAAATAAAGTTTAGTGTAAATGCATAAAATAATTGAAAAGTATGGGTGTGGGAGCGAAAATGAGTGATTTTATTGTCAGTTGCCTTCTGTACGCTGATGACGCAGTGCTTCTTGCTGATAGCGAAGAAGAGCTGCAGTCCTTGGTCACAAAGGTGTACGATGTGTGCAAGGAGAGTGATTTGTTCGTGAATGTGGAAAAGTCAAATGTGATGGTTTTTTAAAGAAATGTGAATATAACCGTATGTAAGATTATAGTAAATGGAGACGGATTAAAGCAGGTTGAAGAATTTGTATATTTGGAAAGTATGTTTACAAGAGACAGAAATGGGAATAAGGACATTGAGAAAGGGGTTAGTGCCGGAAACAGAGTTAATGGTGCCTTAAAATCGATAGTGGCAAATAAGAACTTATCGAAAGAAGCAAAATTGGCTGTACATAACGGAGTTCTAGTAACAACCCTGTGTGGTAGTGTAGCGTGGGGTTAGAAAAAGAAGGATGAAAGTAGACTGAATGCTGTTGAAGTGCGATCTCTCAAACGAATGTGTGGTAAGACCATGAATGATAGATGTACAAATGTCAAAATTAGAGCAGAGGGCAAGGCTGAGATGAGCATTTATTTATCGACAAAATTAAGAAAGGGCTTTTACGATGGTTTGGTCATGTAGAGCGAATGGGTGATGAAAGAACGGCTAAAAGAAAATATAATGCAAGTGTGCCTGGATGTAGAAGCCGAGGAAGTCCGAGAAAGATATGGCATGATCAAGTACTTGAAAGCGGACATGTGAAAAGTCGGAAGAATCGGCGTGTGTGCATAAGAAGATGAAAGAAGGTAGAAGAAGCGAAGGAAGTGTGTCAAGACAAATTGGTATGGCGTTCTATCCTCTCTTCCTACCCCTTCCTATCCTGCCTATCATTTATTTAGTCAAATTAATACTTTTTATGAAGAAAACAAAATTTAAAAACCGCATTTTAATAAGAATTGGTGCAATTTTACTTTATATCCCATACTTATAAAAGCTTTTATGAGAAGAATTTTTTATTTTTTATTTCAGTTTAAAAAGCCATATTGCACATTCGACTCCAAATATAATGTAGATTCACCAGTTTTCGGGTTGTACTACGAGTTTTGTTACACCCTTTATACATGTGACAATAATCTTGAGTGTTTCTTTTCCAAACAATATGGGTTTTGTTTAATTTCTATAGGAGTCACGGTTTTCGAGATATAGTATATTATTTGTCCGTATATATAAATGGCTGCCATCGTTATTAGAAAAAGATAAAAAATTAAAATACATACTTAGGTATTTTTGGACGTAATCCATACACTAAAATTCGATTTTTAAAAATGGTTGAGCGATCCATACCTTTTTCTGGATCAGATAAAATGAATATACCCTCAAGGCGACCCGTCACAATAGATCTACACAGTCAGGAGCATTCACCTGACTTGCTAAATTTATGAAATGTGGGAGTACCTATGTCGTATCCAGTATCCATGTGTCTCCGTCCTACAAAATTGCACTTAAATATTGAATCGAAGCCTACCTACGTCTACTTGTAACTTTCTCTTTCTCGGATTGCACGTGTTATCGTACATTACCTGTAATCAAGTCAAGTGTACGTGCTGTATGGACTAATTGCGTAGTATGGTTCTACTAGATACTTGTAGGAATTGCAGTGGCCCCTCTATTCAGGGGGTGGGTACTGGGTAGTTTACAATTTAATAAATGTTTTTTTTCTCTTTCTTCTTCCGTGGCTACGTCCCGCTGAAGGAAAAGCCTTCTCTAGGAAGAGCTACTACCATTGCCCTGTAACAGTATCTACGGTGTTGTGGTAAGTCGCAGTCAGAGGCAGTATTGACATGTTTACTCTGGAATCGGTGTGCACTTTTATAGGTACAAACTGTGATTAGACTAGTGAAAGTGCATATCTATGTACCTTAATATTGCACATGTTGTACGCTGAATGACGTAATTACTTTATAATTAGTCAATCATAAAAGTGAACTACGTAAAAACGAATGTAACGATATTGATTGTTTTGGATGTTAGTTCGTAGAACTCCGTTTTTATAGGTAAATACTTGTATTTAATCAAAACACAAAGAGTTCTACACAGGTATTTTTAATTATTAATATCAAGGTGACGCGTTTCGTCTTACAAGGACATTATCAAAACACTGATAATGTCCTTGTAAGACGAAACGCGTCACCTTGTTTTTAATAACAAAAAAAAACCTGTGTAGAACTCTTGGTGTTTTGATTAAATACAAGTATTTACCTATAACGAATGTAACGTTTCTATTGAAATGTCCAAATTAATATGTTTGGAAAATTACCTACATCATGTCAAATCTCCATTACGAATATTATGTTTTTTTTAGGCTTTGTATTATTATAGGATGCAGGTCATACATGGCTGTATTCATTATTTATAAATTATGTTGTTTAGAAAGCAACTGTTTACATAAGTAAATAAGTTCACACTTTACAGTACATTAGATACGTGGGTCGAGAAAACAGCTCATTTTCCAGTGGTTACTTATTCTACAAATTTCCCTATTTAGGATTGAAAAAGGATTCATTTATTACACATCTTAGTAATAAATTAATCGTATTCCTTGATAAGGGCTCTTAGTTTGAAAAACGACAATGATAGTGACCATAATCAATATTTTTAATATTATTGATATCCCGATAGAGACAGAGAAACTCTAGAAACGAATGTGGATTATCTAGGCGTTTACAGAGCTTATTACCTGTCATTGGCTGGGTTAAGTGGCCACTTGATGTATTACAACATTCCCCATTCCGCCCATCAACTGATAACCATAAATGACAAATTTCGAACCTTGTAAATATATAATTAACTCTTATTCGTCGTTCCACATTATAAGAGATTTTCTCACTGGTGACATCTGTTGAGAAAATTGCTAAGTATTTTTGCCAAACACCCCTTTTGGGTGTAGGTAAGATCCATCTGGATTTAATTACTTACTAGAAGACGCCTGAAGATGTATCTTCATTTATTTGCTTATATATATATATTTTAATCAGTTAATTTTTAACAACATTTTGAATGCCCTGTATACGCCTAGATAATCCACATTCGTTTCCAGAGCATGGGTATAATCCAGTAATTACTCTACAAGTATTTGTACATATTCAAAATGTTCTATTATCTGTAACGAGGCAGATGACTTTCGCCTTATTTTTAACGGTGCTTTAGAACCATATCTCGTCGACCCGATTATACCCCCCACTATGCAAGTTATAGTTACGTGTGTCGTGTGTATAGGATTCGAGTTGTTTTATCATAATGTATAATGTATAAATTTGTATAAAATGGTAGGTACATGTCGTGGGGTTATTATTTTTCTCCCATTGCCATTGCTGTGAATTACATTGCGTTGTATTTAGGTTAGGTACTAAAATATCAAATGACTGATTTTACAAAATCTAAGTAGCAGACTTTGAGCCGGACTTGTCGAGAATCGTACGCAGAAACCCGACGCGACGTACCACAGGGCCTGCCTCTTTATTTTTGATTTAGAAAAGATTTGATTCCAAAGGAATATATCTGTGCCTCCTGTGATGAGTGATTTAAATGGAGTTGTACCCTTTTTGTGATTTTTACATAGAAATTATCACAAAAAAATCGTTTTTTTTTTGTCTTAGCCACGTAATCTATCTGCTATAGTTTCGGAGATAGTTTGGTGCAAAATGATATAACTGTCAGGATTTTGGCAAAAAAAAAGTGAATATAGATATACTTATGTCAAGTTGTCACCCCTTTAAGTAAATTTTTTTTATTTTTTTAAATTTTTATTAAGTTCTTTATTGAGAAAATAAACCATAACATTTTAAACACAAAAATAATGCCGTCCCGATAAACCGCAATTTTCGCCGTTTGTCATCGGGAGCCAATAGCAAATATGTAAATTTATCATTGAAATACAACAAAATAATAAAAAAGTTTACAGAATATACATAAAAGGAATAGATATATACGAAAAATGCATATGGTGAATCAATATATAATAAATCAATATATAATAATATGCTCCACATATTGTTTTTCGTGCTTCGTAGTAGCTTCGTAGTAGCGATTATATTCATTTTTACACTTTATTTTTCAGTGTATTTATCGTGAATATTAATATATTTAGAGTTATATAACTTTGAACCGATTTTACTCGATAGTGATTAGGGTACAATTCAACATGTAAAAGACTAGAATTTTAGCCAACTGATACAATGGATTCCATATGCTCCACATATGGAGCGGTTATGGTATGATGATGATGATGATACAATTCAGGTAAATTAAGAAAATACCCCTATTATAAGTAAAGGGTGATTCTCATTTTGAAATATTTTTTGGGGCACAAGTGAGAATCTTGTGTGCTGGGCATTTCAATGGCCGGGCGTTGATATTAACAGCATCGAAAAGGCTTCCGGACCTACATTTGGCACAATAGTTTCAGTTGAATAAGTTTTGATTAAGTTTATTAAATTTAAGGTCAAAAGGTAAAATTTCGTTTTGGTGGCGCGTCCGGAACCTGTTATTTGCATTCCATTTTTAACTGTAATCGATATTTTACATAAATGAGCCAATTGAGCAATGTAGATCATAACACCACTAAACTGTAGATCCGGAAATGTAATATTTATTTTTAAATAATACAAAATTTCAGATCTACAAAATAAAAACATTAGAAATTAGTTTTTCAAACATATTTTTTAATATCATTACAAAAAAAAGTTGATTATTGCTTATAACTATAAATCTCCTTAAACTCAACAAACAAACTAAACATCACAACAAACTAAATAAAACACCAAAACGCCCATGTAGATTCTAAAATTCTTACACAACAAACATGTAAATACACAGAATATTGATTTCCTTATTCCACTAGAAGAAGACAAATCTCAATCTAAAATTTCACTATTATACAATGTTGTCTGTGAAGCATCCATAACTACCATTCTAGTTCCATTGCAAAGGCCCTCTCTCACGTATTAATTCCTGAGCAAAATAACTACAGCGCTAATTTTTTAATTCAAGGAATGTGGTGCAAATCCATTAGTATTAAGACTATTCAAAAATTCTACTGGACCTGTTCTATTTCATCAAAATTTGCATTTTCACTTTTAATGGTATCTAAAGAATAAAATGTTTTTCTAACTTTATAAGGAATTCATAATACTAATCTAGTTATTCGTCTTTTAAACTTCCAATAATTATTACGTCAATGCTATTAACGCACATTTTTACGATAAATATCTAAACTGAAGATATAGGTCGGTACGAGGACGATACAAGCGTTTATCAACCTTGTATCGACGATTATCTATGGATTTTCGTCGATATCGACCTGTGTCTACATTTCAATATATTGGTGATTTGTCACGCGATTTATTCTAAAAAGTTCATACTTTTAAGTATAGGTAATCAATGTTTATTTAATGTAATTGATGTTTCAAATTTCCCTTATCTATTATTCACACAGTTAAATCGGGTTGTGTATACTTATAAAACGTTTCAATTAAATTGAAGATCAAAGTGAGCTGCTCAATGCATTTGGATCGAATAATATCGTCGATGCACATGATAATGTAATATAATATTATTTGGACTATGTATCACTTGACAGCACATTCAGAGAGAATCAATCAGTAATAAATTGTTTGCAGAAAACATTCCTGTTTAGAGACATTAGGAAAAATATAGTTTTATTATATTAATCATATCCTTGGAAATGTGAAGTATTATATTTGAATTTGATTTTGTTGCACATGTACATTGTACATAGGTACATAGGAAGTATGTACATAATGCGTTATGATTTAGTAGTTGAACTAATCGAGGTGATCTCTGTTTCAGATGCAGTCGAAGTCGGCCAAGTTGAGGCAAGCTCCCCTCGCGGCCTAGTGCGTGTTAGTGAGTGTTGGTGAGTGTTGGTGAGGCGATATCGCCGCGTGCAGGACAGTCGGTGCCCGCTGCTCGCCAGCGCCAGTGGGGTGCGGACAGTGATGAGGGCGGACCGGCGCTGAACAGCGGACGGACGCTAGCCTGGCAGGGTGTGCGCGCCACGGCCACCTCGTGCCCCCTCGGGGGGCAAGCGCCCCACCACTCGGTGAGCCACTCACTCACTCTTATATACTACATGCCGCCGCGACTTGCGCCTTGAGCCACAAATCACCATCCCTAACACTTTCGTATTTAATCTCAATTTATAGAAAAATATATTATCTGATAATGTTACCAAATCATATTTAAAGTAATGATTTGACCGCTTTTTCAAGCGCAGTAAAAACATTAATCATTAATTACCTAAAAACAGTTTTTCTGGAGTTAGTGATTTCTGGCGACGGCCCTATTGTACCTATTATATTTTCTAATAAGTTTATAGTTTGTTTTGCCTCGTGGCATAGTGGTAGATCGTTTGGTTACTGAAGATGGTTAGGTAAGGTGAAATATTTATTTACATGTGGTTTCATGCGTGAACGGCAGTGAAGCGTAAGACTGATCATCTTACCTTCATGTAGTAAATGATCAATGTACACCGCAATTTGTGTTCCAATGCAGTGCCCTATGCACCATTAGTTGCGGATAAGGGATAGTAGTAGTAGTAGTTTTATAAAATCCATATGCTTCACATAGTCAGCGGATGTGGAATGGCTGTTTGATTTCAAAACATAGTAGGGATTATATTTTCGAAAATTTATGTTTTTGTTATTCCGTAGTTCATTGTCATCATCACCATCATCATGTTTATCTGCACCGAATTCTAAACTATCTGAACTTCAGCCATATTTGCTTGTAAAGGCATCTCAATGTTTAAATAGTAAACATTTCTTATTATTTTTAATTTATTCATCTACAAAAAAACTTGGTTGGTTTATCGTAGTTGACTGAGAGGCGTTAGTAGGTAGTCATAGTAGTCATAGTTGCGATAGGCATTTAGTTAAAATCTCGAGATATATATCCGATCGTTAAGCTTAGAGGATAGAGAAGCTGATCTGCAAATCCTGGAGCGAACGGTTATTTATTTCTCAAGTGATTTGATGAATGCACATAACAATTGTGATTTTTTCTATTTTTCTCTTGATTTGCTAAAGTAAAAAAGTTAACATTTCATTTTTATACATCTTTTTTTTTTTTTGTTTTTCTTATAATGGTTGTAAATGTATCTATGTACATTTCTCAAACGAAGTATAAAATCCTTATTATTGATATCCGAACAGAGACAGAGAAACTCTGGAAACGAATGTGGGTTATCTAGACGTTTACAGGGCGTATGACCTGTCATTGGCTGAGTTAAGTGGCCACTTGACGTACTACAACATTCCCCATTCCGCCCATCATCTGATAACCATATGATCCGCCCAGATGATGGGTGGAATGGGAAATGTTGTAGTACGTCAAGTGGCCACTTAACCCAGCCAATGACAGGTCATGAGCCCTGTAAACGCCTAGATAACCCACATTCGTTTTCAGAGTTTCTCCGTCTCTGTTGGGATATCAATAATATCTGATATCAGCCCAGCATGGGTATAATCCAGTAATTTGTCTACAAGTATTGGCGTGCACAGAGTTTTGAATCAGGGTAGGCAGTATAAAAAACAAAGCTATTGAATATAAGTACCTACCTATCTAACGAAACAAATATTTCGAAAATTATAGTTCATGCCAGTATTTGATCATTTTATTACATGAAGGTAAGATGATCAGTCTTACGCTTCAGAACTAGTCCAAGGTCACACATAAAATATTAATAAGAAAATTACACCTAAATAAATATTTCATATTGACCCCTTGCGGGAATCGAACCCGCGACCTGATGCACGGTAGCCAAATGCCCTACCACTATGCTACGAGGCAAGTACTTATGTATTGCAATACAAAAATGTGAACATTGTGTTGTTCATTCTCCACATGATATTTATATCGTGACGCGTCATTGAAAAATAAAGATCTAAACATTCTGCAGGAAATAACAATTTCAGAATGATCAAGATTTGATTTTTTTTTAATTATTCAGAAAACCGTCGTACAAAACACTCAGCTACTTAGCGGTGAAAAAATGTAAATTCTGAGACCGTCATTTTCTTCGGGCAGATTGAGTCAAATAGAAATTGAAAAATAAATGCAATCCGAAAGCCTTATCTCGAAAACCCCCTGTAATTTTAGTGCTCAACGCGGTTCTCTATAATTCGGGAAAGGAGCGAATCCAGGATTTAATCCTAGGAAGGACCGGACATGCAAATTTTGTCCTAAAAAAAAAATCAAAGGAATGCTGCTTTTTAAAATTTGAAAAGCTTCTGTATTGGGTACACTACTGAATGCCAATGGCTCCAGGGGTCGTAGTACAGACACATCTTTATTCAATTTCTAGTATGCGACATCGCTAACTTCATTCAGTACCTATTTTGCGACGGAATTTGTATAGCGCTAAAGCAGTAATAAATGAAATTCGCGATTTCGCATGTCCGGAACGCCAAAAGTTGTGTCTGTGCTAGCCCACCAGTTGCTCAATCACAGATAACTATCGACGTAGTTAAAACGTGTTAACCACGTGCTAGCCCTAACGATTTGATCGATCACAGTGACATTCGTTCGATACCGTGGTATCGATAGCCGAGCATAGCCGATCTGAGCCGAGCGGGGCCGATGCACGCGATATCACGGCCTTACGTCAAACGTTAAATCAACGCGCTTGTCGGATTTTTTATTATGTCGACTGCTTTTCTCAATATTTGGCTTGCCGAAAACCGGCTAAATTATAATAAAGATTGAATGAATATATGTGCGAATAAGATATATCTCGGGAAATGGCTCGCGACTAGTATGCGCTCGTTTAAATAATCCCGATCGATAACTTTTAACGCGTGTTCCATTGTGATCGCGAAAACGTTAAACATCCATGGGTAAGAAATCGTTATCACGTCGCTTATTACCGAGTCGCTAGTGATCTGTGATCGAGCAACAGATTATCTTCATGTCTTGTAAGCAGCCCAGACAATACTGAAGCTAGTTTTTTTTTTAATTCCTTGGAAAACTTTGTGCTTTAAAAAAATCGTACTGTGAATACCACATTATGGATTGATAGATTTAACGATTTAATAAGACATATTTGAATGCTTCATTCAATGTTTTTTTACATAACTGCAGTCGGAAGCGTTTTATTAGGAACATCATAAACAATAATTAGTTGGTTTGAAAACATTTTTGCTGAAATAAGTTTGTTTTGAAGCCCTGATCTAATTAAATAAATAGAAAAATGCTTAGCTGTCATTTTGAATATTGTAGTTTTTGGCAAATGGTATTGTAGACAACTGACATTGAAAATAATTCATTTCTTGGGCTGTTATAGACACTGTTTATTAATTTTATCAATCGAATTTATTATTCGGTCTTGGTCCCGGAATACTCGTAAGAAATAAAATTTAAATATATGTATTTTTGAAGAGCGACGAATAGTCGAACTTTTTCCGACTCTTTTTGCTTTACTACTATAACAATGCCTTATTTAAAAAGAACATTTTTTAGACAAGAGAATCTACATATTAGTTAGTATGTAAATATTAGGTAATGTTTTACCAATAAGTAATAAGTAACATTTTTTTGATCAATTTAAACTTATATTTTAATTCCTTGGCGAACTCGATTATGAATATTTCATTTTATCATGACTTGCAATAATCTACTTCTGCTTACATAATATTTGTTGTAGAATAAACACATTTATGTGTGACTACTTGTAATCTGTATATTGTTGGTACTTTAAATTAGATTTGCTGCACTTTTATTCATTATGCGTTATAATCCCCTAACCGGTACGCTAATATCGACGCGTACGGCGCACTGCGTAGGGCTTTATTACAACTAGAGTTCAGATTGGCTTGAAGTAGATACGTCTTTCTGTGTCGGAGAGGTCGGGTTTGCATCTCACCGCTGATTGACAACGACAAAATTAACAATATCATTTTTAGAGTAATAATATTATAGATAACATAGTAAACAAATAACTGTAATAAAAATTAAACCTTCTCGGAAAAGGAGGCTCTTCTTGCTTTGGGAGGAGTAAATAAAACGCCGATATCTTGAAGACTGAATATAGCAGAAAGGATAGAACGCCATACCACTCTGTCTTGACACACTTCCTTCGCTTCCTCTACATCTTCATTCATACACCTTCTCGTGCACACACGCCGATTATTCCGACTTTTCACATGTACACTTTTAAATATTTGACGTTTTTGATCATGCCATGTCTTTGCGTCAAATAAAAAAAAAACTACAAAATCGACTCCAAATATGACTAGGATTCACTGGTTTCCGCTTGCACACCGAGTTTGGTTACATTATGGATAACGTTAACACGGAGTAATAAAAATATTAAGTGCGCTGTTTTTATGTCCGTTTCCACTTGTTTTTTCAAAGTTCTCTGCCGCTTGTACAACTAAACCTCATGATAGTACTTCGATGGTTAAGAGCACTGAAGTTAGATGTCCCGTTTTTTAGCAAGATTGTGTTGCTATGCGGGGGCAAATCTATGGCGTCTAAAGAGATCCCTGTTTCAATATTGTTTTCATTTTATTTCAGTTATTTAGAACATTACATTATGCGTCTACCTACCTACAGCCAATCCTGAGATATTTAAGAAAATAGATATGTCAAAGGTCCATAATTCATAATGTCAAAGGCCAAACATTTACGTGCACAGATGCCCAGGTTTTGTCCAGGCCAGTAGCCAGGGATGTCAAATATTATTATAGTAAGTCAAATAGAAGTGTGTGGCACTCAATAATCAATATTATTATACAATGAAATGCGAAAATGTAATATTAAGTCCAATCTAATTACTAGTGTATGTAAAGTGTGATCCATTCCTAGACAGCTCTCTTTGTGCATCATGTTAAAAAAACACATTTTCATTGAAATCCCTAACACTTGTGAATAATTTGATACCAATATTGTTAACGCCACCAAACTCTACTGCTCAGGCAATCCACATAATACTTACAAATACTATTATTATTATGGATAATTTATATAGCGCCGTTTTCGTATAAATATACCTCAAGGGCGCTTCAAATATTGAATTTAACGGCTCGGGAAATTTAAAGTAAATGAAACTCACTCTGTGCGTGAAAAGCACAATTATCAAAATTAATCAAAAGATTTGGAGAACAAATGGGTCTTAAGTTTCTTTCGAAACATCACTTCACTCTTACAATTTCGCTCTTCTGGTGGGAGAGCATTCCCGGGCCCGCAACCGCAAAAGCGCGCTCCCCAAATTTTGTGTGCGGATTGGTACTAAAACCCTGCCTGTAGCTGATCGAAGTGTGAGACGTCTTTCAGCTAGTTTATCTGAAATGCAAAGCTCTTTTAAATACTCTGGAGCGGCATCATGCATGGCTTTGTACATTAGCCAACAGAGTTTGTATTCTACCCTTTGTAGAAAGCGCAGCCAGTGCAGTTTCTTTCTAGTGCAGTGCCAGTGCAGTTAAACTTAAAGATTCCGAAAATAAGTCTAGCTGCAGCGTTCAATACTGCTTGCAGGAGAGTCATTTTATTCATTGGTAGTCCGGCGTATAAGTATACCAGTACAATAATCGACTCGAGACACTACAAACGCATCTATTAATTGACGGGTGGCGTCAACCGGCAGATTTTTGCGTATGCTTTTAATCTGTCTCAGTTGGTAAAAACATGAACTTATCGTTCTACTGAGTTGTACATCAAGAGAAAGGTCAGAATTCAGAAATACGCCCAATAGTTAAACGGCGGGTGAGGCAGTATTCCGTGTGTCGGGTAGGCCTGCATTTTTAATTAAACTTTGTCGTTTGGCTGAGGCCATCCATAGATGTTCTGTTTTGGACGGGATCAACGTAAGTCTATTTTCAGCCATCCAAATTCCAATTCTCTCAATGCACTTATCAATCAACATAACAAGGTCATCCTTCTCACCTGGTGTACAATAAAAATAAATTTGTGTATCGTCTGCATAGCAGTGCGACCACAGTTCCCATAAATTTATTATGTTCTGTTCTCTATATCTTTAGTGTAGAGGAGATAGAGAAGTGGTCCGAGTACTGAACCCTTAGAGGCACTCCAGTATAACTCGATAGTTAGGTGAGGTTCCATTTTGGTACACTACTGCGTATTCCCCTCTTGGAGGTATGAGGTTAGGTATAGTGTGAGGTTAGGTATTCAAACATACTTATGTCCAGGCTAGACACTGCGGTAGATTCAGAGTACTCTTCAGGGATTATTCGCTAGTTCGATTTATCTCTGTGTCTTCCTAGACCTGCCGGCACCTTCATCGTTCGCTTACATAAATTAAACAAGGATATCCTCCAGGCCGATGCATCAGTAAAAACACAGATGAATTGGATAGATCTTTTTCCGTTTATTCTACTTTAAGATTTCGATGCTCCACTCCTCACCGCGTCTCAGGGACAAGGATGAGGATAGTTGACGGGGAAGTAACCACCCCAGAACGATCAATATATGTAAGAAGCTAGCTAACGTAAATCAGAAAGTTCTCACCACTGGTTCCGTGGCGGCGGCAATCAGACGGAAAAACGCCCGCGCGCAAAGGTCTTGCGCACGGCGCCGATGTCAGGAATGGGGGCCCCACCAGCTGGGGGCTCGGCCCGCCGCGCCGGGGGCGTGGCGTGGAAGTCAGGAATGCGCCCGCCAGGGGCGCCGGCGTGGAAGTCAAACCCAGGGTCTTCGCCCAGATGATGATGCAGCTCTGGTGACTCGCCTGGCCGCCGGGCTCCCACAAGCCGATGGATGGATTACCGATCTGGGCCCTGCGTCCGCGCGGGAGAGCGACAGGAGAAAAATGACCATAATAATAAGTAAAACATTGTGTTTTTTAATTAGTTATTTTGACAGTAGTTGTTGAAAACCTACAATAATTCGCTATTTATTTTTAGTTAAGCTAAGATTTATATACTGAGACACGATAATACACCATGGACTCGTTTACATGCTTTGTTTTAGAAATACTGTGCGTATTCGAATGTTTTCAAAACCCTTTTCACGTAATTTACCTTAGCAATACTTACAACTGAAATGCTATTATTTATTGGGCTAGTAAAAGTTTTCATAAGTACCATATTATGCTTACAACGAATCTCTTCATATAAAATATGATAGGGATTTTAAACAAGGATTGTGATATAGTCATGCATGCATTATTTTGCCAATATTTTTCGAAGTGAAAAAATGACCTATTTTTAACTTGCATGAACATTATAAAACTTCATAATTCAACAAATTCTGAAGGCTTATAACAACAAAAGCAATTATAACTAGTTTAAAGAGCGTTTCTCTTGATTTCATTTGATATGCAACTTGACTATGTATTATTAGGTATACGTCAATTGAAATTGCAATAATAAGTATGTCGGATAAAAATAATATCTCTATTTTTATTGTAATATTTTACTACGTAAACAGGCTAGAAACCCAATTTAAAGGTAAAATAATACTATTCTAGAGATTAGATTGGATTTAATCAAATAAGTTCAGATACTTACTTTTTAAAAATATTTTGTTTTTAGTTTAGGTACGTACTTTTGAAGTTATCATTAATGATTTATTTTATGACGTTCTAATCAAAAGTTTGAGATAAAAGTTCAAATTCACTAGAAATGTTTATTCAATAATAATGATCACTTACATTTGGGATTAATGTTTTCTTTATATTGTTTATAAAATAAATGCATTCGCGAATATATCAGAATTCGTACATGAATTAATCGGCGTTGGATATTATGACAGCATTCATGACTGCCAAATAAACTCATGTCTGGCGTTTATTGTTTTTTTTTAATAACGTGCAATGGATAGTAATAATTTTTAGAAATTACTGTTCACTTGTTTGAATGTGTAAAATTTCCTTGGGAATTCTGATGCCATCTATCCTGTATTTACGACATAAGCAATGTGCACAACTTTAAACTTGTTAATAAATGGCCAGGAACTGCCAAATAAGCTAGGAACTCGGTATTATGATTTCAGTATTGTGATAATATTTTATTGACGTTAAACTCATGGAGCGCTCCTGAAGTTCAGGACGATTTAGCATTGTACTGAATCTCTTCAATACACACTTGGTAGTATCAATTGCAACATATTGAATAATTGATCAATCGTCCCTCTGAATGCAATCTGTACAGCTGCAGCTCTAACAAGGGACACTTCGATCTTAATCAGTGGCGTACTAACTCGTCATACGTGTTATCTACCTACCTACTACCTAGTACCAATTACAAATCACACTCAAATTGCATCTGTCCTACATTAAACTCAGACCGCTCCAAACATTTTCATCCTTTATTATACTATTATACTACTCATGAACCCCTTTTTGAGGGTCTACACTCAGGCAAATGTGTGGTAAAACTTTATATTTATGATAAGTGTACAAATTTAGAAATTAGATCAGAATGCTAGACTGAGAAAAACATTATCTATAAAATTAAGCAAAGTATTAACAACGGCTAAAATAATATATAATGCGAGAGTGCCTGGATGTAGAATCGAGGATGCCGGCAAAAGACATGGAATGATCAAACACAAGTACTGAACGTGGTCACGTGAAAAGTCGAATCAATCGGCGTGCGTGCATCGGGAGATATATGAATGTGGAGGAAGAAAGGGAAGTGTGCCAGGCATTCTATCCTCTCTGCATACCCCTTCGGAGAAACGGTGTGATGGTTTGGGTGATGGAAACAATGACAATTATAATACATAAGCCGAGACAGTGGTAGGGGCAATGAAAGCATTCGTTCGCGTACATTACGTAAATTCATCCGTATTTTTATCACACTAACAATCTTAAAATCGCGGTTTAGCTTGTTGAAAAAATCGGTAGAGTTGGCTGGACTGAAAAAAGACCCAATAGTCTTTAAAGCAGTCTAGGGAAAGGGTGGGCTTTCATTGTAAAAAAAAACGGTGTGATGGCTAGTTATTTTAGTTTTACTTTTCACTGAAATCATGGTTCACCTATTTCTGAAACTGACTGCAGAATAATAAAACAAAGATATAGAAAGTATTAACAATGTATTTTCCCTTTCTGTTTGATTACTTTTAAATCATAAAAATGTGTTTGTATTATTCTTTATAAGATGACCTACTAGTGCCGAACAATAAAATCAATAAAATTATAACGTTCAGTCAGTGGAAATACGTATTTTCTGACGCATTTTCAATCATTCATCTTGTATTTTAATATTTCTATGTAGGTAGGTATAATAATATTTTATAGAAGATGTGTTGTAATTGAAAATATGTTCAGCTATATTCCAATCGTATTATGAATTCCTTTTAAATAATGCAGATATGACGCAGTTCATTTTAGTAGTAGGTATCTAAAGATGGGCTTGGTGAAACACTTTATCGATTGCACGTTTAAGAGGCTGTTATGTACAAATTTTTCTATTTCAGTACAAATTACTGATTAAGATTCTGTTAGAATTACTTGAATTACTAGTAATCTCCTGCAGATGACTGCAATTTATATTTTTACTTATATTTAGACCAGGAAATTTATATTACAACATTTTTAGTGTGTTCAAATACTTGTACACAAATCTGGATTTTTCCCATGACGGGAATTAATTAATTAATTAAAATATAATTAATTGTATTAATTATATTTTTTTTCAAATTCGGAATATGGATATTCAAGCGTTTCCCGTCCTATTTACAAAAACAACAGAACGGAACAGAATCATAATTACAAAAATTCAGTAATTGGCTAATAAAATACTTAATTTCAATATCAATACATACATTTCGTTAGCAACTCACATGTGGATGGTTTGGAACATGTAACATACTCATAAGCAAAATAAAAAATGTTACCTGGTGTGGATATTTGCTAATAAGCGGAATGGGGAATGTTGTAGTACGTCAAGTGGCCACTTATCCCAGCCAATGATAGGAAATAAGCCCTGTAAACGCTTGAATAACCATATTCCCGAATTTGAAAAAAATACACTTCATCTCTGTTGTAGAGATATAAGAATCAACTTAGAAGTTGTAGTGAAAAAGGTCTTAAATTAGCTTTCCTATAAAATTTATACCACTTTTGTGCTGTTAAAACTCGATATGTGATACCTTGGACTGACTGAAAATCCAGACTGTAATGTAACAAATGATCGAGATAAAGTGCACTTTGTGTGCCTATTCAATTTATACGCGTAGTTAAACTGGTTTTATCCAGAGACATGTTATGTTAAACTAGACCAGTGATTTCAAAGAGAATTGTCAAAATTGTATGTTCCATTTGTGTTAGGCAGTGAAAAAAAGACACGTCCATTGGAAGAAACTCACTATGTCTAATGTCTATCTTCCATTATCCAATACATTTGAATCACTTAGTTTTTCTCTAATACATTTGAATAGAGAATAAGAGAAAAGGGATGATTGATTGTTTCTTAATTTTCCAAAATATTTCACAAATGAACATTTCATTTTAAATTAAAGACATGTTAAATTAATTATTTTAAAATACATAAAAAACAATACTTATCATATAAAAGTACATAATACTATCATTTTTTTTCTATTTCTGGGCTTGTTTTTGCGATATTTAAGAACAAAAGTCGGCATTTTGACAGCTGTAAACATGTCCAATGCCAGACAAGTCTCGTTTCATACTTCTAATTTCCTTTAAGTAAATTTACTTGATCTTCCGATAACTAGGATCTGAAGTAAATTGCTTATCTATTTAAATAAACATAATTGGTTTCATCACTTTTTGTATTTGCGAAGATTTTTTGCATTATGTATTTGACCAATTATTTTACTATTTATCATCTCCGTTTAAAACCTGGATAACTAAATGTCAGTTGCAATTTGCTACCAGATCTATACGATATTTACAACAAACCGACTCCACCACAGAAATAATGACAATCTGTCTTCCGTTTAGTTAACCAGCACTTTCGTCTGGCAACAGTACAGCAGTGTAGTCAATGCTTTCCTTATGCTAGCTATAATCGAGTTTAATTATGTTTTTTTGTATAATACCAATCCAATACAATATAAAATATTGGATTAACGTTATAATATTTCCATTTTAAATACTTTTCAATGCATTAAAAATTTGAGTCGAGTTGCAAACGATCAAATTCGACGCCATTTTTAAATGCAATTTACACGGAGTGTGGGATAGACAAAACTAATTTTACCAGACTACTAAACTTATCAAAATACTATAAAAATCCAACCCTGCAAAATGTTTTAAGACATTTCATTATGCTAGCAATCGAATTTTATTATGTTTTTTTTTTTAAATATGATTCCAATCCAATACATCGTAAAATATTCAATAATCATTACAATATTTACATTTTAACCGCTTTTCAACGCATTTAACATTTGGTCGAGTAGTCAAAATTATACAAAATGCAACGCCGCGCCATATTCAAATACTATTTAAAACGGAGGATAAACCTGACTAACTTTAGCGACGTTTTCAACACACAATACTTTTGTTATAATCGGAGATGGTGAAAAGGATTTTCAAAGTTATCTGCTGCGACATAGTAGATATTTACTAAAATCAGGTTTTAAACGGAGATGATAAAAGATCCCCTAAGTATTACAATTTTCTTGGCACAAACAAGTTCATTATGCCCGTACCAATGCAAAAAATCTCTAAATTTAATTTTCAAAGCCTATTTGACGAATATACACGTATAACGTTACGTACCTACATATATACGTGTACAATAAACGAATGATTACTTTTTTGTTTTTAGAATATTTATAGATCTTTATTTTGGTCGTTAATTTACTTTAAATTAATTTTTTAACTTTAGGATATTGCTAAGTATCCCCCTTTAAATGTGAAGTTTTAGAAAATCTTTGATATTGTTTTCAAGTAGCTAGTCGTAGTAGTCAATAAAATGCGCAATATCTGACGCCCAAATCTTTCTAAACTCGTTCTTATAAAAGATAGAAGAAATACTTCGTTATTGTACGCTATTTTATCGTCTCTGTGTTTATCACACAGATAAGATATTTTTATGAATCAATTGGAAATCAAAAGTTTTGCTTCTAGGCATCATGATAGATTGAATTCATTTCGTAACTGTTATAAGATTAATATTGAAATAATGAAATAACATGTGACATTGTTGATTCAGTGATGGAATATCCCGTCAGCCGGTATTGGTATCAACATCGGAAATACGAAGGCATTGACCCGTCTGATATCGATTAGCGCCGCTTGCCCAAAGAACTTTCCCTTCACCCTTGCGTTGTTTATGGCCGCATTTCCTTGTTTACTCAACCCACAGAGCCTTCGACATAAAGCGATGTTTGCAACGGGCGCGTTAATGAGCGCTCCTCGGTCCGGTCCGGTGCGGTGGTTGAACGTCGCCGCCGCGCGTCGGCGTCGGATCGATGGGGAGGGATCGCTGTACCGCTTGCATAGGCGGTCCGGGCGATGGTGCCGCGCCGGTATAAAGAGAAAGAAAAATAGTAAAAATCGCGGGGTTGGTCGGTTGCTAGGAGGAGGCAACTCCGTTGCCGGGAAACGAGGGCTTATCGATCCGGGCGCGCGCGGGGGCGCATGCGCTACTCCCGCGGGCGCCACAAAGGAACTGGCAGGATCCACCCGACGCCCGCTGCCCGCTACCCACTACCCACCGCACCGCACCGACCCGACCACGGACTACAGCTTGCAGCCTGATGTGTAGCGGGTGCACTGATTCCATTACGCGCCATCACCCCAGCTAACCCTTTCCCTCGCGTGAGCGGCCGTCGCTCCTCGTTAACCCAACTATTTGCGCTATTAACATTATGGCCGTAATCTACTTTTGGGGTCGGCTGTGGCTGTCAATATTGCTTTTACTTTTACGGCTTTAGAAACTAACTTTCATTGGCGACGTTTTCGCCTTTGATTATTTACCAGAATTAATTGATAATTAAAAGTTTACCTACCTTTTTATATGATCAATTATATACATATATCATGTACATACATTATGATCGTAAAGGTACGCTACGCTATCTTGATCGATAACTTTGTACTAAATTTGTGTATTGACTTATAATAGCGGTGATTATTTCTCGGTATTCATTTGTTTATTACAGTTTTCATAAAAACATTTTGGCTACCGTAATAACAGCCAAATCTATTCATAAACCACAAAAATGCTACCTGTTAAATCTAGATAGATGCATAGATTTCACAGGTAGTATTACTATGGCTTACTTTTACATGAGGTTTTTGGACATTTATTTAACCAATGGGTTATGCACCGTTGGGTGCGGATAAGGGCAAGTAGTAGTAGTAGTAGTATCGCGTTAACAACATTTCCAGACTCATACAGGGAACTGCCACCTACCAGAAAGGGCAGAAAAATGTCTGCTAGGCAAGATATTACGAGTAAATAAATGTAATTTGAAACTATTCAACTCTTTTCTAATTTACAAAATCTACTTACGGTTGTATTGATTTAAGAAAACCCTTATGACATTTGTAGGTAATCATACGGTCGACCGGCGGACTAAAATAAATTAACTCTCGCGACCAGTTTCATTCCTCGGGTAGGTACATGAAAAAAAAATCTCGTTCATTTTTTAACCAAACAGCTCCATTTTTGTATAACATTTTATATCAGAGAAGTGTGCCAGGACAAAGTGGTGTGGCGTTCTATCCTCTCTGCCTACCCGTTCGTGGAAATGGCGTGATGGTTAGTTAGTTTTTTTTAGTCAAAGGTAAAAAATTGTTTTTTACTTTTTAAATAGATGTTTAACGTACGAAATTAGTAACATTTTTTACTGTGTACTTTTTTTTATACGTCAATAATTTTAATGTAATTCCTGTATGTGACTTTTTAGTGAACCATCGAACTTTTTTTCTTTTTTGTGTAAAAGATATGTAAAAAAAAAACAACATAGAAGCTATACACGTATATAAAGAAAGAAAAAAAACATATGTAGAAATATAAAAATATGTAGAACAATTTTTTGTCGTTTATATTTTACTAGCTGATACCCGACGCGTTGCTACCGCAGAAGAAACGGATAATTCTAGACATGTATACATATTATATCTTTGAATTTGAAAGATTTATCTTATTTATTTGGGAATAATAGAAGGAATGATATGTGTTTTCTTTCCTATGATGTATACATTTATTAAAATTGAATGATGTACATACAGTAGCGAGCACTGAAATCTTTGTACCTATTAAAAAGGGCTAGTGTGGGTATAAATTAGTTCTAAGAATTAATTACCACCACCCTTTATTTTTTTTCTACCTGAATAGGGTCTTACATAAATAATGAGACCAGTTTTATTGTGACTTTCAACGTGTTGACACAAAGTATTAATATTTTTGTGAACTATAGCAAAATTTAAGCGATTAAGCAAAAAGTGAGTTCCAGAGCTGATACAGTCAGATACAGATTGGATGCAGTCACACTTAGAACAAGCTAGGAGGACAAAATTATTTTAGATGTTTTTTCTACATAAAAAAATATTTCATTTTATTAAAAAAAAAACAATTTAAAAAAAATCAGAGTCGATTTAACCCAGATTTTAGGTATATTGTAAAAATAATTTATTTTTACGTTAAACATATTTTATTAATTTATACAGGTATGAAATTGCATTAAATTGATTTATATTTTTATTAATTAGTACTACATAATGTACATTATTGCATTAAAAAATATATTTACATATGGCAACAATTTTTTTAATCCCCATATACCTACATCTATTTTTTAGGTATTTCCAAGATTTTTAAAAACTTTAATATGAAACTTTTATATACTTTTACATGTATTTCTGCATATAAATAATAGCCAAATTATTAAATAATTTAAAAACTCACATTTTATTCTTAACATTTATTAGTTACC
The DNA here is from genome assembly GCA_022494985.1 of Micrasema minimum. Taxonomy (NCBI): domain Eukaryota; kingdom Metazoa; phylum Arthropoda; class Insecta; order Trichoptera; family Brachycentridae; genus Micrasema; species Micrasema minimum. The sequence continues at coordinate 64,662 of JAGVSP010000046.1, read as the reverse complement.
TATCCATAAACCCATACGAGAAATAACAAGAAAGCTTAAAACTGCTAGAAATAGTCATGATCTCTGATTTTATTTTAAACGGGTGACAAGGTCTATTCAAATAATTATTGACAGATATTTTGTACAAAAATATTTATTCAAAAATCATTACTACAAATAATAAGTAATACATACAGATTACAGTAAAAAAAGTCGGTATTACAATATTTAAACAATTCTACATTTTAAAAATTGGGATGTTTGGGATAAAAATTCAAACAACTTACAATTTACAAAATTAATATGTAACAAACGAACTGCCAGTTCACTGCTGTTGCCAATTCACTAACCCTTCGCGATTTCACCAGGTCTTTGATTTTCCTTTTTTTTTTTACTTCAATTGTGATTCTTCGAAGTCCTTCCTGGGTCTTCCAACAGGCCGATCGGCGTCAAATGGTGGTTGTGATGATGTGGAAGCCTCCGAAGCGTTAAAATGAACGCAAAACTGAAAGTCCTCGCCGTTCAACCAGCTCTCGTTGTTTTTTAAAAAAACTTTCCCTTTTACTATTGGCATGTTTTCCATTTTTCGTCAAACTTTTGCGATATACTCGCTATTTTCAATTAAAAAAATTTTATGGACTCATCAACAACATTGCTAATATTAAATTTTTATGACAGTATAAAAAATAGTTTTTTGTTTCGGTCATCTTTTACATGTTTTACCCACTCATCGAAAAAGTCCACTTTTTTTATAGTGTAAACACGTTCTGAAAAAAAATTAAAATAAAAAAAAGGCAAAATAAAGCAAATAGGTTTTTTATATTATTTGAAAGTTTAATATTGTAGGTTGAATATGTATAGTAAATAAATTCGGTAATCTCTGGTAGCCGTTAGTTACAAGCTTTTAAATTTGAAAAATAAAGTTTTTTTTTTTTGTTTTTCCTCATTTTTTATTTTTTATTTTTCACTGTTTAAATATAGTAAACGATTATTTTTTTTTGTGAATAAATAAACTTCTTACCTTCAAATATAGAATCCATTTTTTATTATTTTTTTAAACCACTACGTAAAGCACAAGATTTTTTCATAAGTGACACAAAATCGATACCAATTGATGCATGCAAATGCATTTACTTGAAACCGTCACTCTGTCCCCCGATGACTCACGACCATGGAATATTTGGCACTTATGATTCTTGGAATAATGACTTATAAGGGGTTGTTTATAATATGACATCCCTTATTTTAGGAAATATTGAAATGACTTTTGTCTTCCTAGCTAGTTCTACTCGAATCATAGTGTGCTGTGTTAGATTGTATAAAAAAATTAAAGCTACTGCACGTCTACAGCGAAAAAAAGGTACTGGGCATAAAAAAAAGACAACACATGCGGAGGATCGACTGCTGAAGCGAATCGGTTTGCAGAATCGATTCAAAAATCCTGTGGATATAAGGACAGAGTTCATAAAGGCCGGTGGTACTGAAGTGGGTGTTCACACCGTACGCCGAATACTCCGGGAGAGCGGCTTTTTGGCCAGGAAGCCTGCAAAAAGGCCACTACTGACTTAAAAAATGCGATTGCCCGCTTAGAATGGGCTAAAAATATAAAAACTTGGACTGAAATCGATTGGCGACGAGTCGTTTTCTCCGATGAGAGTAAATTGAATTTATTTGGTTCGGATGGAATTCAGTACGTGAGACGGAGATCTGGAAAACGTTTAAGCGATGAGTGTCTAAGACCGACAGTGAAGCATCCTGCTAAACAAATGGTCTGGGGATTTCTCCTTTTATGGAGTGGGACAATTAGCATTCATAAAAGGAACTGTGAAAGTATTTATTCCCGTCAATTGAAATGCACCATTCCTATATTTCTGAGTGCATTTTCCAAGATGACTGTGCACCGTGCCACCGAGCAAATACAGTAAAGCCCACTTTATACGGGACAGTTTACTGTGCAGTTTCTTGTTCAGAAAACTACACAGTTTCTTGTACCGTTTTCTGACCAATAAAAATTGCGCGGTGTGCATTTTACTGTCTGTAGGCATGCGCAGAACGCAACAGTCGGACTGCCATAAGTGTTGCCATACCAATAATCTCTATCGTCGCCAATCTATCGATTTTTTGCATATCTATCGATTTTGTGGAGATTCATCGAATCTACTGAAAATGTACAACCGATTTACCGATTTTGGAGTAATTTTAATTTTAAAGCAATTATTTTATTCAATTATAAGCGCAGATAAATTCAACATATTATAACTAACTTTAGGAACTTCTACCGATTTTACAATTTGGCAACATTACTCATCTGTCAAATAGTCGTTATTCGATTCTGGACAGTTTTCAGACTGCCCAGGAAACTGTGTAGTAAACTATATCCCGTATATAGTGGGCTTAAAGTATTATTTTTTTCTGGCACTGTGATTTATAATGTTCAAAAAAAAAAAATTTTTAATATAGAAATAATTTTTAGGTCAAAGAATATATGAAAATTCATGGGATCCAAACACTGGATTGACCCGGAAATAGTCCTGACCTGAACCCTATCGTGAACTTGTGTCATAAATGGCAATCGAAATAAATAAACTGAAGCCTTCGTTAAAGGAAAACCTTAAAATCATCATCGAAAAAGTTTGATTTGAAAATTTTTCCCAAGACTACATTCAAATTTGGTGAAATCCATGCTAAAACGTATTGAAGCAGTTATTTAAAAAAAAGGAGGAACAACTAAGTACTGATTTTACTAGTTTTTTATAAATGTTAGTGTTATATATTTATGTATTTTATTTTAAATAAATATGTGGTTTTAAACATTATATGAGTATTTTTAAATTTTTGTGCGAAAAAAAATCGAAAAATCTGCAAATTGACATATAAAATTATTTAAAAATAATTTTGGTCACTCTCTTTTCTTTTAAAAATTTGGACTGAAAAGACAAGAAATCACAAATATTTTTTTTTATTTTTTTTATTATACTGATACTTTCAGTCTGGAAAGATTTCTGTGCTCGCTAAGGTATGTCTAAAGGAAAAGTGTAAATGTTATTTATTTTATTTTGGTGACTTAATTTAAGTGCTTTAGGGTAGGTACTTATATATATATTTTCCGTCTCTAGCATAAACAAATAAATTTCTTGGCTGCCCGACTCCTAAATTTATAATAAGGACCCCTATAACCCTTGAAAAAGACACCCATGTACCTACATATTATTTTTTAAAATGTGTGTGGCAGGTCCGACGCACAAATGGAATTTAATCTTTAAGTACGATTGTCATTAAATATACAATAGGCAAAGGGGAGAAAAATTTCATCCGCCATCATGAATTAAAAAAGAGTTTCTGAATATAAAATAATGACCACCATTTCCCCGGAAAACGTTACCCGTGTGTTCATAATACTAAAAAAAAATGCATTCCCTATCTTGAATTACAACATAAACGCAAAATTCGAAATCAGGACCCCTCACACCCCTGAAAATGATCCCCATGTTCATATTTCCAAAATAATTTGCATCCGCCATCTTGAATTTTAAATAAATGTAAAATTTAAATCACAAAAGGAAAAAATATTGCATCCCCCATCTTGGATTTCAAAATAAAGTAAAATTCTTAATCACTAAAATAAATAAAAAAGTAAGATTTTTGTACTGTTGGCGTTAAATCAAATTTATTCTAAGACGAATTTTTAGTTTCGAACGGTTCCATGCGTTAACCTCATCCCTAAGTAAATTCGCTCAAACCTTTTGTATGGTTATAACGTTCATATTGTGATTTTATCATTCGATTTCACTACTCATCAAAATTTGCGAACCGAGAGTTTTAAATGAAACCTTTCAAATGCTTAAAAAAATAAACGCTGAAATTGAAATAAGGCCCCATAACCCATAAAACGATACCCAAATTCATTTACTATATCCTAAAAAATAAAAATAATATTGTCTTGGAGGAAGTCTGTAGAATCCATATGCTTCAACTTTCGGAACGATTATGAAATGGTGATTATGAGTAACATTTTTCAAATTGGACTACATCCTGTTCTCTAGAACCGAAAATAGCTCGGCTCGGAGGAAGTTTGAGGAATCCATATGCTCCACCTTTTTAAATGACTATGGAATCGTTATGTAGAATTGTAGATTTTATTTAAAAAAATTAAATCAGTCCATACCTACCAGTCCTACCACCACAAAAAACAAAATTTAGCTCGGCCTAATAGCCAGGAACATTAGATCAAATTTAGGCATAAACAGCAAAATTTTTATAACAAGCTGAAAATTTGCACACATGCTCAGTATGATGTCTCTAATAACGTCCCCTGCTTGCGTCTCGAGATATAGCCCCCCTTCCCCTCCCGCCCAATCACAGCGCGCCGTCCTCTTTTGATGTTTGTGTTCTGTGTTCTCACTGGGAGTCAAACCCGGAACCTCCATATCGTGAGTCCAGCATCTTAGCCATTACTCTACGGAGGCTGCCATATTTGTAGTTATGATATAATATCTGAACAGAAAAGTTGAAATTTTGGAAGGGAATATATATAACTAGGCATTAACAGGACTCGTTATCTGTCATTTTTGTTAATCGGGACATCATAAATTGTTAATAATAAATTGCACCCCTTCAATTGCTTTTACAACCCCTTTGTTGCCCTCCTACTTTCACCCGCACCGCTGAACAGCTGCCTGGTGCCCGGATTAATTAATAATAGTAGTATTACTAACTAACTAACCTATAAATTGCAAACCTATTTCCGTAGCTAGCTCTTCGGCTATTACGTGTGTGGATAATATGCACCACTTTAGGTAATTTTGTCTTCTTCAAACTACATACACTCTATTGTCATAGTCAACTGTTGAGGTTTCATATTTTTGTTTTTTAAATTGGGCAGTTTCAATTCATTTCAAGGTGTGAGCCTCCCTTTCCCAAAGGGTTTTTATTACGACCCCACACCTAAGCAACATATCGCACCATGAATACACTACACTAAAGCAAAAAATAATTATAATTGGGAAATACTGCTTCATTGAAACTGTTTTTATTTTATTTATTTTAAAATCTCGACATAGGAAAGAGATAGACACCTTTTTTGTGCAGAAATGTGACAATCAGTGTGTGCTGTAATGTGATTTTCTCGGTTCATTTTTGAAAAATTAAGACTTAATGCAATATAGTATTCATGGTGCGATATATGCCAAAACCGTTTTTACTCAACCTTTTGTGGAACAAACTTACATACAGACAGTGAATCTTGATCATTTGTTGCATGAAGGCAAGATGATCAGTCTTGCACTTCAGCGTCAGTCCGAGGTATCACATATATATGAAATATTTTTACGTGAAAATCACATTCAAATAAATATTTCATATTGACCCCCATCGGGAATCGAACCCACGACCTCAAGCATGGCAGCCAAACGCACTACCGAATATTTAATAATCAATATAATTTAATGATGCACACTCCATGTATTATAGATTATAGGTGTATACTTGCCATGACAGCGGCTGTTACAGTGAAATAGCAAATCTCCTTCAAGTTTATGAACGTATTTTTTATTTAACTTTGATTAGTTATATATGAATAATGAATTAAAATAAGTTTTTGTATATGAATCATTCAGAAGCTAAAATATAGCATAATTGTTTTAGGATGAAGAGAGATGTGCCGGCGCGCGGGGCACTGGGCGTGCCCTGCAAGTTGCCCCTGGCCCGGCTGTCGGCGCTGCTGCCGCGCCTCGCGCCGCCCGCCGCGCCGCGCGCTGAGTTCCTGGTGCCGGCGGCGCCGCTCGCGCGCCCGCTGTGCCCCTACTGCGAGCGCTCCTTCCCGGGCGCCGCCGCGCTGCAGCGCCACACGCAGCGGGTGCACCAGCTGCCGGCCGGCCGCCGCGCCAGCAGCCGCATCGCCCCGCAACCTGACACCCACCCCGGCTGCAACTTGTGCGGGAAGCATACTGGCCTGCAAACTGCCAGCGACCTTCCTGCCCTCTTCCGCCACCTTGTTGACAAACACCCGCTCAAGTACTTTGGGTGTCGAGATTGCCAGATTCGACTGCCCTCGGAGAAGAGTCTCATTAGTCACGACAAGGATGTCCATGGAGTGACTCGAGCCGCGGTTCAGCCCGAAATAGGCCAGCCTTCGGTGAGTGATCGCCTCGAGAAGGATGGCTCGGGAACATGGGTGGATAGTGACCGTCTTACTAGTGATGTAGTGCGATACAGTGGGGACTCTAAACTTAATTGTTCCACCAAAAATGTTACTTCAAATATATCTAGTGCAAATGCGGTTGGTACAGGAACAGACTTTGTTACTAAAAAATCACTTAAAGGAAAATCAACTAAGAAAACCAAGAATAAAAATCTAAAAAATTTTCGTCATACTTCTGAAGTCAGTAATCCTCCTGACTTACAACAACCTACAGAAAGTGACACTATGACTAATGGCTTAGAGGATTTTGAAGATAATATAGTTGCTAATTTGATTAAATCTACTCATGGTTCTGTTCAAGTTTCTGATCAATTTATCAAACAAATTACAAAGAAAAAAGTTCTAGAAACTGAAACTGCTCGTAAGAAAAATAATAAAGCCATTCAACCCTCCGTTTCATTACCACGATTACAGTTCAAATCAGATTCAAATGATGCTCAAATGTTATCTAGGTTAGGGCTAACGCAAAATCGATCTCCCAGAACGCAAAGTTTACGTCGATGTCGAAAGGCTCCAGTGACTGAAAATAGAGCTACGTCTGAAACTTCACGAAAAGATAAAATTAAATCCAAAAACAATGATGACTTTATTATCAACAAAACTAAGAATGATCCTAGTTCTAAATTTGACCCTGATTTTTATTCTAATGTTAGTGGTAATGTGCGAGAAAATCTCCTGAAGCATTTAGATGGAAAATTAGGCAGAGATAATCTTGCTTGTGACGTGCCTGAAATAATTGACCCAAAAATTAAAAGTACTCATGCACTTATACCATCTCCACAAGAACAACCTGCTGAAATACATGGCAGTGATGTACGACTGAATGCCATTACTGTATTTCCAACTCTCTTGACATCAGATCAGTATGGGTCAGACAAAATTCCGCATTATTCTTATGGTGCAAAGGTCCAGACATTTAAAAAGATTATAACTAAAAACTCATGGAAGTGGAAATGGGATCCCATAAAGAAGTATAAGTACTGCACCGAAGATGGAAAAGTTATTAGAAAAATTAGGCCTCTGCAACAGGCAAGCCCTAGAGACCTTTCAAAGCTGGATATTTGGACTCAGTTATCAATGCGAGAGATGTACGATAGATGTTTTGAAAGTGAAGCTGCTGAAAGCGCCAAAAGTGACAAACGTAAGAATGAAAGGCAAAAACAGATCAACGAATTAAACACCATATTAGATAGCAGAGTTTTTCCTGATATTGAGAAGGAATATCCGGAAGCGGTGTTAACAGCGGAAGAGGAAGTTCCCCCATTGGAGGAGATAGAGGAGAGTAAAGGGGAGTGTAATCCGCTGCTAGCCAGCCTAGGCCTGGTGGGTATGGTGCGCGGCAAGGAGGCGGCGCAGGAGGCGGCAGGGGCGGGCGTGCTCAGCGGCGAGTGGGCGCGGCCGCGCTGCTACGTGTGCTGCGTGTGCGGGCGGCGTGCGCCGTGCCTGCGCCTGCTGGAGGCGCACCAGGCGGCGCAGCACCCGCACGTGCACGCCACGCACTACGAGCTGGTGGGCCAGGAGCTGCTGCAGACGCAACTCTACCGCCACCTTTACCTGCCTGGCATCCGCAGGGGGCCCCATTGCATCGACAAAAACAAACTACGCAAGCAGTCTATTGCCAGGCAGATTAAAAACATTCCCCGGAAGATTTTCAGTCCAAACCAGTCTACCAGAATACTGCGTACTACAACTCGTAACATAAAATCCTCCGAGAAACAGTGCACCAAGTGCAAGAAAATGCTATCACCTACAGAACTGTACAGGCACATATTAGAATGTGCCGGTGATTATGGATGGATCATGGCCAAGAAAAAACTCAAGCAAAAACCTTTTGGAGCTAGGCGAAGAAAGCTTAAAGGACTATATAAGAGAGAAAGACCTCAAGAAGAAGAAGAGAAATCAGAGGTCAAAGAAAGAATTTCGAGACCAAAACTTCCATCAAGACCTCGAACAAAACCTAGTGACGGTACGTATTTATTGTTATTTGCATACTAGTTTCAACTACACATAGTCATCATCAGAGCTACTTTCTTTTAAAATAGAGCACAGTGTAACTCTCGTAGGGGTACAGTTGTTTATTAAGCGAGGACGCTTTACCAACACGCCAATTTCACAACATTTGTTCTGAAAATGAATAAAGATCAGCTTGTCTCTTTGTTTTACCCTTAGTATCTGGATGCGGTAATATGATTTTTACACTGACACTAGTGCCAGATTGGGATCAAATGCAAAATAAAAGCGATTTTCAATTTTTCCACTTTTTTAAAGTAATTGATTTCATATTCTATCTATTCAAAAATCTGTAAAAACAATTAAGTTAACATATGGAATACACTGAAACAGGTTACACTCTGCCCCAGGGGGTAGACAAAAATGATTTGCTTTTAATTTTTCAAAAAGTTAGGTCAGAATAACCGTCAAGCTTGTTTAATTTATCAAATGGCCTATAAATAAATATTAAATGGGTAGTACAATTACTTGCTAATGCTTGCCTATTTCAGGATAAAAAACAAAATTACTTCTTTTTTAAATCACAACTACCTACTAGGGATGTATCATGATTTTCCAACTATTCGAAGATTCTAAAAAACTGCATTTACAGAAAAAATCTTGCATCATGCATATTTTTAGTTTAGCCTTGTATTTATTGAAAGCCAATTGAAGATCTAAACCAATACAATTTTTTTTTCAGCTGAGACTATCCAACGAATGCTGGAAAATCTTCCAGCTAAAAGAGCTTCAAGGCAAATATTAAAATTACCATCTCCCAAGATTCGACCATTTTTAAATGACAATGCAAAAAATAAACAGGCACACATTGTTCGACACATTGTATCAACAAAATCCAGAATACAAAGAAGTAAAATGATTTGTACTTCTTCAATCATCACACTGACAGAAGGTTTTGGTAAGAAGATAAGGCGTGTTACAAGGTCTTTAGCTAACAAAGTTCAGGACTTGCAACAGCAGAGAATTTTTTGAGAAATAAGAAAAATGCCAATCTTTCTAAAAACACAAAACTTCCTGTTAAATCTTTGGTAAAAGAGACAGATACAATCCCTGAGCAGGAGCCTAATATTACCCCAGCTAATAAATCTTTAACTAAATCTGTGATAGCAAAGAGAAGATCAGCAAATTTTTCTGTTGCTAAGTCTGAACTTGATATCTCTTCTAAATGCAAAAAGGAAGAACCACTTCCTAGACTGTCGGAAGAGAAAAAGCCAAGAAATGGTAATAGGTCTTTAAAAAACTGTGTTTCTTCTACTGACTTGGATAGAAATAATGATAATATTTCACTTGCATTGCATAAATTACAACACACACAAAGACACATACAAAGAATACTAAGAAGAAGACCTGCGGTCAATGCTGAAACTGTAGATAGCTCCAAGTCTCTACGAAAGAATCGAGGTCTTAAAAGAGTTCATCCTACTAATAAAACATTTGATCCAATTGATGGTACCTCTGTTGATACATCTAAAGATAAAGAAATTGTATTAGAAAGCAGTGTTACAGAGGAAGCTTCTTTCGATGCATGTAATGAATCCAATACCACTTTACCTAACAGAAAATTAAAAAAGAAGCCTTCAAAAAACTTAGAATTTCAATTAAAATGGATTGGAAATAAGAAAAATCGACCAGGAAAATCAAAAGTAAAGGGTTTGTTAGTGCCAAAACTCATTCCTGAAACCCAGGTAACAGATGATAAAAATTCTTCTAAAACAGACCATATTGTTAAAGTCTCGGATGTTTCCAAAAGTTCTACACTACAGCTACAATCAAATTGTGATTCAATCAAGGAAAGCAGTATTGCAAATAATTTAAACAATAGCCAAATTCAATGTCAAGTATCAAATTTGAAAGAAACTTTGAGTCCAGAAATTAAAGATGATTTGGCACCCGAAGTTGAAACAGTGAACAAGACAGTTGATGACCCGAAAAATCCTTTATCTGATGTTATTGTTGCTAGCCGTGCCAATATGTCTCAAATCAATTTTCCCCCACCCAGAAAATACTACAAACAATTCAATGAATGAGAATATATCCTACAGTGATCCCACACGTTCCAATAACAAGAAGCAGACGAAGAACCTTGTTAATGAGGAAATCTTAAAAAAATATAATCTTTCTGTTACAAACCTTTCAAAAGAATCAGAGCCAATTTCAAATAAGACAAATTCCAAAATTACGATTGAACCTGTCCGTACTTTAACAAATGCTAAAGAATTTGATATTGACAATATTGATAAACCACCATTGTTCAGCTATATGAAAAGTATTAACTTGAAACAGCAACCAACTTTGTTTTCATGTCCAGAAGAGTTTACCTGTCGTACTTCTGGTAGTATTAATATTGATAAGCCCCATGAATTGACATCCAATTTTTTGATGAATTCAGATGCAACTTCAGATTCAACTGCATCAAATTCTAAAGTAAAAACCCCTAAATCACGTCGGGGTCTAAACGATTGTATTGCAATGCTGAGAGGAAAACTAACTGACAAATCACCTGTTCGTGAATCTTTAGTAGCAGTGCCACATGTAGCAAAGGAACCATGTATTGAAATGGAACTATTAAAATCACCAATAAAAGAAAATACATCAGGATTTCCAAATGATGTAAAAAGTGTAGAAACAACAATTGAAAAAAGAAATGTTGAACTATCGATTGAAAAGAGAAGTGCTGATATACCAATCGAACAGAAAAACACCCAATTATTAAATGAAAAGACAAGAGTCGAATTTTCAGTTGAAAAAAATAATTTATTAATTGAAACGAGATTTGTTGAATCATCAATTGAAAAAATAGGTTTTGCGGTATCAATTGATAAGAAAAATATGGATTTATCAGTTGAAAAGAAAAATATGGATTTATCAGTTGAAAAGAAAAATATGGATTTATCAGTTGAAAAGAAACATGAAGAAGATAGTCTTCAGCCATTAGATTTATCTGGGCGTGTTTCGAAACCAGAAGACTTATCTATGAAATGGAAATCTAGTTCCATTGAAACTGAGAAGAAGGTTGTTTCATCCCCAAAAAGTGTATTATCAATAATACCTGTACGGAAACCAGTATATGATCCATCTTTACGAATTCCACAATACCCCTTAAATCAAGGAAAAATTGCTTTGAACAATTTTATTCCTCCAAAAGCACCCACTAATACTAAAAAGAAAAAGACAAATTATTATCCACCTAAGTGTGTTTCAGAGAAGAATATGGCAGTACCAGATCTAAGCCATGAATTATCGCTGTTGTCACGTACCTTAGCAACTATGGACAAACTATCTCCTCACTACCGAGAAGAAATATACCACAAAGCTTTACCACATGTTTGGGCTGTGGGAAATTTAAATCTTATCAGAACAGAAGAATCTCTTAAAAATAATAATAAAACACTCAATGAGTTCAAAAATAAATCTCCTCCTTGTGAGACTCCTAGTCAGTTTCACTCTGCTTTATCTTTAATTGGAAAACCTAAACAAAGTACTCCCTCAGTTATTCCACATACAGACATTTCCACCCATTTAGAAACCACTAAGGCAACAGGTGTAGTTCAAGACTTGCCAGAATTTGTTCCAATCGACACAGATTTATTTTTGATTGATCCTGTCACTGGAGGTATAATCGAACGAAATAATATTGAAGAACATGTGAACATGACAGATGAAATTCATAATATTTCCAATACTGTGGTAATGTCTCTTGATAAGAAAAATAAATTGAGTAATGTAGTTATTGATCTTACTAACGAAACTCAGGATATTGATGTTCCACCACAAAGAAAATCAGATATTTCATTGATTGCTCAATCCATTAAAGAAATTCACTCCAAAACTCAAGATCTTTCAAGCAGTTGTACATTGTCTACCCCAGACCTTAGAAGTTCCTTTGATGTTAAAACTCCTGAAAAAGGAACTGTTAGTCTAAGGTCGGTAAGGATCAAAACCTCCACTGAAAAGCTTAGACTGAAGTCCTTAGATTCTCAGACCGCAGAAGAGTCAACTCCGAAATCCTTAACAATGACACATGCTGATGATGCCTTATCGAGCAAGTTGAGTATATCACCCAATAATGCTGTTTATAAACAAATCGACCAAGAAGATTTGACAAACATTCCGCCAGAAAATACCATATCGTCTTCAAAAGATTTAATAAAAGAAAACGTTTCTATTGACTGTCAAGTAAATGTCCCAGTTCTAACATGTGAACCAGCTATTCAACAGGATGAAGTAAGCAGCACTCAACATTCGACAGCAGAAGATGGGAATGAGTTTTCAGATGATCTCATCAACAAAGATTCAGCTTTGCTCAATACAACATGCAAAGTCTTAAATGCTGATACTTTGAATGATTTAAAATCAGAGAATAAAAGTGATAAAATTGCAAATTCATTAATATCAAGTCGACGTCTTCGAAATTCTGTGAACAGTATTGAAACAAGCTTTAATCTTACCAAGACTAATGATGTAGAGGTAGTTGCTATTGAAATTCTAAATGAGAAAAATGTAAAAATGATAACACCAAAAAAGAAAAAAAATATTAAACAACCACAAAATTTGCATGTTCCTAAAACACAACTGATTCAAACAGAGACAGTTAAGCCAAATGACGAAATAAAAATAATTATTGATGCTGAAAATAAACCCACTCTATCAGGTAAAGATTCAATGAGCAACCCTGATAATAAACAAGAAGAAGACAAAACATCTTTCAATAAGCTTTTATTAAAGGAAAGTACAATTTTATCAGAAACGGCCCTGACACCCTCAAATGCAGTTGAATTTCACCTAGAAAATTCTGAGAAGTGTGAAGATTCGCAAGTTGACAACTTGGTAAAAATTGTTCAAAATAAAGATGAATCAGTAGTCAGACGGAGTTCCAGAAGAAGTAGAAACAAAACTACTGTTAAGGAGATTGACAAAATGCAAGACAAGAAATCTGGATCACTTCAAAGTATTGAGAATTGCAATGATATTGTCTTGAATCCTGATATTTCTGGTGCTGCCATTATACCTGGTGAATCTTGTCAAGCAAATCTTGGTGAGTCAGAAAAGTGTACTGAACCCAAATTGATTAATTTAGACACTAATGAATCAGACGACGAAGATGATAATATATGCTTAGCAGTTGTTGCTAAAAAGAAAAGCCTACCATCTGCTATCACTAATGACGGTGTTCAAACATCAGTAAATGATCATCCAATATTAGAAGATAATGTACTAGAATCAAATGAAACTATTAATAATGCCCGTAAGAAAATTATTAAAAAAACTCAGAAAAAAGTGATTGAAAAGAAAAAAAAGATCGTATAGCTCAAAACTTAATAAATAATAAAATCCATGTAAACATAAAACATAAGAATAAACATCAAGCTAGAGTAACAAGATCTCTTCTTCAAAAAAGTGCTACAGTTGATGCTGTTACAGTTGATTATGGATTTAATGCAGATGAAGATCTTCCTCTGGCTTTAGAAAAAAAAGCATTGACAGAAAATGTAAATGTACTGGATAAAAATGTAATTCCACTGAAAAAGAGAAAAATCAAAACAGTTGATGTGGATGTTGCTGGTACTAAGAATGTATCTGAAGAACTAAATACTTCTGAATTGTCAAAATCTTCTAAGCCAAGTGATGAACCTCGTACTAGTGATGATATTGCACCTGTAAATTCTGTCAAACTTAATGAAAATGGTCATCTTATTTTCAAAATGCACAAGAAAACCAATAATGATTTAATAGAAACTCATCAATTACACACTAGATCGAAGAGTTCTGATAAAATAATACAAGTCACTGATAACTCTTGTAGTATAAGCAATGATGATAAATCAGTAGACTTGCTTAATGACTCCGAACAAACAGCTTTAGTAGAAATAGTTAAAAATAACATTTCTGATAAATTTGCAAAAAGACCCAATTCTAGCAAAAAGTTAAAACAAAAGTGTAACAAAAGTTTTGAAATTAAAAGTAAAAGTCCTTTAACCACTACAGATTCTGAATCAAACGTATCTCAAGGCGATCAAGAACACACGGGATTGTCTACTAATATTAGGCCCAAGAAAAAACTCAAGAAAATCATTCCAATAAATGAGAAGACTCAATCAAATGAATCCAAGTTGGAATCAATTACTATTGATTCTTTATCTGCACGTGAAAATCAAGTGGAACCTTTACCCAAAATCGATTCAGATGTTTCATTAAATTTAACTAATATGAAACGTAAAAGTACTGCCAAAAAATGCAATCAAAAGGTTAATAAGGACAAAATTCAGGAAATTCTTATCAAACCTGTGGTGGATCCTCCGGAAAAAATAATATCTAATGTTGAATCTAAAGAAGTAAAAAACGATCTTCAAGGGACTTCAACAGATTTGGAGTCCAATTTATCTCCAGCTGCAGGAATACCTTTAGATACATTAAGAAACATCACTAGGTCCAACTCAAAAAATATTCCCAAGATGGAAAAGTGTGAATATCACAATATTAAAACCAAAGAAAAATTGAGTTCTTCTTCAACTGTACTGGTCTCATCCAATGACTCACCCACACCAGATACAAAACTTGAGATATCTAAATCTATCATCACTGAATCAGATACACAATCTTCGGAAGATCCCTCCCTGCCAAACAAAAGAAACAGTAAAAGGACAAAACTGATCAATACCACCAAACCAATTCATTTAAAGAAATCATAAATACCACAGACACTTCTGAACCAAAATCTATTGGTAAAAGAAAATCTAAAAATAATAACGGTGAACAAAAACACATTGCAGGAAATGAAGAACAAATAGAATCCATTCCTATAACAGTAGACACGCACCTCACAAAAGAGAAAGGATCTGAAAAAAGTATTAGTAATCTAAAACCCATCGTAAAGAACTGTCGCAGGTCATTAGATTCCAATGCGGAATCGGAAAATATTTGTATCACGGATAAAAATGAGCAGTCGAAATTGGCTACTCCATTTTCAAGCGATGAAGAAAGAAGTAATTTAAATCTAATCAAAGAATGCCCTAAAGGGAAGAAATCCAAAAGGAAATTCCCAAGATATGTTAGAAAGAATGGAAACATTTTATCTGATTTTATTGAGGAAAAATCTAATAATGTGCAAGTACCTCAATCAGGCGTTAATTATTGCCAGCTACAAATAATTGATAAAAATAATGAAATTTTGAGTGGAGATATCCTGGTACATGATAGGAATGAAGAAAAGCTCCATGTCACTACTAATTCTTCAGAATGTAAAAAGAAATCTGTTAATTCGGGGGCAGAATCTGTTAACATTCAAAAAGAAAGTTTCTCAGATGAAATTAATACAATTTCATCTGAAATACCAGAAGTCAATTCTGAACAGTCAGGAGTAAGAAAAAAACAATCTCCAACATCAGTTCTTGATGATGAAGTTCATTTGACTAAATCAAAATTCAACAAGAGGTTGGAAAGTCTTGAGAACTTTTCAAATAGTTCAAACATGCCTGTAAAATCTAAACCCGAAGCAAAGTTTAAAAAAGGGAAAAAGAAAAAACACACAAAATCTTTTAATGAAACATCTAAAATAAATATTGACTATCCTGAACACGGGTTGTCAGATCAATCAGTTAGCACAGAATATATATATCAAAACTGTAGGTCTACTAATCCGCCTGAAGAATCCGTTGATAAGAGTTCAGAATATGTTTTTGATGATAGCGATTTTGATACTTTATCAGACATTTTAAGTTCATATAAAAAATTAAAACAGAAAAAAGATAAAGATTTGCCACCATGCAAAACTTCAAAACTTTCCATGGATATAGGTATTAAAAGTAACAATAATGTTATTTCTGCAGATAAAAGTACACCTGAAAGTGTTTCCCCTGTTAGTATTTCAAATTTCCAATCTGTAGAAAAATCAAGTGAATGTGATAATCTTAACACAAATGAAGAAATCAGTGAGACATATACAAAGCAAAAAGTAATGTCTGAAACTAAATCTGTTTTTAGTGAGTCACAGGAGAGAGGTAATATTGATAGTAATTTGCCTTTAGTAAGCATGAAACCATTTTCAGCTGATAAATTGCCAGAAAATACAGATATCGTTAAAAGAAACAAAGCTCCCCCGCCAACAAAAGCACAACGAATCTCTCGACGCAGAAGTACTTTACCCACTTGCGAATTTATACACACCACTAATTCTAGTGATGAGGAATCACTTATACAAGAGAAATATTTGGCAGACTTTGGTATGTTTACAGAAAAACGTCCTAGGAAATCTACTCTATTAGCTATTAAGAAAATATCACAAACATTTAAACCTGACACAAGCGACACTGACGATTTGGAGCCAAGCAGTACCAACCCAAAACTGGGAAAAAATCTCAAGCCTCAGAGAAGGAGGATAAGAAAAGTATCAACAAGCCAAGATGTGTCTAGCAATACTTCTGGTGCTATTGATAATGACAGTATTTCTGAAAACTTATCAGAAGCTAATTTTTCTTCAAAACACGATGTTGACGGATTGTCAACGGATGATGTAGTTACTAGGGATTCATCCCAAGATAGTAAATCTGAAAGTTATTGTTCTATATGCAAAAGAAAATTTAGAAGGCCTGAAAATCTTTTCAAACACAAGATGACTTTGATGCACATTTCTAAATTGTCTGAAATTGAAGCTCAAGAAACTAAATGGAATGAAAATAAAGTTATTCCTACTGAAGACGTAACTAATAAACCTACACCTGTTTCCAAGCCTGTGGCACAGATTGAACCAAATGATAAAGCAAAATATGTTTCCACCAGGTCATATAAAAATTTAGCCGAAAGAAAAAGTTTTCATAATGATACGCATCCAACCTCTGTAGAAAGTAATCTACCTGTCAATAAGCCAATTCTCAAAAGTGAGACGTCACAAGAAAATATAGAACCCTATAAGGACATGCCTGAATCATTAGTGGAGAGCACTTTAGACACATCCAGGAAGACACTTAGTTGTGACGAAGCATTATTTTTTGAGTGTTGTAGTCTTTTAAAGGAATCTAAGTCAGCTCGGAAAGACGTTAAAGTAGTTGATAGTTTTAAAAGTGTAGAAAAATATTGTAAACAATATACCAATGACAATACAGAATTAGAAATGACCAAAACTTCCGAATCTGATAATAATTGCAGTATTGGAAGCCATGAACTTACAACTGCGGTGAAAAGTTTGGATTCAGATAAATTTACACCTGATGTTCCAGCTACAAGTACCGTAACAAATCAGCATGTGAAAACTATTGCAAATAAAGGTTATTCTTCTGAACATATATCGAGCACACTGGAGACTTTTCATCCCATGGGGTCCCCTTATGAAAATGTAGATAAAGTCGATGAGCAATCCAAAACAGTCCTCAGTTCAGAAGCCACAGAGGAATGTGATGCGGAATTTGATCCGTATTCAGCCGAATCCCTCATGGTGAGGTCCAACTCTGATGACTTCTCAGATAATGGCGATACTTTCTCTAGTCACGATACAGAGCTTCCTGCAACGCAAACATTTAACAAAAGGCGAGCCCCCGGCTATAACCAGCTCATGCTGAATGATATTGAAGATAAATTTGACAAAATCAAGCGGAAAGCAAGAGAGAAGGCGCAAGCAGCACAAGAGGCGATGGCAGCAGCCATTAATCCAAGATTGCAATCTAAGAAATCAACTAAAAAGGGCCGGTCAAAATCCAGGTACAAAATATTATTTCTACTTTTAACACCAAATATAATTATGATGAACAATTTCTGTGATTCCTATAAAAAAAATACATTTTAAATTGCATGCTTATTCGTTGTTGTGCCGATAAGTATTATGAGCATTTGTTTTCAAAAGATTTCCTAAAATATTACTAAGATAAATGATTTATACGTCTTTTTGTATCCAAAGTTATGCTAAATATATTTATTTAATTGCAACATACCTTTAACATTAATATGTCACTTACTGTTAATTAATTTATTTAATTAATTTTAATTATTGTATCAACAATTTTACATTAATTTGAATCAATATTATTATTGTTTAGAAATATGTTCCAACCAACTCACATTTTCTTGAAAGCATCCTAATAAATTTGGACATTTACATAATTTACAACTTACTAAAGCTTATTGAATATGTTTTGTTTTTAGGAAATCGATAAAATCTACTGAAGATCACCCCAAACTGGTAAAGTCAGTAACTAAACGTACTAATACGAACAAGAAAAGATGCAACACCTCACTTGGACAAAAGATCAACTCCAAAAAAGTATTAACCAAGGGTGCTTTAAAAGGTTTTGATGGAGTGAAAGTATCCATATCAACAGATGAAATCAATTTAGACAGTATTTTAGATCATTCAAAGTCCAATAATCCAGAAAACACTAACTCGGAAGGTGATAAACAGTCAACAAAAAATTTCAATGCTTTTGAAGATAGTATAGAAACTCCAGATAACGATATGGACAAGTGTGACGACTCCAATGAAACTTTTAATTCCAAAAGTATGAAAGTAAATCCCAAAAGAGCAAATAGCAAAAATAAAATACCCAATTTTCAGTGTAATAACAATAGTGGAAGTAAAATGAATAGTGCAATACCAGAAAAGGAAACTCTAAAATCTGTCAAAGAGCACCTTGATATTTATGAATTTTTCGATGATGAAGATGATGACATATCTGATCAATTTAAATTTCGAATCCCAACCATATCCAAAGAAAAATCAAATAAAAAAGATAGTCAAAATATTTCGTTATCCAGTCCAACCAAAGGCACACCGGAATCTCTCAATGAGGACTCTCAAATCTCTAGTCTAAGTTTTTCAGATCGAGATGATTTCACCTACATGTCGGATATAGCTAATGAAAGTGGGGATGAAACTAATCATAGTTTGGGTTCCATAGATATGTTAGTGAACACATTAGAAACTAAACTTAAAAAACGCAAAAACATTTCTAAAGCCGGGACAAATTTAAAAAAGAGTGCCATAATGGGTAAAATATTTAAAAATAATGCCATTCGCAATGATCAAAAGAATTCAAAGCATGATGCTGCTGATATATTAAACAATGTCGTATCGATCGTAGGACAAACTGATATGGACCAACTATTTGATAGTCTTTTTGAACAAAGTGTTGCCACGGAGAGTGAAAATATGTTAGAACATAAGACATCCCTTGATATTACCGACACAGAAGATGTTTACAGCATTGAAGAAGATGCATTGCCAACAGATGGTAATAAGCAAGAGGACACTGACCGGAGAAGTCCGAGTGATGACTACTCAGATAATGACGAATCCAACCACAAGGATATCCGGCCGTACCCAAGAGTCGGACAGCGTAAAATTGTTCCTCGACTTAAAGCAAGGTCATCAGATGACGATATTTCCAGGAACCCTTCACCTGCAAAATTTTCACCGGACAAAGTTCAACATAAAAAATGTGATATTGGAGTAGCTAGTCATAAAACACAAAGAAAATGTACTACTGGGAAACAAAATGTCCTTGCTGAAAGTTGGAGTTCAGAATCTGATTTCGAGGACTTCCGTCAATTTGAGGAATATTCTACAATACCTCGTTCCCAGCGCCATCATAGAAGGCCAAGAAGAAGTGGACGTAACCGAAATTCGGAGGATGGAAAGGTTGCCATTGAAGTTAATACAAAGTCCGATTTGTCTGAAACGGTTACTTCGAGCGAAAAACGGCACAGTAGCCACTACTCGCCAGAAAATGAAAATAAACTGCAATTTCAGGAGTCTGAGAAAGTTGATTCTGATTCTTTCAGAAGTGCAGAACTCAATGTTGAAAATTTGGTGAAACAGTCGATTTTATCAAGTAGACGTGTTTCTTTCAATACGGCCAACTGCATGTCCAAAGGTCGAAGTTCCCGCCGTAAACGGCGTCAGTCTCAGAGGCCATTTGACTATGATGATGAGTTCAAGCCAGTCCGAATAGCAGAGCCCCTGGGCACTCAGCAACGGAACAAGCGTACTGCTTCTCAGATGCTGTATTACTGGTCCTCCTCCAGTGACGAAGATGTCCAGAATGCCAGAAGATAGACAATGCTTCTGTGAAGGAGAAAAAATCTCTCGTCCATCATCTTAAATATCTGTAAGTACATATTATATTACCATTTTGTCATGCTTCTACATGTTATT
The DNA here is from genome assembly GCA_022494985.1 of Micrasema minimum. Taxonomy (NCBI): domain Eukaryota; kingdom Metazoa; phylum Arthropoda; class Insecta; order Trichoptera; family Brachycentridae; genus Micrasema; species Micrasema minimum. The sequence goes on along the minus strand of JAGVSP010000046.1, from coordinate 44,335 downwards.
ACAAACAAAAAGAGGAACAATATAAATAATGGAAACATGCAGATGTTTGCAAATGTTAATTATTTTATACTATAAGACTTTTGTTTTTAAAGATCTTATAATATTAATTTTGTCCATGCAACCACAATATTTCGTAAGCCACCACTTATGCGAAAATGCTTTTTTATTATTTTTGTATCGGGTTGGTTAACACACCATCTTGCGAAATTTCATATTTCTCCGTGTTGTATGTCTCACCCCACATGGATTAAAATCTTGATAACAATATGTCTTGAGCCTCGAATCTTCCGGTAACAAGGTGGATATTTCAGTAATACCAACCCTGCAGTTAACTGCCCCTTAGTGGTAGGACATATTATGTTACATACGCTACAATGCTTCTTACTGGAAGAAATTTGGGTGTGATATTATTAATTCACTAACTAAGGTTATTAGGAATTTTTATAAAACAAAAAAATTACGTAACATTTGTGAAGTTATGTTGTTTTTTCGCTCTCTTGTAAAATTTGGAATTTGTGACTTAGGACATATTGCAGTTGTATGAACGATATCGACGCCTCCTACGTATAATATCGTAACCCACAAAATGCGATTTTACAGGAGGAGCATTTGAAAATATTTTCATTCATATGAATTGGTTGTAGATACGACAAATTACACCTCAAAAAGCCCTTATTATTGGCAAAATATTTTAATTGTTTTGGTAGAATTAAAGATATAGTTAAATACAGACGAAATCCACCAAAAACTCAAAATCGACGATTTGTGGGTTATGATATTATACGTAGGAGGCGTCGATATGTGTGTACAAAATATGCGATCTATAATATCTTTTTTAGTAGTTGTAGGTTTTAGTTGTTAGCCTGTTTTTGTGATTTTTGCGTCTTCTTGGCCTAATAAAAAACTGTGTGCATGTATTGATGAGGTGTAGGTACATAAGTAATTGCCTGCATCTAATAAATACGTTACTAGAGTAAAGTAAAATAATATTCAATAACCTCGATTGCCCGGATGTTTTAGTACTGGATTCCAAGTATTCCATGTGAGTTTATGTCGAGGCGTCCAGAATGGAAATGGATTCCGAACTCCCGCTTTTTGAAGGGAAATAGCCGCCCCGCGCGCACTGCGGGCAGAAAATCGCTTTTTACAACAGTTGAAAATGGATCTCGAGGAAACAGGCTGTGTGTATGCATCAATTCACAGAGCAATAATTAGCAATGGCCAGTCCTTACAAGTGAAAAGCACAAAGAGACCGATTTGTGACAGACATTATGAACATCTGGGAGAGCTCAAATAACAATGACCCGCTTTGATAGTTTGCCCGCAGTGCGCGCGCCCCAATACTAACTAGTTCATATGTTACATTTTCGTTTGCGGGAATTCGCCCCGCTCCCAAAATGTAGCAGGCTACGATTTTTTTAAAAAGGATTTGAGTAAATAATGATACAATTTTTTAAATAACCAAATTGGGCCTTACTTATAAACCCAGATTAAAAGTACCGTGGAACGGGGTGGCTTTCGGACATGGCAGGTGAAGTCAGGACAATAGCATATAATATCACATCACTAGTGTCTGTGGGGAGGGGGTAACGCGAATCGCAGCCTTTTGGCACCAATATGCTTGCGACGGGCTGTACCTACGTATGTGTGTTGTGGTTTTTGTTGCTAGTGGTACGATTTGTTATAAAATACCAGTTCTTCTGTATCTCTGCAAATCTAGAATTTTTGTAAAGTGTTAAACAAACTCATACCCAGGTCAGTACAGTACACATATATATTTTTTGATCTTTTCATTTGATTAACAAACTATTCATTAATAATTAAGCCAAACATTATTTGAATATCATTATTTTTTAAATAAATATCAAAATTTCGTATTTTGTGGGGTGAAGTCGGACATGCCTTTTTTATACAAGAGGTCGACCGTATAAATATTACAATTCACCAAAATATGATTAAGGCTATTTTAGAAGTACGGGACAAAAAATTATCTGTTCGAGGTGCAGCTGAAAAGTTTTCAGTACCAAAAAGTACTTTGCAGGACAGGTTATCAAATAAACACGTTAAAAAAATGGTGGTCAGACAACTTTGTCAGAAGATGAAGAGCTTAAACTTCAAGAAGGAGTTTTAAATTGTGCTGAATGGGGATTCCCATTGAGGGTTGTTGATGTGCGTCTGCTAGTACAAAATTATTTGAATAGAATAGGCAAAACGGTGAAGTGCTTTAAAGGGTATCTGCCAGGAAAAGAATGGGCAGTGTCCTATTTTAGGCGTCACCGTGACCTGACAATCAGACTTGCTGAAAACATCAAGAGAGTGCGAGCTGGAGTTGACCATGTTATCTTAAAAGAATATTTTAATGAACTACAAAATGAGGCAAGACCAAGTCATCGAAAGTCTCCTATAACAAAGCAACCAGACCTAAATATTGATGATTTTGTTCTAGTGACCTTTCCAACAAACAAACGAGACCGCACTTTTGTTGCAAAAATTGAAAAAGTGTCTAATAAAAGCAATTTTCTCGAGGTGAAATGTCTTAGAAAAACTGTAGGACAGAAAAGTACTTATTTTGTGTTTCCATCTATTGATGATGTAAGTACAATAAATAAGACACAAATTACAGCAATTATCAAAACTCTTTCTGAGAAAAGAGGTAAATATTGGTTTGACGTCGATCTGTCAATGATAGAATAAATTCCTTGATTCTGTGCCAGCATAGTTGAGTTTTTATACCGTGTCTCTTTAATCTCACTTTCCTTTTTTATATTTTAAAATGGTTTTAGTAAAAAATATTGTTTTAATTAAATAAATAAGTATTTTTTCTAGTAAACTGTTTATTTCTTACTTTTTTCAATTCTTTCTTATACACAAAATTCAATCGAACTCATATTTGGTCATTTGGAGTCCGTTGTCCCCCACATCTTTAGGTTAAATTCGCTTAAAAGAGAGAATTTGATTGTTGTCCGAAGCCACCACGCTTGACGTGGTGACTTCGGACACTTTTCTAAAATCGGTAAATAAAAAAATACTAAATATTTGACAGTGGTAATATCTTTCACGTGTACTTAAATGATTGACTTGCTTAAATTAATTTTTTCAAATTTTTTTGATAGCCCAAATCTTAGTAAACTTAAAAAATGTATGAAAAAGTGTCCGAAGCCACCCCGTTCTACGGTACGCCATAAATAGCAGATAACAGTGGCGTAAAAAAGATTCAAAGGTTGACTGCCTATTTATCACCAATAATTTTGGCCTAACGCATTTCTATTTTTTTCTAAACGTAATGCTTTACATGTATCAATTAAAAAAATGAAAATGAAATCATAAAACATGCTCCTTTGTTTCAAAAACTCAAGGTATCTTTATAATACAGGAAGGAATTGTTAAGTTGTTGGTTTTTGTTCTGCAAAATCGAGGAAATATTGGTTAAGATAAATAGGCTGACAACCATCGATTCATAAACCTCGTACAGAGTGCACCTGGTTGAAAGGTGGAATAACGCTCATATAAACATATTCCAAGCATAAGCCCGGAGGTGGTGGTACAAAGCTGGAGTAACGGCTGATTAAACCATTTCTTGACCTCTTTATTCACAAAAGAAAAAAAATTATAATGCCTATCCTTTTCCAAAATATTAATGGCGCTTAACAAGTTATCCAATAATAAATAAATAAATATGTAAATTGAACTGTTGTTTACCTCAACACATCTAGCAGTCATTATTATTGTACCACAAAAAACTTTCCAGTGACTCATCAACTCTTAGGCTGCAACAAAATTTGTGGAGCTCTGAAATCTAGAACATCTTCTCTTTACACCATGTGACAAAACTCGATGCTCAAGCCAGTGAATCTACATCATATTTATAGTCTATTTTGTAGAACTAATTTTTTTTATTTTACCCATAGTTTTCAAGGTTTTTTTTTGAGAAATTTTTACAAATTGTCATCCAATATAATTTATTAAGTCAAATTAATACTATCCATATAGAAAAAAAAAGTCAAAACCAAACTGTAATAAGAATTTGTGCAATTTTACTTAATCTACGGACTTAAGTAGCTTTTACGAAAAGAAAAAAAAAATATCTCAGATTCAAGTCATATTACACATTCAACTCCAAATACGATGTAGATCACCAGTTTTCGGTTTGTACAGGTCGCGTCATGTAAAAAGAACGCTGGCGGTCAAGCTGCGCATTAGCGCATTAGGCGATTATCGGTCTTATTTGGTACGCGGGGTCCGGGTCACATGCGCAAACACACCCCCTCCACTTTCTTCCAGCGTTCTTTTTACATGACGCGACCTATACTACGAGTTTTGCTACTTCATGTATAGAAAAAAAGTTATGAGAATTTTGAAGTCATTTTTTTTTTAAATAGACCTGATTATAAAAGGAATCTATGAATATTGCTTAGCTCTACAAATGTAAATATATTGAGGGTAACATAATGTTGCAGTCTGTGAGCTGAACCCCAGACATACTGATGGTGCTTTTGCGATTGCGACTGTTGATTTCTATGTTCTAATAATGAGTATTCTTTTTTAGGTACTGTGTTTCTCCTCAAATTGGACAAAAAATATTTTATTGGCGTTTGGATTTTAAGACCAATTCATTTGGTCATTTTATTTAGTGTTCTCATATATTATGTACATTGTTTCCCTTTATTTGTAACTGTAGGAATATTGATTAGGATACTAATAAAATAAAACTTATCACTTTTTATGTGGTAACTTATTACATTAAAGAATTTTGTATAGAAAGTAAATAAGTTATATTTAAACCAGTTTATTTCGTCGTAAAAGTTTGTTTTTTTTACTAAAACCATTATACAATGAATATTTTGAAGATGTAACCCAGCTTCCCAGATACATACAGTAAATAGAGTTTGTACTTGGCATTAACACCGAAATCTGTATTACTTTCATAGATTATTATATCAAGTTGCTGGTTTCTGGATATACCTACTTATGTTTCATAACCATGAATCTTATTGAGTTCTAATGCGGTGTTAAAATTTCTTTCTAGAGATTAGGTAAAAACATCACATAAAGTCAAATTTTTCTCACATGCAGCCGACAGAAGATTTTCAATCCCAAAGTGTCACATTATTTAAAAAAAAAAAAAAAATGCAATCTTATGATATTTGCACATATTTCAATTTGTAAATACTATTTTCAGTGAAGCCTAAGCGGCTTTTGCTTGAAATATATAAAAACAAGTTGCGGGAGAGTGGAATTTGAACCGGGAATCTTCTAGACTGCAACGCTACCACTGGGCCACCACCCTTTCTTACTATATTTACTATACTCATCACTATTATATCAAATTTATAAAAACCATATATACCGCTCCAGAAATAATCAGTATCCATATTAATATACAAACTATGAATTTTGTATACTTGCAATGGGCATAGGTTGGTTAAATTTTTGTATTAAAGGAAATTAATTTTTAAAGAAATAAACATCGAAGCAAAACAAAATAACTGCAATTTTCAACACTACTTATTATCCTCTTATGAATTACTCGAAAAAAAATATATGGCATGATATCAGACCTATACATGTCAACTGCATTTCTATAGCGTATAATGCTAGTCTGGCTTTGTGAATAATATAACTTTACTTCTTACCAAACGTTTAAATTTACTATATAAAGGTAAGTATTCAATTCCCTTTTCCCTGGATTTGTTTCATATTCACTGTTTGAGGATAAATTGCTAGAGAAAATAACCGTAATCATTTATTTATTGAAATATCAAGCAACCAATATTCAAAATTGAACTAAAACAATTATTTCAACAGGCAGAAATAAATGTCGTATAAGAATCTAGTTCTTTGTAAAATCTTTTAAGATGTAAATTTACTCTTTCGTTGTTAATTGATACAACAAATGTTTTTTTTTCCTGAAAACTTTTTGGCGTATTAACAATATAAAATATAACTGCAGTGAATTTCAAGAGGATCAAACTATATCAGCCCAGACAATAGATGCTGTAATGTAATCTCTAAGGTCAGCAAGATGTGCTAACAACACCTAATGAACTTCATAGGTTTGCAAAACTGATTGGTCCACGTGACAATCTGCCAAATATAAATTGGGAATACACGGATATACATGTTTCAAGTATTTAATATTCGAGAATTAATTATGGTTTAAAGTTGAATGGTTAATGTATTCATTCAGATTGTAAATAAATATTATAGTGGATTATATATTATTGATGTCATTTTCTCTGTAAATCAATACACTACCATTCTATCTAAAGATATGTGTTTTTGCCCAAAAATGATTTTGTGTAATATGCGATCTGTGTAGCGATAATGCATATATAAATTATTGTATGTCTGTTTTGTTGTAAATTTCCAGCAAACCCACAACATTAAAATATCGCTGCTTAAATGAAAAAGGACTACAGATTGATATGTATTACAGGAGATTTTATTACAAGAGATTAATCAAAGTTTTTGAGACAAATTTCCTGCACATTTTTTTTCTACTATTAATATGTTAAGTGTTGTATCATATATCATTAGATGTGTATTAACTGACAAAATGGCAATTTTGTCTATAAGTGTGAGCCACCTAAAAGCTAAAAGGACAATGCAAAAAAAGGGTCTCTTCATTTCTTGATAACATAATCCTTTTTTAAATTAAAAGGATTTGAATAATTTTTAATCCACCTATGTCTCTTTTCCATTTAAACAGCAATATATTGTGTGTTGAAATTCTTCCTTAAGTGTCTACATAATTACTAAATCTATTCATATCACTTGTATTTTATCCATTTAGGTTCAATATATATTTGTTAGTTTATAGATTTTGATTAGACCTCATAACGCACACCCTAGTAAACCCAAGGTTTTAAGTATGTCGTTATATTCTTTAGGGGTGTTATAGAACTGTTATTTTAGATTCATTCTTATCAAATGTACCAATCCTATTGTTTTAAGTCTTTTTTTGAGACAGAAAAAGGAACAGTAAAAGTTTCGTCATACAAATGTTCTAAAATGCGCCTTGTCGACATCCACAGACAATATTGGTGCATTTTGCCATTCCTACAGATTAAGAGAATACTATTTTTATCAGTCCAATATTATACAAACTATTTCTTTATCCCCAATATTTTGCAAAACATTATTCTGCACACCTGTAATTTCACATTTGGAACAGTTCACCGGCTCGGCTCTTTAACCATCTTGTTTGAAATTTCAATAAGTTGATTTTCATTGGTGATATTGCAATTTCAAGCCGTCAATTTTTTTTGCAAAATGTTGAAAGCATGTGGCTCCCATTACTAAGGTTAAGTTAACCTCTTCACGCATCAATTATGAATTACACAGATTAGAATCATTTATTTACTCTGCAGATATTAATATTATATTTTTGCAGTTCCAAAACTGCAAAAATAAAAAAAAAAAAACTTCGTTTTTACATTATTTTCTTTTTGCTTCTAAGATGGGAATAATAAAAAAATTAAATTAATTTAAAAAAAGGTATTTTTCATAATTTTGATTAAAAAAAACTATTAATCAAATACATTAAGCATATATAAACAATAGAAAAAATATTTCAGATAATATTGTTTTTCAAATTATGATGAATTTTTGAAAGTATGCGGTTTTTTAATGACTCGCGAAATCTGAACATTTGTATTCATTTGGGACAGATTCTATAAAAATTGGTGTTACTGACATCTACCAAAAATATGTTTAAATTAACTACGAATCGATTTAAATAAAATTGTAACAATATTTGTATTACAAAAAAACCATTATTATAATTTTTTTTTAAATTTTAACTTGTGGTATTCTTATTATGGATAATTTTATATAGCGCCGTTTTTGTATAAATATACCTCAAGGGCGCTTAATAATATGATGCTATTATTTTTATTGGGAAGAGTTTAAATATTGAAGATGAGAGATATGTGGTATTCCATACTAAAGTAACTGAAATATTAGGAACTAAATAGACATGGGCGGAATTCGCCTCTCTATTGAATTTTATAATAAAGTGGTTTTTGACCTGTATGTCACTTAAGCTATTTTGTTTCTCTGGAATTTACCGCTTGATACAAACTTTACGGTAATGTACCAAACACTAATGTTTTTTTTGTTTAATTATTTACCTATATTCATCACTATTTTTTGCTAGACAAACCTTATTTTAGTAACTCCTTTTTAGCTGGAATTCATACTCGTGAACTGAGCTCAGAATCAGTATATTGCATAAAATTGTATGCATAGAACTTCTTCAGGTCTCTGTTCTACGATTATGACTTTCAACTATATACAACCAATATTTTAATCACACATATTAAATGCAATAATTTTAAATTGATCTCTCAATTTTTTTGATCTTTACAATACTATTTAATATAATGACATTTTATTTTGAAAATATGGAAAAATAAATGTTACTAACTAACCGTCATGCCATACGTAAATACGAAGGGGTAGGCAGAGAGGATAGTCCGTCACACCACTCTGTTCTGGCACACTTCCTTTGCTTCTTCCACATTTTCCACAACTTCCTTTGAAAGTAATCAAATTTCTCCTATTATTTTATTTTGTATTATTATATCTCCCAGGTTTTTGTAAATTTTATTGTTTTTTGAATTATGTTCTGCTGCGATTTTTTGTTCTTTATCTTGTACTGTTTTTTAATGTAATGTATTACTTTAGGAAAGAAAACATTTATTGTATGCATAGATATTTGGCTGATAGAATATTTATGTCACTTTGTGTATTTACTAAAATATTATCTATATAATAAAAATAAAATGATTTTAAAAAATGCTTTATATCTTTTATTACACTGTTGCGAATCAGCTTAGTCCGCTTTATAAATGGTCGATCATTAACTGAGAATATTGGAGTTTGATAAACTGAAAAAACTAATTACTTTATCTAGGAATAATATTTTTTAAAGATACATTTGAGTTCTTATGATATATTCAAATATTTCGATTTTGGGGCTGCTATCAAATAGTTGGAAATAACTGCCAGAAAGCAGGAAATAAGTTGTGTCAAAATGGGATTCGAACCTAGAGATTCTAATCCGGAGTCCTTGAATCTGCCACTAGACCACAACCCGTACCCGGTCTATATGACGCATCTTTGACCGAAAGATGTGTATTTTTGGTGGTTTTTGTAGCGTCATTGTTAAAGATACTAACTACTACATACATTCTCAGTAAATGTTTGTAACCATTCTACTATGTCCTTTACTTGATTACTCTCTTCCTTATACTCTCATTGAAATATTGTTTAATTTTGTTTTTTAATTATGTTGGATTTACAAATGAAGATATTCAAGCAGACAGTAAACTAAAATGTGATAAATTAAAATAGGGTGCCCATAAACGATCATGCTAGATCCACTGAATTGCGGCCTGTTGTCCTCATCTATGGAATTTCATTGATACAAGGTTGATAAAACATTTGTATCGACCTCGACATCTATCTGCATGTAGATATATTGATGATCCCTGCGCCGGCTCGCTGGTCTATGGACGTTCTACTATCTACTAAATTCAGACAGATGCTGCAATGGTTCGGGTATGACAAACAGATTAAAAAAGCTAAAGCTAGAAAAGAAGGCCATAAAAAATGTACCTATAATCAGATCTGTATTACCGATACAAAGCAAACTAGGCAGCAGAATAAGAGAAAAAATAAAAAAACAGCACCCATGAGATTGACCCTTGAAACGTTGCAATTTTGGTCCACATGCAATAGACTTGTCCAAAATTATCTTAATAAAATAGGAGGTCGCTTAAGATGGTGGGGGGAGGTGAAATACGGCTAAGAATGTAATACGATCAATTTTCAGGGGGCCCATTTATTCATTTAAAGTTTCAGTCACAAAAGGGACCTTACAGCTCCTTACTGCCTAGCACCCCTAGATAAAATTCAGGACAATTAATTGTCATGCGATAGTAATGTAAGACTCGTAAACAAGGAAAGTATTTCAATCATATTTCGGGCTATACATCCATACATCCACACAGGGAACGGATATGATATGATGATGTGTACACATGATGATGACAAATGTTGACATAAAATACTTGCGCAAAATAATAGAATAGAATTAATTACCTTTCCTGCTTTTAAAGCGGAGACGGTGTGGAGGGCAATTCTATTCTTCCCACTGATAATCTGAATCCCACTAATTACCTTTATTACAAAAAATGTGCTGAATCATTAATTTAAACTTGTTTTACCTTTGATTATTTTATTTTCTCATTTTCAGGCTTGTTTTGGATGCTCAATTTGTTGGGAGAGGTATTTAACATTATTTTTACAAATTTCAAGGCGAACTTAATACATGTAGCATGAAACTTGTTTGTGTCGTTTTGCGAATAGGAAATAGAAAATGTAAGTCTTATGAACTCACAACTTTATAAACGTTTTCTAATGAATTTGTTTATTTTGTTGCAGGTGCAAAATGAAGAAATTTTTCAGCATTTGTTTTTATTCCAGAACTGTTAAGTTAAATGTAAATATTTTGTATATAATGAGCTGATGGATTGAAACTATTTATCTGTATATTTGTGTCTTTTAATGAAATATAGAATTTATTGAATATAAAATACTTTATAAACATGAAAAGATGTATTTTTTTAACCTCAAAATATTTATGTTAGATACCACAACAATTAATAGGCGTTAGTAGAGTATCACTAAAAAAAATCAGTTAAAGTATTGGTTTTAGCATATTGTGGAATTAGCATAATATTATACACAAATTCTATAGCATATTTACGCAAACTGAAAAATGAAGTTATTTTGTATTATTAACCCCTAATTACTGGCGGTAGTTTTATTACACAAAGGAAACTTCCGAAGTGACATCTCAGAAACATTATAAAGTTTTTAAGCTGTATTTATAGGTACACATGCAGGACATCTACATAGACTTTTTAAATACTACAAAGTTTTGAACAAATATTCCAAGAAAACATGATTATTTATGTTTATTCTCAGTAAAATCACACACACACATGTGATTTTTCACACTAATATTTCATGTGTGATAAGCTTGGACTGGTACTGAAGCGTAATTATGACTGATCATCCTACCTTCATGTAATAAAAATGATCAAGATACACTGTACTGTGGCTGTGCCAGTGCAGTGCCCCTTTGCACCATTGGGTGCGGATAAGGGAAAGTAGTAGTAGTAAATCATGACCAATGATGGATGATGCCATTCAAGAAAATATTATAACTGATTACTGATTCTTATTAGCGGCAGTAATAAATATAGCACACATTCAAAATGTAGACTCATTTTTAAAAAATATATTTAAAAAAGTATTTAAGCTTTTGTATAGTGAACACTTTTCGGAAACACATTACTTTACAAATAAGAGATAGTATTTTAATTTCATACCAATAAGGAAAATGCATAACCATTCGATTACAATATCCAACAAAATCCCAATTTAATACCAAATATGTAAAATTGATGCTAAAAGAAAAATAAAATGGGGACAAGAAAAAAATTATGAATATTCAATTTTTAGCAGTCATTTCCATGTTTAAATAAACTAGCAAAATACTTTTTAAGACAAAAACAGATATTCTTTATTAAAACGAGAATATAAATATAAATTAAGTTTTCAAATATACTTTTTGATTTCATCGTAAAATACAAGCACAAGTGCGCCTCCCGTACCCCTGAGGATTTGGAGAATGCGCCTTTGAAGAAAGCACCGATTCCTTCATTTGCATGATCTTCCTCCAGCAGTCCAGAGTATTCTTGTACTGCATTTCACTGGCCTTTTTACCCGATTGCATCATCATCCTCTCCTAACTGTGTCAAAATGGATACGACACAATACCAGAGAAAGTTGTGACAACCTACAATTTAAAGTCATTTTGAAAACATGCGAATATCCAACCAAATGTCATTTTATTCTTTTAGAATTATTTAATTATCAAAACCCCTGGCTTAGCTAATCATGGTTTAGAATCTCTGAACAGATTAATGTCCACATTTTTTTTGGGCATCTTTTGAAAACTAAAAAGAGTGAAATAAAAATGAATGTACCCCATAAAATGACCCAAGGATTGATCAAAGGGGAACAACACCACAAAAAACACCAAGGTTTGAGAAAAAACACTTGATATTTTAGATCTCACCGGTGTTGCGTGAAGATACGGAATACGCTAATACAAGAAATTTCTCTTTTATGTTAGTGTTTCGGAAAGAGAATGAATATTATACTCTTAATCTGAGTTTTTAAAAACCGGTTTTACCTGCGCGATTCCCCAGGAGACAAAGAATGAGGTATTCTTTGGGTCTGGCAGCATTCCCTTAATCGTATCGAAGCACCCAAAGTATGAAGCCCTGTAGATTATAATACCCTGGACAGACACACCAAATCCTCTATACAGGCCAATAACTCCGTCGCTTTTGACAGTTTTTACAAGGCAGTCCATTAAACCTTGAAATTCTCGATCCTTCCCAGTTTTCCCCACATCTGCGCCCAACCTTAGAATGATAGAAAATGTAATTAATTCAGATCACATTCAATCAGCATTCTAAATGTGACCGGACCAGGAGCACCAATCACATACAACAAACCAAGTTCCGGGCACATATTCTAAATAAGTTGTTCATAAAATATTTTTGTATTTATGACGCGTACATGACGTTTTCTGAAAAGCAACGTGTCTTGCCAAGAAGCCCGAAACTCCGTGATTTTGTCCGGCAAATATACGCAGATGTTCATGATCTGCATTTAAGATTGGCGCGTACAATACCTCAGCACAAGATTGCCCACTGTGGTATTTTATAGAGTTAACAAATAATATGTAAATTTACCATGGAAAATAAATAAAAAATTAGAAAACAATATACAGTTAGATGATTGAAAAAATTCAGTCACACTGATAAGGAGGAAGCGCGAACGGCCCCTCTGCTCCCTCCATACAATCGTAGTCCCTGGAATTATGCATTAAAGCAATCATGACATGAGATATTGTCGATATCGACCTTCTGTCGACGTAAATCCATAGACAGAAGGGTGTAAACGCTTGTATATTGTACTGACCTGCATCTACATGTCAATATCATACTGGTGATCTGTGCATGTAAGCGTGTTTTGTATCATCTTATTTTGTTAGTAATGTATTTATCTACTTTAAGTAATAAATTATTTAAAAAGTGTTAATAAATTAGTAATTGAAATTACTATTCATCATCATCATCATCATTCCATGTATGTGCTCCCGTAATGGAGCATATGGATACCACAATTATTAACAACCTCAATTTTCAATTCACAATTTTTTTAGGAATTTATTTATTACTAATGGACCTAATGGTTAATGGTTAATAAATAATATAATGGTTAATAATATATAATAGTTGGATATTATATAAATAATAATATATATAATATCCAACAGTAAATTTTCTTTTAAAATATTTTTTATAATCTTATTAAATTATACCTATTAGTATTATTTTAAATCTCAGGAGGCCCATTTATAGAGGACTAAGTCACAGAGAACCCAGGCTTGAGATAAACTATTTATACCTATCACTTATCAGATCACTTATATATTTATAGGTATTCCTATGAAATTTGATTACACCGGAAATAAAACCCGGAACCTCTGTGGCGTAAGTTCAGCGTCTTAGCTACTACGTTTTGGGGAGGGGGCGTCGATTGGCAACTAGGTACAATAGAAAATTATTCAAATTCTAACTTCCTATTTGCAATAATGTTTTTTAGATATAATAATAGGGTTCTTCCCGATAGCATGAATATCCTTGAAAAAGTTATAAATATTTAAAGTATTATAAAACACAATGATCAAAAATTTTGTTTTCATTAATAAATTGATGTTTTGAAAACACGAAAATACGAATGATTTTTAACGCCCATTATTGGCTAATGACGTCATACCCGTCTACCGTGAAAGGAGTGAAATTCATTCCGTAGTGTGCGCCTATTGTATTGCAGTGACGTCTCACCGCATGCGCGCCAAATGGAGGATTTTGCGAGCGATTTGAAAAAGTGTTATTTCAAACCGCGCTAGAAAATTCATATGACATCGTAAAAAAAAAATTAAAAATCCCTTGATATTGTAATTTTTCAAAATTTTTTTTAAAAAAAAAAAAAATCGGGAAGAACCCAATTGAGGACTATTTTTTTTACCTTTTGACTGTTACTGAAACATGTGACTGATCATCTTACTTTCATGTAATGAAATGATCAAGATACACTGCACTTGGTGTACTGATGCAGTGCCCTATGCACCATTGGGAGCGGATAAGGGAAAGTAGTAGTTTTTTAACTACTAAAGGGAAGCCATTATTTCAAAGGTAATTTTGTCCCACAATCCACACTCAATGGTGCATAAGTTACTGAAAAATAATAAGACTTTTACAAATGATTATGTGAAATTATTCGTTACCTTGTTCTGCCATAATCCAGGGGATAAACAAACATTAGAGATGTTGCACCGGCGGCACCCCCTGATGCCAAATTACCAGCAAAGTAACGCCAAAATTCTGTCTTTTTGTTCACTCCTTCTAAGAACATAGACTTATAAATGTCCTTAAATGCAAAATTTAATGCTTGGGTCGGAAAATATATTATGACATTAGCTAAATTTCCTCTCCAGAAAGCAGCGAAACCTTGTTCTGCTGGTATTCGACGAAAACAGTCAATCATTCCTACAACAACAAAAAACACAATAATCTCAGAAAATTGTTGTGCGGATATAATTGAGCTATAATATTATTGTATCACTTATTAAATTAAAATTTATACTTCAAATACAATAAAAATTCCTTGATGTCTATTTATTTATTTCAGGATGAATTATAAAGGGCTATTTTCGCAAGAAAAACACTCAAGAGGCGATTTTTCACCTCTAGGCCTTTAAAGGGTTACGGCATTTTTTAAATCACGGGACATTTTTTATGATTAGTAAAAAAATGGGTAAGTATAGGCTATAGGGCAGTGTGATAAGAGAGTGACATTAAAGCAAACAATAAAAAATACCTTTGTAACGTTGATCTTCGGATATTTGCTTTGAAACATGCTGTACTTGTAGCAATAATTTCACGCGTTCAATAGGAGCTACTGCTGTTTTAGACACTGCTGCTGATATTCCACCCGCCAAAAAATCCTTTAAAAAGGACATGGCATCTTTCGGAGACCCAGATCCAGATGACTCTCCATCTCCCATCTCTATTCAGTGTTTTTACGTTTTCAATAGCATATAATAACTATTTAACAACAAAACCACACGTTTTAATTCGGCCACCGAAAAATCCTTAATATTAGATTGCATTTGTTTTGTCAAATTTATAAATCTGTCAAAAAGAAATTGTATTTTGTTTCAAATAATTAATGATATCTCACCCCGAAATAATTTTAATAATAGCGAATGAGATTGAGTGAGTAAATTTTTGTTTGTGGTCATGTCTCTGGTTTATGACAACCTTTGTGGTCGATTTAATCTACGGATATCTCTGGCTTGAACAGTGTTGCCATATATACAGATTTATCTATATCGGCACAGATTTTTTGCTATTTTTGGCGATTATTATTTAGGCGATTATTATTTTAGGCGATGGCACATTTTATTCAAGTTTTATACTTTTTTGAAGTTATACTTCTTTGCGCCCGTTAGACACTTTGGGGGGGGATGTTGGTCGAACCGCGTCACGCTGATTTTTAAAAGAGAAAAATGGCGCTTAAGAGAGAAAATGGCGCCACAGTCACTGATGCTTGTATTGGTCTGACTTTAACAGTTGTCATTTCTTTTGTTTATTTACTTCTTACGCGTCATTTTAGCGAATTATCTTTTTAGAAAATACGCTATTGCAATGGCTTCGGTTTTTTCTCCATGACTTAAAATATGAAAGAATGATTATAGAAGAAATAACTGATAATGATAATATAGTGTATAATATAATAATGAAGTCACGTATAATATATTGAAAATAAATTACATTGAATAATATTGAAAAATGTCTTATATTTCATTTATATATCCTGTCTGTTTGTGTGCGTGAGTGGGTGTATGAGAATGGCCAAAGAAGTATAACTTCCACCGTGTGGTCCGACGCACACCGATTTTTTTTAAAATTGGACATAGTTTATAATAAAACGGGAGATTTTTAATTCCTTTGTTTGGTCTTCACCGATTTCGGTAATTTGAACACAAACATAATTTACCATAAGTATAAGATACCTAAGCAATATTTTTTTACATTACATCATTTATTAAAACATTGATATTATTGTATATATATATACGATTATAACAAAAAAGTTACACAAAACAATATAATAATTTTAAAAGGTGTAATTTTTTTTCTTCTCTCGTGAGTCTTGTTAACTTGAGTCAGTGTTAACTTAAAATAAAGAATAATAGGACAATATTTATTATTACTGTATAATAACTAAAAATGTTACATTGACTATTTTATTTTCTCAAAAAGGTCAGATTTCGTTAAAGACTACCATATTATTTTCTTTGTTTTACAGATTTTGGCTTATTGATCTCGTACAGATTTAATACAGATTTCTATAATTATTTTTGGTAATAATTCAGATGGTTTGGTTTCTTCTTCTTCTTCTTCTTTCACCACGTTCAATCTTACGTGGTATTTTTTGGTTTGGCATATGGCAGCACTGTGTGTGAATGCAGTATTATCTTTGGCCGTGAAGTGGTAAAAAATGCAGAAATGTCAGTTGGATTTTCGTAGAGTTGATATATTTATATTTAATAATTGATTATAAAATTATACCGATACTGTTTATTACATTTGTTTTATGTTTTCAATATCATCTTACATCAACCCCCTAGACCATCGATTTCCGTTTTTTCCTTATTTATTAAAATATTGACACGAGATGGAAAAGTAAGTATTTGAGTAAATCTTATTACTGTTTTTGTTTTAAGTATCTCTTTTTATTACTTACTTAACGTAATGATGTTTAGTGAAGGAATTCAAAATATAAATTGAAAAATAATAGGTACCTATTTTCGTTCAGAGTTTCAGAAAACTCTTGGCTTCGTTTTTACGTGCTGCGGGACGTGGACCTGACTTGGGAGAATGCACGGGAACTGGCCGCCGATCGCTTGGCTTGGAGGCAATTTGTGGAATCCATTGCTTCACATAGGGAGCGGATATGGAATGATGATGTGAAGATTATGAACTTTTAAGGAGGGGTTGGTTTCTCTTTCTACTGCAGTCGTTGCATACATCATAGAAAGATACAACTTAATGTCAAAAAGAGATAACAGCTCCTTCCGCGCCAAAGATCTCTCATTTTGAGGGTTTTTTTATTAGTCTTCTATTGACTTTATAAAGTAAATAGAAGCTAGCTTTCATAAAAACATCATTTATAGATTACGTAGAGAACGTCATAGTCTAAGCTTAAATTGAGAGGCGCACAGTTTACACCCATGACGAGCAAGCGAGCTACCTGCAAGTCATCAGACCCTCCCACTTATATGCCGATATAGATGGAAGGGGTAGATTTTATACAAAAATTACTGATATAGTTGTGTATTAGGAAGAGATGGCCATAGACTTACTGCATGCCATGGCCTAGCTTTAGATGTAAAAATACAATTATGCAGTATTATAAATATAGTAAATAATTGACTACGGATTTTGCATTTATTGATATGAGAGTGAGTGAGAGTTATTCAAATTGTGAAAAATAATAGTAAATTGTTGGTGGATATGTATTTATAATTTAATTTTTAGCATCAAAATAAAAGAAGAGCCCAAAGATTGGTATGAACCGTCGCTTGCCGGAGAAGGGAGCAATAGTGAAGACATCTTGCAGTCCAGTGCATCTTTTTTAAATACACATTTCAAGGTATTGTTATCTCTGCTTATTGATATTTAGTTGGTTGGAAGAAATCGCTTTTTAGCAATAATCCTGCCAACGTACTACGCTCTGTATATGTAGTATTGATAAATAAATTTTTAAAAATATTAATATTATGCGGAATAAGATGTGATGCTGTGCAGTGTTTTTGATTATAAAAGTATACTTTATAGTACAAAAAAATTCCTCTTATTTTTTTTGTCTACATAAAACAAGAAATTGTCCATAAGTACCATATTTTACCAGCCAATGATAGGTCATAAGCCCTGTAAACGCTCGAATATCCATATTCCTGAATTTGAAAGAATTCTTCCTCATCTCTGTAGGGATATAAAATGAAATATTTGTTACAATTTGACATCTCAACAGAGACGAGAAGTTTGGAAGGGAATATGGATATCTAGGCGTTTACAGGGCTTATGACCTGTCATTGGCTGGGTTAAGTGGCCACTTGATGTATTACAAAACATTCCCCATTTCACCTAGTATTTGATATCCATATCTGCCAATATACAGTAAAATGGCGCGACGCTTCACATGTGAACACTCTCTGTCATCCATTGAGAAAATTGCTAAGCATTTTAGGTCATAAGCCCTGTAAACGCCTAGATATCCATATTCCCTTCCAAACTTCTCGTCTCTGTTGAGATGTGAAATTGTAATTATAATTATTAGCCCGTAATGGGTGAAATCCAGTTTATGTCTACAAGTATTTGGACACACTCAAAATGTTGTTTATGAAATATTTGTATTTTCATTAAAGTTTAAACCAGCTTTCTAGCATTAAACAGAAAAACATTCACTGTAATTTTACATTTTGTTTTGGTTTTTTAATTTTGTTTTTATTGTACCTATCTTCCTTCTCATGCAGTACATATTTATTACATTCTTTCTTCATTAATTTGTCATTTTTATTATTACTTTGGATAGCATCTCCAGGCGAAGGCGTGCGCCCCATAGTAAGGAAAGCAGTTTTTTGCTGAGGCTTATTGCCAGGAGGTTTAAGCGTATTTTAGAACAATTTAGTGTGTTAGTTAAATTGAAGAAAAAAGTGGATGGAGCATATTTTCATCAATCTACTTTTTCGATTGATGGGTTTAAATATTGCTCTGTAATTTGGAACTAAGCACTACATATAAAAAAATAGCAGAACCCTGAATTAAATTATGGATAAACGTGATAATGTATAAAAAAAACAATTTTAAATCCAGATATCTCTGCTTTTATTATTGCTATTGAATGTATCACTTTCGTACGTAAATTAATATAATATTATTCTCAAACATCCTAAGTATAATTACAGTAAGATAACATAATTTCAGTTTACTCAGCTGTTCTGGGTTGCCCCTTGATTATGTGTCCTTTTCTGGGTTATAATTTCACATTTTTGGACAGAAATGCAAAGCTGAGAAAATCTCCAAACTTTACATAACTTCACCGGAACATTGCTTAACACTGTATAATTGGCAACAGATATTTTTGACTACGGCTTGTTCATGAACTTGCGATGTTTTGTTGAATAAACTCATGATCATTTCAAACCAATTGCAAAAGTTATGAAATTTGTATTAATGTGTATGCGAATTAATTTACACTTTTATGTAATTTGTGCGAAATTTTACCCCCATCGGCATATCAGCTTCCAAGATATAGCAGTCATAAAAGTAGTAATTTAAAAAAAAAGCATTATTGTTTATTATTTTGATCCAAATTTATTTACAGTAGGTACTCAAAAGATATAGGTATAGAATTGTGCGGGCTATGGAACTTTTCTCTCTTTTGGAGAAAATTTTTATTTAGATTTCTTCAGCACATTTTATTCAAATTAATATGTAGATGGCTGAACATAGTCAAATTTATTAATTGATTTTATTGAAATATTTTAAAGGGCCATTTTATATAATACATTTATCCACTCAGTTTGAATACCCTTAGAGCTTTTAAGTATAAGTGATACAATACTACAATACAATACAAAATGTAAGAAGCACAATAAGATACAGTATAAATAAATTAAGCAATTTATTACCTAAAGGGCGCTGCATTGGAAGTGTAAAATAAGTAGTATAATATTTAAAGTGTTAAATTTATTACATTAGCTATAAAGTGAATTGACAATCTGAATTTCGGACCCCTATTTGAATTTGAAGCAAATTTTAGTAATTCATGATTAAATAGATCGCTTAAATAAAAAATACCTATTTCGTGTTACTATACGAAAACGGCGCTATATCCGCAACAATAACTGTATGCAAGTATATGCAAATAATTGAGCGATAATATGTGCGATAATATGTGCGAACTTTGAATGTTTGTAGTAGATTTTTAAAACTCCGTGCACTCTTGTACACTGCATTGTTTATGTTTATATATTGAGATATTTTTATGAATTTGAGTTGAATAGGTATGCCAATTTTTTCATTTCTATCTATACGCACAGTTAAGTCTTTTTAAAAACTTAGTAAGCATATTAGTCAACGACAAAGTGGTCTAAAAGTTTTGGATCAAGGAAAGAATATGTGATTAGTAAAAAACACAAGTTAAAGAATGGTTCAGCATATAGAAAATAGGTTAATAAAAATTACCTAAAAATAAATAGACTACTAAGAAAATGCAGAAAACCATCGGTGTTTATTGATTCATGAATGGTTGTGGTAAAAATGATCTATTATTGACTGCACAATATATTTCTTCCATCCGGATTTCATATCATAGTAGGTATACCTATGTATTTATATTTAAACACATTTGTCATACTTTACTCAGATCACTTTATAAAAGCTTTTATTATTGGAATGTTTTCTACATAAACAAGTAAAAATACTACATATCCGGTGGATCAAAAAGTTTGGAATAATCCTATGAAATGGCTTTAGTATGGACTAATGTGAACCATTCATAAAAAGCTTCATCCTTCATCAGAAGTTTGTCAAAATTTCAGCTATTTTTATTTACAAGTTAAAGCAGTGATAAGCAACCAACCCTTTTTTTCTTAAATCTCAGTTTCGTGTTCTGATTAAACACTGCTAAAAACGATTATTTAAGCTAGAAAACGATAACCGACACCAAAGCCAAGATGGATAAGTATTATCTGGATGAAGATGATTCAAAAGTGGTTTACTGACTTTCGTTGTGACTGCACCAATGATGATGAACGATGCCCAAAAGACATCATTACATCAGAAAACGTGGAAACAATCCATGATATTATTCGACCCCAAAGAGAAATTAAGGGAGCTAGCTGAGACCATAAAGATGTTGTACGGCAGTGTTTTCATAATCGTACACTATATTTTGGGTATGAAGAAGATTTCCGCATGATGGGTGCTGCGTTTGCTAACAGTGGACTAAAAATGAATTTATGTTACGACTTCCCAGCAGAATTTGGCAATGTGAAATCCAACGGAGTTTTTGCAGCGATTCATAACCATGGATGAAACATGGATACATTTCTACACATCAGAGTCCATGCAACAATTAAAACAATGAACTCCAATGAATTGTCCAAAAATGCATAAATTAACGGGAAAGGGTATATATAGCCTTCATATTTTGTGATGAGTAATAATAATATTCATTGACTATCTTGAAAAAGCTAAATCCATAACTGGGGCATATTATCATTATGGGATCGTTTGAAAATTGAAATTGCAGAAAAGCCATTTAAAGAAAAAAAGTATCTATCATGACGATAATGCGCCTACTGGATTGTACCACGTTAGTTGTGCAAGGAAAAATCTACGAAGTTAGATTTGAACTGGTTTCTCAGCCACTATTCGCCAGACCTGACCCCCAGCAATTTCTACCTGTTTCCAAACCAAGAGAAAGCTCACCGGTAAGTGATTTTACTCAAACGAGGAACTCATAGCTGAAACTGAGGTCTATTTTGGAGAGCTTCCAAAGGACTACTTTTTGGTCGGGACAAAAAATTAGAAAAACCTTGAATTGGCTGGATTGACTTAAAAATAATGTATGTTGAAAAATAAAACCGAATTTGTGCAAAAAAAATATTTTTTGTTTCACTTATTCCAAACTTTTAGATCCACCTAGTACTTTCAACCTAATAGTGCTTCCTTATAATTTTAAGAGCATTAACTAAAGGAGAAGAAGAAAGCTAAATAATATTCTGTAAACGAATCTATATATTCTAGATTATTACAGGCACTTCCATCCTTTATTATACCATTGCAAACCCCTGAACTAGACCATAACTCACTATTGAAAAAGCACAAATTGAGAAGACTTTCTAATTTTATAATAATACTAAATTAATAGTCAACATTCCTAATCTTAGTCAACATTTTTATTTGCTAAATAGCAAAATTTATTTTTCTATTTTCTTTAATTTTTGTAATTAATCAACCAGGCCTTAGTTAAGAGCTCATAAAATGAAAAATTTATGTTTTTATTAAAGTAAGTAAATTAATGTAGAAAATGTTTATATTTTCTTCAGGTTGTATCTATCTAGTTGTACTATCCTGTGTCAAAAGAGAGTTTTGCTATCTGTATCCAACATTGAATCTAATATGAGAGTTTAATTATTTTATAGCAAGTTGTTGATTACTAATTTATTAAACCTAACATAAAATAATATTCATGTGTAATATTGCAGATTGAACCAGATGCAGAACAAATACCACTAGTAGCAAGTGAAAGTGACCAAGACTTGAGACCAATATTAAAGATAAAGAAGAAACTTCTATCAACTGAAAATTTGTTTGAAATCAACGTGAAACCTTCTATTACTGAATTGGAGCAGCTGTGTTCTTCTACCAGTAATACCAAACTAGAAAATGCTTCTACATCCACGGTTCCCGAAGATTCTAAGGATTCTATTAAAAAAATCAATAAAGTAAAAGTTTATTTCCGTCGTAAAACAGTTGGAAGCCAAAAATATTCTGCTTTACCGGTTAATCAATCCCCGGAAACCTCAGATACTCCATTCGATTGGTTTTCTTCAAAGTTAACTAACAATGCTTCTAACCTGGTCGTAAAAAGGGAAGTAGATACCCCTATAGTTCTAAACGATACCATAAATATTAAAAAAGAAGCAAAAGTTCCTGTTATTCTAAACAGTACCTTAGATTTTAAAAAAGAAGGAAGTAATTTGAAACTCCCTGAGATTCCAAACATCTTTTTGTTAGATCCTAATAAATCTAGAGAATCGAGTCCCGAAAATGATGTGGTATTTGTTAAAGAAGAAAAACAAAGGATTGAGTGTTTTGATATTTGATATACACGACCTAGTTCTCAAGGAAGAAACACCAAAAGTGAAGGCAACCGTCAAGGATATAAAGACTTACAAGAGTCACAAATTGTGTGCCACTAAAACAAAGGATTACTTATGTGATGAATGTAACCAGCCATTTCCTAACATTGTAAGTTTAGAAGAACATCGCCAAATACATATCACTGGAGTCATGCACCAATGTAAAACTTGCGGGTTCCATACCAGTAATCTCAATAGCCTAAAGAGGCATTCCTATACCCACAACAAGGGAAATAAACTCTTTTCTTGTCCTTACTGTGATTATACTACTAGGATTCTTAGAAAGTTCAAGTTTCACAAATCGGGCCATATTAACAACAATAGGAATTACAAATGTAATAGTTGCCCCTTCATTACTAAATCATTTGATAAGCTGGAGAAACACAAGAGTGAACATTTGAAAGATGTTTTCCAGTGTAATGAATGTGAATTTTCCTCCAAAAAGTTGTATTACTTGGATATGCACAAAATAATTCACACTGAGAAGAAATCTAACAAGTGTGAACACTGTGACTATTCTGGTACTCACCCTCGGTATTTGAGACTGCACAAAAAAGTCAATTCACACTATTAATTATTTATGCGTACACAAAATATGATTATGTACCTTTAAAGCTGTGCATATATTATTTTGCTTGTGATTTATTTGTGATTCAAAACAAAATGATTTTATATTCATTTCTATATAGGTCTGATGTATCTTTATTCACCCTGATAATTATTTCATAATATCGAGCTTCCATAGCAAAACTCTGTAAGCATCAATGTTGACTACTTGAATGCTCTACTTTGGTTGGAGTGTTTGAGGTTTCAAATAACATTTTTTTAAAAATGTATTTATTCAATCCATAAACTTACTGTTTCTTTTTCAAATCATTTCGACGGTGGAAAGGAAAAAGTTACCAAGCGACATAATATGTGCAAAGGAAAATGATACCAAGCAACATAATATTATTATATTTCGCTTGGTAACTTTGCCTTTCCAGCGTCGATTTAATTTAGGACTTTTCCATATCACAGACATTTTTGTAATTGTCCTGATGTGGAGGATACAAATATTTATGTAATATGTTGTGATTACAACAATATTAACAATGTGTATGCAAAAACTAATTGAAATATGTAAAAAATGCATATTCTCAAATATCATTTATATTTTGGGCGTCTTTAATGTGGTTTTACTTTCTAGTTAAACTCACTAAGTATTAGAATAGGGTTTGGTGTGAAGAAAGGTGTGTAAAATAATATTTTTGTAAATGTCAATTAGTTTAACTAAGATCTTCGATGTATAATAAAGAATAGTGGAGAAATAAAAAATCGTCCCATATATCGTACGTTATATTTTTGCCACATGAAAGATACTCCTTTAGTAATAAATAAGAGAAACTGAAAACATGGTTAATGTTACACATTATTTGCTATTATTGTAATGGTTTAATTACATATAAATGTTTTTTTTTTTTTTGTAATGAGTAAAACATAATATGTTTTATATAAGTAAATAATATTATTATATGTATATAAGTTTATATTTCTATGTTAAATTAATTAAATGTTTATTAATAAAAAAGTAATTTTGAAAACTTTTCATACTTTTTATTTTACAAATGAGATACTTTGGGAATTCAAGAAGCTCGTAAAATAGGCCCAACACGCTAAAACCAGACCAACACTCTTTAGTCGTGAGTATAATCATTATGACCAGTTCTGTGGCCGGGGGACATGAAGTTACACAGCAGAAGTTGAATGTCATCATTGAATGAATCATGGCTGTTATACAGAACGTCATATGCCTTACTGGGTTCACTTAATTTGAAAAAGTCACTAAACAGTTTTCTATACCAACTTACAATCATGTGACAGATAATCAAAATATCTTTTGAACCGGGTTGTGGTAGATTCGAGGACTCCGGATTAGAATTCTAGGTTCGAATTCCACTCCAGCACAACTTCTTTCCTGCTTTCTGGCACAGTAATTTCCGACTATTTGAAAGCAGCCTCATAATTTTAATATTTGGGTGTATCATAAGAACCCAAATGTTTCTCTTTAATAAAAAAAAAATCTTTGTATGTATATATCGCAGCTTTGACGCGTAATTACTGTAATCGGTCAATTGTATTGTCATATATGTCTCACAGCTGCGATACTTCTAAATGTGTAGATGTAGTTATTTTTTGATGATCTGTGCCCAGATGATTTTTGCATAAATTACAAATCTAAATATGCATAAAAAAAATAAAAATAACTTAATATTATATTTTATAATGTAGGTCTATGTTTCATTTCCAAATGTTATAGTCCATTTTCTAATAGTCAGTTATTAACGGTTAGCACCAGTGCTTTGTTTTATTGTACTGTATTTATAGATAACATATATTTTATGTAGCATGCAGTATCTGCTGTGTCTGGGCAGGGATTTATATATAATTGAAGAACCTACCTACTAACAAAAAAACATAATTTTAATTTTCTTTTGAAAGCAGTAAAAGTATTCTTATTTTTGAATGCATGACATCATGATTTTGTTCTGTTCATATTTTTTTTGTTCAGATGGCTTGCGAAATTTGAGAGTGCTGTTAATTCATCAAGAAAATTTATTATGTAAATTATTTTTGTAAAATCCAGATCCATTGCCATATCCTAATTGTAAATTTTTGGTTATTACTTAAAAAATATAAAAAAATGTGTGGCTATTCGTTTTAGGAAAAATATCATTCCAAGATAAAAACTGCTTTCTACTGTAAATAATACTATTTCAGGTGAGTACTCATTTTTTGGTTTTATTAGTTTGAAATATAATGATTTAACACTAAATTGTGAAATACCATCATCATCATCATACCATATCCGCTCCCTATGTGGAGCATATGCATTCCACAAACTGCCTCCAATCCAAGTGATTGGCGGCGTCCGATCCACGTCACGCAGCTCTGATGCCAACTGTCAACGGATTGTCAACAGTGAACATCCAGGACGCCGAAAACCTGATGCCTTGTAAAATAGGGAAATATGGTTTTAAGGCTCTCGGGAGGCATACTTAGTACACGGCCTAGTCAACCGAAATTCCTTCTCCTGATGACAGTAGATTCCAAAAGAGTTGCTGCGTCCATTGCTTCACCTCTGTATTCCTAACAAAGTCAAACCACCGCACACCTAATATTCTGAACATACCATTGTTTTATTTTATTATGTATTTTTAAAGCATGTCTTATAGAATTTCATACAGTATTAAATTTAGAAAACAACATGTTAATAATAAATCAATACTACTACTCCTTTCCCTAGTCCGCACCCAATGGTGCATAGAGCACTGCATCGGTACACCAGACAATCAGTCATACGCTTCAGTTTCAGTCCATGGTATCACACATGAAATATTAATATGAAAATCACATGTAAATTAATATTTCATTTTAACCCCCTGCGGGAATCGAACCCGCGTACTCGTGCACAGTAGCCAAATGCGCTACCACTATGCTACGAGGCGGACAAATAAAAAATACCTGTATTTTAACTCATAAAAATAACATTACTCCGTTTTTATTATAACTGCAAAACTTTGCAATGAAAAATTCTCATTGTATACAAAAAATACATAAGTATATAAATGAGGAGCTAGCGATTAAAAATAACTTGGTTAAAGCAAAGCTTGGCAAAAAACCTAAACACCTTCCCTTTTTGTATGAAAACATTTAAAAACATTTTTAAAGCACTTTTACACCGCTTAGACTGAAACCAGTGGTCTCATTCGATAGCTACTGCTATATTTATGTTTTAAGGACGCCGGTCACAATAAAAAAGTACATTTCTCTATAACACTGAATTATCCCGTTTTGAATGACAGTTCTTCAATAATTATAATATTCTAATTTGGTTAATATGTATTATCATTATTCTGATATTCATTTTAGCCATGGGTTCCAAATACGATGCTGACATGCTACAGAAGCTAAAAGAGATCACAGCAATCGCCGAACAAAATGAGTTATCAATTATAAAAATTAAAAAGAATCTTGAGGACATTAAGAAGGTAACATTTAACTCAGTTGCTTTTATATTTTATTATAAGACCAAAATCAAGGTTGTTGGATTGTGTGGAAGGGAAGTAGAAACTGGGAAAACGGAGACTCTTCCTAGGTATGCATTTCTTATATTACTTAGATACTTCAAATGACCATATAGCTCATCAAAAGCTTTAGCCTCCATTCCACTTGTTTTGATCTTGAGTTTCTGCTCCCAACAATCCCTTTCTCCCAGTTAATCCAGATCAGCCAACACATTGTCCATATAATGCTGTCTCAGCCTACCCAGCAGATCGAGATGCGTACAGGGTATTGATTGCTTTGGTTTCTCCGGAACGACAAACACATCCCACCAATCTTTTTTTTTTATTTGTTAAAAAGAAATCTATGCAATCTTATTATATTTGCACATATTTCAATTTGTAAATACTATTTTCAACAATTTGATCTTATTTTAAATTCAGGCATAGTGATGAAATGATTGATAACATAATATAAAAAATGTTCTATACCTCTTGTGAACTTGACTGCAATCGATCAAAGTTGGAGAGTGTAGTAGGTCACTTCATACGGCGCCACCTATACTTTAGTCAACTTTCCTAAGTACTTGGTACTTTAATAGTTTAATTGGAGCTTTCAATATCCTACCCTGGTTACTGAAGTGTATGACTGATCATCTTAAATTAATAAAATAACTTGCAATAACAATGCAACTATTTTACAAATTCTGTATCCTGAAAATTTAAGTCATAAAAGAAAAAAATTAAAACTTACACAAAAGTGTGTTAATTTTATTTGTCAAATATCATTTTAGAAAACCAATTTAAGTGAGGATGATGGCAAGGAACTACATAAAAACTATCAATTATTAAAACAGGAGTTATTGAATCAAGAAAACTTAACTCGTCAATTAGAAATGCTTACATCTGGAACACCATGTGGTAATGATCCAAAATCAGGTATGTATCATATTTACTCCGAATTTAATACAAAATAAGCAATATTGATTGCCCGCTACTTGACGATTCCAATAACAAAGTAACTCCAACAGTTTACATTTGCACAAGAGATATGCCTGAAGTAAGATAGCATCACTATCCATGGACAAAGTGTACTTTGAGAGTGTAGAGATTAGCACGTCGGTTTACCATGCGCGAGGTCTTGGGTTGGATTCCTATAGGGGTTCATTTGAAATATATTTTTTTTTTGTGGTTTTACACATAAAAACAATTAATATGTAATTAATACCTTGAACTGGCACTGAAGTGTAATAAGACTGATCATCTTGCCTTCGTGCTTTATGTGATAAATAATCTAGATAAATTCACCAATTCAGTGACTTATGCACCGTTATTTCCGGATAAGGTAGCAGTCAGTGGTTCGTGAGAGATATTTAAAATAATTCATTTTAACTATAATTTTATATTAAAAATCATCAGCTGAAAATATATTTATTAGCCCACATAAAGATGTGGATAAATACTACTTTTATTTATTTTTTAAAAATGTAGTGATGCGCCATAACTACTGGTTATGATATCTGAATTAGTTAAATATTTTCATACTATATAAATTAAAAATAATTCGATAACCGGTTATCCCCCTGGATCACGTATCCGTTACTCATAAACGGTTATCAAATTTAACTGAATAATCGATTATGTTTGACAAATATCTGATTGTAATATTACAACCACTGTTTTGCGACTTGTGAAATTTACAGTTTTAGTTAGGCTCACCGAACAATATTTCATAAAACCATTGATTTCACAAGCAGCAAAACAGTTGTCAGCCGATAGATTGTGAATTAACCAGATTTTCCCCATCACCATAACCAGTTATTAATTTGTTTTTGTTCTGGTTATTTTTCCGTTTTTATTATCGGTTACCTATTTTGAATAACCGGGTATGGATAATATTCGGTTATGAAAATACGTTATGCGCATCACTAACAAAATCCTTAATTGTATTACAGCTTGTCCCCACTCCTGCAACAAGGATGATCTTTTTATGCCCCAAATAATAATTTGTGGGAAACCAGATGACATACTACCTAAAGTTATTATGTGGTAGAAAATAAGCCCACAGCTCTAATAAAAACAGTAAACCTATTTTTCTCCATTGTTCTAGCAAAATAATATATTTTTACTCATGATTCAGTGAAATTAAATAGTGAAGGATAGTTTTATTTACATTATAATACTTTATCAAAATTAACATCATGTATGAATCTGCTGTCAATACAATCCAAATACAATCAATCCACTCATAATGTTAACCCTTCATAAAATGTTTCATCTACACTTATTGGCTAGGATAATAATTGTGCAAAAAATTCAAAAATATTACCATGTTCAAATATAAAATAAATGTATTTTGTTAAAAAATATTCATTGTTTCAATAATTTTTTAAAAATAAATTATATTATCTGGCTTAATAATTATTCGAATGACAAACAGATGCGCCAAAGCTTTTGTGATTATTTCGTTTGATTTTTTTAGCCCATTTTGAGCAATTATAAAAAAAAACATTAAAAAGTACCTGGAACTAAAGCAAAAAACTACAATATGAACCATTGCAGACCAGTGTTATGGATCGATATGAAATGTCTTGTTATTGTTTAAAATAACATATCGTCACAGATCGCTTTTTTATTTTTATAAAATCGGAACTTTGACTGATCGTATATTATTAATTAATTACTAAAAATATATTTAAAAAAATAAAAATCAAGCTAATTTATTATTCTTATTATGGTGATTCTTCCAAGGGCTAATTATTTTCATCACGCCCCTATTTTAAATATAATTATAGCAGTACTAACTGGACTGCAAAGACTTTTAAACTGACTTCCAACATTTTTATGACTGGCAACATTTATACGTGCCCTGCCCATGCGTTCCTGTCTGACGTGTTTATGAATTGCTTATATTTTATCAAATACGCGGAAGTATAATGCAGATTTAACGAATTCGAGGTATTTTTACTATTTTCATTTACTTCTATAATGCGTCTTCTTTAAATTTGGTTTTGGAAGTGTCAATATGTGTTTTGTAGAACTTATTTTACCGACAAGATGGAGGCCGTATCTGTAATTATTACTTACCTTCTCGAGCACAGCATTCTCATATTTACGTGTTCTTCCCAATAAAACTGACTTCGATGTTGTGTCCTCAGTATTTGATGCGTGTACCGTCTCTATTTGTTTTTAGAGTGAGTTTCTGTAGCAAACCTTAGCGAATATGGCAATGCGATACTTGCCGGCGCCAGGCCCATGAAACAGTTAATTTATTCACTACACGACTACACAGTCAAAATGTATGCAGTTTTGTTTAGCTTTAGTCTAATATATTTATTAGAAACGTATTGTATTTATATTTGCCTAAAAATTCAACCTCAATGTTTCCTTTTAAACTTTTGTAGATTGGTAATTTACATTGTTTTAAATGTTTTTATATATATATGGAAACATGCCTTAAATATAATAACGCCAATTGTACATTTTCGCCCACCAAATAAAAATATTACATTCTTAAAAATGCTAATCAAAATATATTTGGTGTTTTCCAGTGGGGTAGGCTATACATAGTATATCTTGGTTTTAAAATTCAACTCTAATGAATGATTGAGATTAGTAGAATCTATGTGGGTACTGGAAATTAGTGATATAATATATTTGTTTTGTGTAGATAAGTTTAATGATTATTTGAATAATGAATGGGTTTTAAATACATAATTTGTATGGTGGAGAGAATTTCTTTTAGCAACAGCTATTCATGATAAATGCACTTATCATATTGTAATAAATGGGATTTGATTCAATATATTCGGGTGATTTTCTAAGAATTACAAGAGCCTAACTAAATGTCAATGTTTTGTATAAAAGTGAATACGTCAAATGTCAGTTTGTAACTGAGTTTTGAGTTTTTCAAATTCTGTTTTGATATTAGGGGATTCTTGTATTCCCACATATCGACAATACATATATTATGGTCAAATATATCTTAGCCCAGAAGAAAAACAGAAAAGGAATAGAGGAAGCTCTAAAAGTTGTTTTTTACTGGACGCGGTATTTTACAATTTGCTATTCATGAAATGTACCACATACCTATAAATTAAGCATTTTTTGTACTAAAGCTTACTATGTGTCGTCTAAATGTAGATCCAAAGTGTAAATCATCAATATAGTCATCTTTATCTACGGAATAGTAAGGTAATTTTAGAATAAAATTTGTTCAAGTTAATTCCTTACAAATCTTGGCTATACAATACTGGATCAATACATACCCGGAAATGATCAGGATTCTGAAATTGGTAAGAAGTTTTATTAAACCTCTCTCCCTAATAACAATTTCACTACCGGCTCCACCAATTGGCGGAGTTAGCTATGAG
This sequence comes from Micrasema minimum, assembly GCA_022494985.1. Lineage (NCBI taxonomy): Eukaryota > Metazoa > Arthropoda > Insecta > Trichoptera > Brachycentridae > Micrasema > Micrasema minimum. The sequence continues at coordinate 12,764 of JAGVSP010000046.1, read as the reverse complement.
GAACTCCGCACATGCCAATTGGCGAAGTGTGTACTTAGTAAACAGTGAATAAACTGGCAACTTCCACAGACAATTTGATTTAATTTTTCATACCTCCATAGAGATGAAGTAACTTTTTTTTAAACTCGGGAAACGGTTTAAGCGTTTACAGGGCTTATGACCTGTCATTGGCATATTATAGGCTGGCATTGAACCTGTTAAAAGATTTCAAAATGTTATATCTCATCCAAGGTAAATCTGGTATGTAAACATTTGTTGTATTGATGCTAACATTGGCCTTATAAGTTGGATAAAATCGCCCTCAAAACAACTGCATCTGTTTTATTTTCAATTTGAAATGAATTAAAATTGCTATTTTTTGAACAGCGCATAAACTTAAAATCTCTTTATCTCTTATTCAATATTCTTAAAAACACCCCACTGCAACGAGATACCTAGCTGTAAATTTTGTTTACCTTTTTGATCATGGACTATCCCTTCGCTCACCTAACGAGGAAACGTCTGAAGCATTACTACCTCTCATTTAACCTTTAAAACATCCTTAATTATTTTCCCTATTTCCTATATTATCTTTCTTTCCATCCTCTATTCCATTTCCTGAAGTCATATTTGAGGATGTGTTAAATTGTACACTGACTTGTAAATGCAATGTAATTTAAAGTTTTGTCTCCCCACCAAAACTTGGTACAATAAATGTCACAACTTAAGTAAGGGTTAGTTGGAAGATATTGCTTCTTAGCAGTAAGTCCGCTTTTGTACATTTATTATGTAATTGTACGTTAAGTTTTAAATAAATAAATACGTAACTTTTTTTTAAAGAAATTTATTCCAGCAATTACTATAGAGTGTACGGAATAGATGCAAAAGATTTTTTCTATAGTACAGTATATATTTTAAATAGGAGAATTTTGTAAAACATGATTGTCTTTGCCTTACTGATGATATGCTTGTAGATAATCAAAGCGACTGAATTATGCGAAACAATTCTTTGTGTATTTTAAACAGCTGGCTTTTTTAGCATTGCGAATTTACATAATATATAATATGTATGTCTTCAAGCGGACAGTACTTTGAATAAAATATTTTTTGTTCTTTTCCCAGAAATAAAAATTTTTCAAAAAAACCTGCAAAATTAATTCAAGCACCTAATATTTAAATCAAACTAGATTTGTTGGTTTTATTTTTTATATTTTATTTATTTAACTGTTGATAATGCCCTAATAAGGCGAAACAATTGAAAATAATAATATATTATAATATGGCGATCTATAAAGTAAATGCCAAGTCAGTCAATAATAGAGGCACAATACAAAATTCTTTATTACCTAAACTTTCACAACTAACTTCCTGGACACTAGATACAATACTTGTATATCGAAATTATATTTTTATTCCATTTTAATTTAAAGTAAAGAAAAATATTTAAAGTATGTTATATTAAAAAAACGCGACAGGCTCCTGCGGTATTTTATGCGGAACAGCTCAATTGCTTTAATTATTATTAAAATTTGGTATCTGACTTAGTTATCTTTTTAGATAGTATTTACTTGATTAAGTAAAATCTCTCAAATCGACTCCAAACGAGCCATAGATTCCCTGGTTTCCTGCTTGTAAATAGAGTTCTGTTACACTGTGAATTCTCTTCTTTCTATGCGATTATAAAATTTTTAGGTTTATGTATTGGCGATTATTCTTGAGAAATCTGTATTTATGAATCCCAAATTTCTCCTGTTTTAGAGCAGGTGAAGCGATTAACCAAATATAATTGTTGCAGATACTCCAAGAATGTAATTATGCAGAAACCAGCCAGCCATAGTTTAAGAGATTTTAAGGTTTTAAAAAAGCTAACCATTTTCAGTATGGAGCTGGCTGACCTTAAAGTCCAAAATTGCATTCTGCAGAAAACAGCCATATTAACAAATTGTGGACTGGCTGCTTTCTGCATAACTACATTTAAATATCCAGCATAAGTACAAAAAATTGTTTTTCCCATCATCAACTTGTTTTTTTTCATTGTTACAGAAAGTCATGTTAATTATGTTCCCTTCAAAAGCTCTGTGTGTAAAAAAAATTTAAAGGATTACATAGAAGATTAAAAAAGTGATTCTAAAGCTTGTCAATTAGAAAATCAAATTGATTGAAGATTTCATAATTTCGTGTGGCACAGACTCGTAACACTAAGCGAGATGCAGACAATCAAATGTGTAGTTGTTGGGGACGGAGCTGTGGGTAAAACTTGCCTCCTGATAAGTTATACCACTAACAAGTTCCCGTCCGAATATGTCCCAACCGTATTTGATAATTATGCGGTAACAGTTATGATTGGAGGGGAGCCTTACACATTAGGACTTTTTGACACAGCAGGTGAGTGATAATTCAATTTCTCAGTTTTTTAAACATTGTTTTGTTACCTATATCCAAATACTAGATTGTACTTTAACAGGTTTTTCCTTTCCTTTCCTTTCGTAAAACACTTTCTTAATGGTGATGAGTTATCAATAATGTTTTTCTAGTGCATAATATTTTGGCCGTATTGATTAGAACTAACTAACTAACTAACTAACCATCACACAGGGGTAGGCAGAGAGGATAGAACGCCATACCACTCTGTCCTGACATACTTCCTTTGCTTCCTCTACATTCATTCATTCATTCATAAATTAGTCCTCGGCACGAGTTACCCCAGTGAGGACAAATTTAGTATTTTTAATTTGTACTTTGCAATATGTTTTAAATAAATAAATAAATAAAATAAATACATCTTCTCATGCACATACGCCGATTATTCCGACTTTTCACATGTCCACTTTCAAGTTCTTGTCGTACTTGGTCATGCCATGTCTTTCTCGGCCTTCCTCGGCTTCTACATCCAGGCACACTTGCATTTAAACTTCTTTTAGCCGTTCTTTCATCACTCATTCGCTCCATTTAATCAAACCATCGTAAAAGCCCTTTCTTGATTTTGTCGATAACGCTTTGATAAGCCAATTTATTAATGTATATCCTCACAATTTGTTTTTAATCAGTGTTTGTTAACCCCTGAAGCTAAATCTACGTTATTTTGACGATCTCTCAAATCCATATTTGCACACTTTGTCAAATGAATTCTTTGATTTGTATTTATGAAAGCATTAGACAGATACCGCAAATATGCATTTAAGTGTACTCAAAATGACGTAGATTAGGCTTCTGGGTTGAAATAATTTTTAAAATAAGTTGACCATGTTTTTAACCTATTTTAAACCTTGAAAATATTATTTCTCTGAAACTCGTCTGAGTGCCATTTTATTATGAATGATTTTTTCACATTTGTAGGCATCCTATCATTACGTGATTATTCCAATTATGAGCGTCAAAACTAATGATTATCCTAATTTTCGTCGGCTATAGGTAATTTTTATTTTTATTTTACAGGTCAGGAGGATTATGACAGACTCAGACCTTTGAGCTACCCGCAAACGGATGTATTCCTCGTCTGCTTTTCTGTAGTCCATCCAAGTTCATTTGAAAATGTTAAAGAAAAGGTAAAAATAAAAACCTGGGGATAAAAGCAACTTAAGCGCACTTTATTCGGGGCAGAAAACTGTACAGTTTCTTGTGCAGTTAGCAAACTGACATATTTACATTATTAGCTATATTAATGATTTCCTGTGTGTAAACATACGATTAAAAATATACATATTTAGCGTGTCTTTTGACAGACTGTACAGTTTTCTGTAACAAGAAAATGTACAATTTTTGGTCCCGTATAAAGTGCGCATTATACATAATTTCATATTGCAAAAGAATACTAGATATTGTAAGGAACACAGAGGTAAGGCAACAGACGCAGAAACCCTCAGATTTACTGTCATCCGGCGAAGGCGTTTCGGCTGGCTAAGCCATGTACTATGATATATGCCTTCCGAGAGCCTTGACCATGTTTGCCTATTTTACAAGGCATTAAGTTCTCCATGTCCTGGATGGACACTGCTGACAATCCATCTGCAGTTTGTGTCGGAGTTACAGAACGTGCACCTGATTTGGGAGGATGCACGGGATCTAGCGGCCGATAGCTTAAATTGGAGGCAGTCTGTGGAATCGACGTAGGGAGCGGATATGGTATAATGTGACAATGATGCATATTTAAACATTTTCTTTTTAATATTTGTTTCCCCTAAATATGATATATTATGTCTATCTATCTATCGTATCCAATATATATATATATTTAATTAATATTTTTTTCTAGTGGGTTCCAGAAATAGTGCATCACTGTCAAAAAACACCATTCCTTCTTGTGGGAACTCAAATAGATCTTCGCGAAGATGCTGTCACAATGGAAAAATTAGCAAAGAACAAACAAAAGCCAGTTTCGTTAGAACAAGGAGAGAAACTGGCCAAGGAACTGAAAGCTGTGAAATATGTAGAATGCTCCGCTTTAACTCAGGTATTGTTACATGGAATATGTATTACCGTATTAGCTAAGGTACTACTTTCCGTCTCGTGTCCTGCTTCACCCATTTGTCTGGCCTTTTGGAGTTGTTCAAATATAAAAGCTTTATGATGCCTTTACATGGAGGTTTTCCAAAGAATTTCCGGAGAATATAGACCAAAACAAAATTCTTTATTTTTTCTATTTCTACGCAATCCAATTTTATTTTAATATCCAGAGATACGTAATGCATTCAAAAAATATATATATTCACAATATAGCATTAAAAAGTTTTAAAAAACGAGTTATATGTGTTATATCACATATAAACATTTAAAAAATATTTCAGGAGGTATAAGAGTCGAAAATTTTCCTTAACACAATTTTTAGCAAATTGGGATGTGATAATGAGTGTAAATGTTGAGTGAAGTAAGTAACACGAGTGTTGGTGATAACATTCCAGAAAGGGCTGAAGAACGTGTTTGACGAAGCCATCCTGGCCGCTCTGGAGCCCCCGGAGCCCGTGAAGCGCAGGAGGTGCGTGCTGCTGTAGGCGGCTGTGCTGCTGTAGGCGGCGGTGTTGCTGTAGCTCCACTACACACACCTCTACCCACCCCTCTATTAACACTCACTCTACACTTCCTAACTCTACTGGTACATTTACAGAAGGATACAACTACTATTTTTCCTAACTGTGATGTTTTCGTGTGACTTCATTCAAATTTATGTCATTTAGTACCTTAATCTCTAGGTATAATTTTTATACTTTTATTTGTATGTAACTAAGATATGATCACATTTCTAACTCTTCATTTAAAAAATGTACTATTCATGTTTTTTTTACTGACAGAAATATGCAATTTGTCTCAAAAAATATCCATGAAATATAACTTCATCTTTCTTAAAAATATATTGACTTACATATACACGATTATTATTGGTTGTATATTTTATATAGTTTAGTTTTAGAAAAGTTGACCTCTAACAGATTAATGACTAATTTTTCAAAATTAAATTGGCATTGACATTCATAATTTTAGTGTATTTACAAAATGAATTATGATTAAATAAAACAATGTTATGTGTTACTATTAATTGGTTTATTCTATTAAAATGGAATTTACCTACACTACCTGGTTTCGGGAGTAACGTTCTCCCATCGACTGGTGAAAAGACACTAAATTAGAATACAGAAAAATGCAGAAAAATTAAATTGTAATACTTGAAGAATCTAGACACAAGGGTAACATAAATATTGACACATAGAAGTAATAGAAAAAATAGAAAAAACAGAAAAAACACATCTTGGGACAGTGGTAATGGTAGAATACTAAGAAGTTGTACAAAACAATTGATAATTAAACCAGGTAGTGTAGGTAAATTCTATTTTTATAGAATAAACCAATTAATAGTAACACATAACATTGTTTTATTTAATCATAATTCATTATGAAGTGTTACAAAGTGAATGCCAAATCAATCAACAAAATGTTTATGTGATTAGTAAAAGAAGTGATTAAGGGACAAAACTGGTGTAATATTTTCTTCATCCATCACAAAACTATTAAATTATAAATTAATTTCTCTAAGAAAAGAGTGTAATGAACTTTATGGTGGTAATAATAATATTGGATAAAATAAACTATATATGTATATAAGATCTATTATGAACAGTTTAATCTTTTCTTGATGATTCCAAAATTTTAAACTTCATAACAGTAATATTATTACCACTGGTGTCAGACGTTTTTTAGTTAAAAAAAAAAAAAATACTTAATTCAATTAACACATTTATCTAATTCGTTCCATAACATTATTTAGACTATTTAGTTTCTGATTTGTTTTGTGGAAAAGTGGCCATTTAACAAATAATGATATATGGTTGAGTAACATTTTTTCAGAAAAAGACAGGTCGCAGCAGTAATAACACATGTCAGGCTTGAGAAAGTGACTTGGGATAACCGGATAACTTAGGGATTGTAGAGCATCGTCTCGGTTACTCATACGTGTAACCGAGGTAACGTTTCTTTATACTTTGGACATCCATGCTCATTTGCAATCACCTTTGCAAGACGATGTTGTAAGGAAACTTTACCTTAGTTAAACATGTATTATGAATAACACCGACAATGCTGAACTTCAGCAGCTATGTCTGACTGTTTCTTATCCCAATATTTCTTATTTATTGCTGCGACATGTAACTAGAATAATAACTGAAGTAATAAGTATTTACTGGTTGTATAAATTGTTTTATAAATATATCCCTTTTTTTATTATTCTGGGTAGGTGGGTTGTGTAGGACGCCTTTAACCTAAACATCTCATTTATTTTGTAAAAATGCTGCGAATTGTAATCTATTTTTATTACGGACATATTCTAGTTGTAGTTGTTCATTGCATATGCAACTGTAGAAATACATATGGCAAATCAGTCATGTTTCTCTTTTGGTGATGGTTTTAAATAAATTTAGCATTAAAAATTGCTAGGTTTCATGAGAAAGAGTATCAAATTGGCACTCTGAATTTTCTTTCTTCAACTTTTTACTTACAAACCATCAAAAAACAATTTACTCGCTAATGTGAGTGATAATTACTCAATAATAGCAATTTCCTCTGTTTGGAGTGAAGCAGTCACCAGCTTTTGATAATTGTAATTTTAAAATCTGCAAATGGGTAATTTGTAATTTTTAGATACCATTAGTCCTCGGCATGGGTTACTCCAGTGAGGGCAAATTTATTTAACCATTTTGTAATATATTAAAAAAATAAATAAATAAGATTTCTCACTAATTAGGATGAAGCTAAATCAATTAGGATGAAATCACAAAACCAGAATTTATCTTCCTGCACACTGAGTATTTCTTAAATATTCATTAAAAACATACATAATATTATGTAATTGCAACTCTCAAGCTTTATGAAACTTTTTTCCTAAATGACTTAAGTGCCTCTCGCTGTAATTTTATATTCACTTTAATAGTATAAATAAAAGTTTCCTGAATCCTTGTTAAGTTCAACTGCTGAATGCGATATTCAATGTACGGCATTCCAAATCACCAATCTCTTAGTTAAGTTTTTTAAACAGTAAACTTAATTTTTGGCAAAATTGTCACCATTTGGTATTTATGAGAATCAGCTATAAAGTATGTAGGATTAAACACTGTTATTTTTTATTTTAGTGTATGTATAAATGTACAGATAAATAAGACAAATGTTATGTTAGTAATGAAATAATATTAGATATTTTCATACTATCAACATGGCCCACTTTATCCATGTAGTTTCAGCGAGCATTGATTAGCTTTTCTGAAGTTCACGCTCTTATTCAGTAAAGTTAGAATTAGGCAAACCAATAATGATGTCTTAGAGGGACAGAAAACTCTACAGTTTCTTGTCCAAAAACTGGATGGAATTTAGTGGACAGTTAATGTTTTTTATGCAAAAGTTTATGTACCAATCTATTGATATATTAAACGCTTTTAAAAACGTAAAAAACAATAACATATTTAGATTTTTAGCTACCAGGGGCACACGCTCCCTACTAAGCGATTACATGCTGCTTCATATATTTTTGAGGAATTATTACCAACTTTAAATAGTCATAAATTAAAAATATTTATCAGTTTTTAGTTCTTAAACGACAAAAAAATCGGAGTTTTCTTGAGAAAAACACCATATTCTCATTAATTTATAAATTGTAAACTGTAAAAATTCAGCAACCGCAGTGGGCCGCGCCCCATATGGTTACTGTAGTAAGCACTAGGTACCTATTGTACGATTCCCGTAGCTTATTCCCCGCCCGAATAAGTGCACTAAGTTTCAATAGGTATTGGACCGATCTTGACACAGCGACTTTGTTTCCAAACAAATTTTCTACTACCGTAAAAAGCGATCTAACATCGCATACTGCTGGCACAGTGTAAAATGGCACAACATACGGTATAGGTTTGCAGTCAGCTGTCATAGATAGTTGGTCCTTTTTATTTTACCAAGCACGTCGATGCAACACGCCAGGGCGGAACGCTCGGAGTTTGTAGGTACCTACCTACCTTTTAAAAATACCCAATAATATGTAATAATTAATCATCATTTTATTTGTATTTAGGCTTATGTTATATGTACTTTTGTTATATATATTGCTTGCAATGAAATACATCTTGGCATTTTATTTACTAATAGATAGGTAATAATTTCAAATACATCATATTTTTATGGTAGTTTTATTAATAGTTATTATCAAATGTCGTGTTTATGTACATATAGGTATAGTTGCTTACCATCTTTAAATAACACCGCACGCTGCTGTTAGCTACATACGAGTATATCAGTAATTTACTTTGATAATAAATATGATTGCGCTTAAAAAATATTCATATTTAGCGTACCTTTTTACGGACTGAACAGTTTTCTGAACAAGAAACTGTATAGTTTTCAATCCCTTGTAAAATGCGCTTAACAATAAAATGAATAAGTCATCCAGTTATCTTACTTGGAAAGCTGTAATATTTTTGAAAAAGTATTGATTAAAGATTTTCAAACCAGTTATTTTAACAGAACATAGACAATAATTGTAAAATTTCACCAAATAAATATTAAACAGTTTATTTTTATGCATACATATGTTTTTGAGATCCTGGGTCCTATTCTCTATAAAAAAGTTGACATGTACCGCATTTGTGACATCACAAGTTGAAAAGATTAAAATTACTTGCTATGCGTAAATATATCACCGAAGATTAACCAGTGGCTCTATTCTCTGTCACTGTTCATGTCTTTTTGTAAACTTTGTAAAATCATTATTCTATTGTCTTTTTATCATATGACATCATAAATGCGAGATCTACTCCATAGATGATAGGGACCATGGTGTGATGGCTTACTACACTGAAAAATGGGCCTTTTTAGAAATAAGGAAAAATATAATTTTAAGTTACGGGAATGAAAGGATAACGGTAAAATAAATATTTTGCATATTATACACCACGTGCCATAACATGCTAATATTCTCTGTACACATTATAGAAAAATATATCGTCTAACAATAAAGAAAATTTTTGTATAATTTGATTGAACAAAATATTGTCATTAATTTAGTTGACATTGTGTAGATTGAGTGATTAGTGATTATCCCTGTATTGATACAATATTTGGGAAATGAAGGGATTTCTTTTATTTCCAGTGAGAGTTTACATGGGGCTTGGGTATGGAGCTGTAAACAACATAATTGATTGTGTTGTGACAAATTTAAATATGTCTGTACGTACATACAACAACTATCAAAATAATGATAAGAAAGGATTTTCTTCTATGTGGTATGTTGCTTCATTTTCTAATATAGAAAGACAATATTCAGAGCGCAAGGGTGTATACATATTTTATTACTTGTAAAAACTCCCCATAGTTATTTATTTGTCTGGTGCATCCATACTAGACTTCTCGAGCATGGTACACAATTTTTACTTTGATACAGTAAGTTAAGGTAGGTTAGGTTAGAATTAGATGATGGATTTAATGTCATGTGCTCGGTTTATTGAAAACCAATATTATGATGTTATGTGCTTATGTTCAAGTAGTATGGATGTGCCATTTGTTTTTTCATATTTATAAAACTGACAAAAATGTACTGTTTTTCCCAATAAGTAAAATTTGGTTAGTTAATAATAACCTGTTTAGATTGATAAAATAATATATACACCTTTATCTTTTACTGAGATATAAACGGAGTTTGTTTTATTTATTTCCCCAATTCACTTTCTGGTGGGAATGGAGACTTCATTTTTTCACTTTTGTTAAAGAACTATAAATTAGAAGCTTTCTTCTCCTTTGCCTTATCTGCACACAATGGTGCATAGGGCACTCCATTGATACACCAAGTGCAGTGTATCTAATCATTTTTATTACATTAGGGCAAGATGATCAGTATTAAGCATCGGTGCCAGTCCAAGGTATCATATGAAATATTTTATGTGAAAAAGTACATTACAAATATTTTAGGTTTAGCTTTTCAAACGCCATGCCCACAAATGTGCAGGATTTTTCGTGACGCAAATGGTACTGCGACCGCGCCTTTATGAAAAATAAAGGCCTGTTTCGGATCAAAAGTCAAAAACTCTTTTATTTTTAGAGGGATATTTAAAAAAAAAAAAAAAAACACGATTATAAAATAGTCTAAAGGCTTCCTCATAAGTCAAAAACTCTTTATTTTTAGAGGGATATTTAAAAAAAAAAAAAACACGATTATAAAATAGTCTAAAGGCTTCAAATGAAAAAAATTTTAATATGATATTTTTATTTTCATAGACTACCTGTTGCTCGATCACAGATCAGTACCGACTCGGTAATAAGCGACGTGATAACGATTTCTTACCCATGGATGTTTAACGTTTTCGCGATCACAATGGAACACGCGTTAAAAGTTATCGATCGGGATTATTAAACGAGCGCATACTAGTCGCGAGCCATTTCCCGAGATATATCTTATTCGCACAAATCTTCATTCAATCTTTATTATTAATTTAGCCGGTTTTCGGCAAGCCAAATATTGAGAAAAACAGTCGACATAATAAAAAAATCCGACAAGCGCGATGATTTTGACGTTTGACGTATGGCCGTGATATAGCGTAGTTCGGCTCCGCTCGGCTCAGATCGTCAATGTTCGACTGTAGCGTCTTCTGAATTAGGTAAAGTAGCTGAATATTTTGAATTCAACCAATCACTATTTTTTATTAAAAATACATTCGTCCGTGAAGATACCCTCCATCGTTTATTGAAAATGGGAATAACATGTCTTTGAATATCACTGATGATAAAATATAAATATGTTCGTCTTCAGAGACTTGGTAATATTCTGTTAAAACTCTTGATAATGCCTCATAAATATGTTTTCCCCTCCTTTGATATAGGGTAATATTATTTCACGTTTAGTACTCTTGAAAGTAGACATTTTAAAGAATTAACAAAATAATGTATATTTACCATAAATTTGTAACAAGTAAAGGCTTGTTTAATTATATTAAATGTATGCAAAAAGTAGCTCTTTTCTTTTCTCTTTCTCCCTTATGGGAGATGTAGGTAGTGGGGATCACTTAAGTGGGAATCAAAATAAAAGCAAATTTATAATTCAATTATTTATTTATTACGCCATATTATGAACTTCAATGAACTAACTGTTTATTGAGATCACCTTCAAACACTTAGGCTTATTATTTTAGGACTTATAAACAATAAAAAAAAAACGGGTTTGATCACCATTATCGTATGACAATGGTGATCAGCATGTAGGCAATGGTAGTCAACACATATCACATACATAATATGGGCTACGTCCCACCCAGTGCACTCTGCATGAGTCCAAAGCCCACAAGAAGTGCACCGGAACCAAACTTCGTTGTCTCGTCCGAATTCGCCACATACAAGACAACAGTCTGTTACCAAGGTCTTCTGCATCATCGTCTTCGTCGTCCTGGCACAAATCATCTGTATCCACATCCGACATCGAAGTATCATTATATTCCTGGAGGATTGGCTTCTTTATTTTCTCAGGACCCACCTTTTGCGGCTTGCTTTTCTTTCCAACACCCTTTCCCTTGCTTTTCACAGCTTTAGACTTCTTTGCGTTTTCTTTTTCGATCAGGGCCTTTTTTCGGTGTTGAAGTCAAAATAGTTGCATGCTGTTTTTTCGATGAAAGATGTTTTCGCATTAACTGTAGAACGGATAGACAGAGAACAAGTCAGAGAACACATTATCATTTCATATCAGATCCTTAGCATATGGATTCCACAATATGCCTCAAGTTAAGCGATCGGCCACCAGCCCAGCTTCCGTCCTTCTTCCGAAGAAAAAAGGATGCAGATTAAAATCTATGAGCTTTGAAAAATTAGTTTTTCAGAAAACAGTGTAACACAATATTTTTATTAAATACATAAAATGAATTGAATAAAAATTAAACTTACATTGTGTCAAGGTACACAGTATGGATTTGTTTGTTAAAAAAAACTGGGTCGGATTCCATTAATGGAGAGGCCCTAAAATCTCTGCAGTGAAGAACATTTTTCCCACATGGAAAACTGAACACCAACATTATAATATATGGAGCAAATCCCTCAAACCAAACACTACCAGCCATTCTCGAAAACGTGTTGAAATTATGCTTCAGCTAGGGCTTCAGCATATTTGAATGCTGTCTTTTTTTTATCTGATTTGCGATGCACCCGTAGAAAACATTGGCCATTTTCTTAATTGTTGTACGCCCCAAAAAAGCCCTTATTATTGGCAAAATAATTTGTTTGTTTTGGTAGAATTAAAGATATAGTTAAATACAGACAAAATCCACCAAAAACTCAAAATCGAC